>OZ022415.1:1843363-1858363 GCA_963989365.1 Rhimphoctona megacephalus | reverse complement strand
ATGATGATGATGATGATGATGATGATGATGATGATGATGATGATGATGATGATGATGATGATGATGATGATGATGATGATGATGATGATGATGATGATGATGATGATGATGATGATGATGATGATGATGATGATGATGATGATGATGATGATGATGATGATGATGATGATGATGATGATGATGATGATGATGATGATGATGATGATGATGATGATGATGATGATGATGATGATGATGATGATGATGATGATGATGATGATGATGATGATGATGATGATGATGATGATGATGATGATGATGATGATGATGATGATGATGATGATGATGATGATGATGATGATGATGATGATGATGATGATGATGATGATGATGATGATGATGATGATGATGATGATGATGATGATGATGATGATGATGATGATGATGATGATGATGATGATGATGATGATGATGATGATGATGATGATGATGATGATGATGATGATGATGATGATGATGATGATGATGATGATGATGATGATGATGATGATGATGATGATGATGATGATGATGATGATGATGATGATGATGATGATGATGATGATGATGATGATGATGATGATGATGATGATGATGATGATGATGATGATGATGATGATGATGATGATGATGATGATGATGATGATGATGATGATGATGATGATGATGATGATGATGATGATGATGATGATGATGATGATGATGATGATGATGATGATGATGATGATGATGATGATGATGATGATGATGATGATGATGATGATGATGATGATGATGATGATGATGATGATGATGATGATGATGATGATGATGATGATGATGATGATGATGATGATGATGATGATGATGATGATGATGATGATGATGATGATGATGATGATGATGATGATGATGATGATGATGATGATGATGATGATGATGATGATGATGATGATGATGATGATGATGATGATGATGATGATGATGATGATGATGATGATGATGATGATGATGATGATGATGATGATGATGATGATGATGATGATGATGATGATGATGATGATGATGATGATGATGATGATGATGATGATGATGATGATGATGATGATGATGATGATGATGATGATGATGATGATGATGATGATGATGATGATGATGATGATGATGATGATGATGATGATGATGATGATGATGATGATGATGATGATGATGATGATGATGATGATGATGATGATGATGATGATGATGATGATGATGATGATGATGATGATGATGATGATGATGATGATGATGATGATGATGATGATGATGATGATGATGATGATGATGATGATGATGATGATGATGATGATGATGATGATGATGATGATGATGATGATGATGATGATGATGATGATGATGATGATGATGATGATGATGATGATGATGATGATGATGATGATGATGATGATGATGATGATGATGATGATGATGATGATGATGATGATGATGATGATGATGATGATGATGATGATGATGATGATGATGATGATGATGATGATGATGATGATGATGATGATGATGATGATGATGATGATGATGATGATGATGATGATGATGATGATGATGATGATGATGATGATGATGATGATGATGATGATGATGATGATGATGATGATGATGATGATGATGATGATGATGATGATGATGATGATGATGATGATGATGATGATGATGATGATGATGATGATGATGATGATGATGATGATGATGATGATGATGATGATGATGATGATGATGATGATGATGATGATGATGATGATGATGATGATGATGATGATGATGATGATGATGATGATGATGATGATGATGATGATGATGATGATGATGATGATGATGATGATGATGATGATGATGATGATGATGATGATGATGATGATGATGATGATGATGATGATGATGATGATGATGATGATGATGATGATGATGATGATGATGATGATGATGATGATGATGATGATGATGATGATGATGATGATGATGATGATGATGATGATGATGATGATGATGATGATGATGATGATGATGATGATGATGATGATGATGATGATGATGATGATGATGATGATGATGATGATGATGATGATGATGATGATGATGATGATGATGATGATGATGATGATGATGATGATGATGATGATGATGATGATGATGATGATGATGATGATGATGATGATGATGATGATGATGATGATGATGATGATGATGATGATGATGATGATGATGATGATGATGATGATGATGATGATGATGATGATGATGATGATGATGATGATGATGATGATGATGATGATGATGATGATGATGATGATGATGATGATGATGATGATGATGATGATGATGATGATGATGATGATGATGATGATGATGATGATGATGATGATGATGATGATGATGATGATGATGATGATGATGATGATGATGATGATGATGATGATGATGATGATGATGATGAAGAAGAAGAAGAAGAAGAAGAAGAAGAAGATGAAGAATGTTGAACGAAAGGTGTGTTCTCCACTCGCGGACACAGAAAGAGAAATATGTAATACAAGACGCGGCCTTTTGACGACAGTATAAAACAAACCTCACGTATCGTTAAAAAGTACATACTAAACATATATTTCAATGCAACGATAACTTGAAATTATCTTTTTCTCTCCGCATAAATGTTCAATGCAAAAATTCATGTAATGTTCACTTCGCATTTTTCCTTCAAAATCGTTAAAGGTTCATTGCGATTTGAGAAATTGGATTGTGCAATCATTTCTAAAAAGTTTTTATTTATTATGTAATAAATTTTTCTTTATTCATCGCCAGAAACATATATTTTTTTGTAAACTTATAAAGAAAATATGTTTTTTAACCTCTTAAGCCCCTTAATTTCATAAGATGTCTGCAAATTCTCATTTAGTCTTTTAATCCCTCAATACTCTATTTGTCTCCAACGTAATTTCATGCATTTTCTGGGTAAGTTTTTTCGATTTTCTATTCTGTTTCTTTTTTTCGTCGTTTCCCTCGACTCTCTGTACATATGTCCGTTCGATAATGTCTTTTATTTTTCATCCTCTTCTCTCTCTTCTTTTTTCATGCCGATTTTTCTCTTCAGAATCGTTCTATTCTCGCTTTACTTGTTCGTTGCCGGGTCCAAACCTCTCGCTTTTTTAATTTTTTTTTTTTAAATCCAGTCTCCATTCTCTGGGACACTCTTTCTTGATTCCTCCGTTTACTCTCCCTCTCTCTCTTTCTCTTTGGAGGGATCCAAGGGCTCGCAAGATCAGAGGACGAGCGTGTCGTTCCAATCCTGGGGACACACCCATCGAATGCCAACTTGGTTGAGAAAGAGAGGAAGAGAAAAAAGAGAGAGAAAGGAAGAAAGAAAAAGAGGACTGGCCTCACTGTGAACCAGACCCAAGATGCGATCGTTCTCTCCTCTCTACCTTGCCTTTTACTTACTCCTTCACCCCCTCGAGCTACGAAAACCCTCTCGCCTCTTCGTTAACGTCTTTTGTCGTGAGGCCTCGTAAAGTTTGAAGTTTCTATGTTGCGTATATGTGCCCTGAAAGATTGTTGCCATTGTTGTTGTTGTTGTTGTTGTTGTCGTTGTCGTTGTTGTTGTTGTTGTTGTTGTTGTTGTTGTCTTTTTTTGTAAGCCCTCTTTTCGAAGGAGAAGAATCAGGGACGTGAATGAAACGAGAGTTCGATACGAACCGCTATTTATATGTGGAATACTTCATGATCTCGAATTACCAGTGACTCATATGTCCAGTCAATGCGGACACCAGACCCGAAACCAAATTTTACATAATCAATGAAATAAGTAAGAAAAGGCAACGAGAGAGAGAGAGAGAGAGAGAGAGAGAGAGAGAGAGAGAGAGAGAGAGAGAGATTCCTGCTCGTATCTCATCGACTGGTATAACTAAAGGATATAATAAGAATATTTCTTGGCTCTGATCTACTGATATTTTATTCGAGATTTGTAAAATATTTTGTACGAGCATTGCACGAGCCTGCATCTACCTGGTGTTATGACCAAATAAATTTCAAATTTCCGAAATAATAATTGCAAGAATACTGTTTCATAAAGTGACAGGAACATTACTTTTCCAAGAGTCTCAATTCGTGATTCAATTTTTTTTGTTATGACTTCGACGGTCTTTAGCATGGGCTACATTCCTATAAACGTGCTCATTTATTTTATGCCAAAGTCATAGTTATTTTATTGTCAAAAAAAATCAAAGGGAGGAATGAAACAAAGAAACTAAAAACTGTTTTTCATTTGGATGACAAACTAATTTTCAAAATACAGGAATTTCGGATTAAATTCATTTTCAAATTTCAACCAATTCGATCGCACTTTTATGATTAATATTATTGAAAATAATGATGGGGCTTATATACTAAAAATACTTCTTCATTCCTCAAAATGAACCTCGATCAACAATACTTTCCTTACAAGAATCGAATTTTTATTTGATACCGAAATGGTTTTACATCATTTGATATTCACGGAATTCAATATTTTTTTTGCGACAACTCAAATACCAAGACATCCAGTTTAACTTGTCGAATTTCAAACTGATTAGTTAAGCCGCTTAAGAATTCGAGACCTGCGGCAGATTGACACGCAGGAATGGAAAACTGAATCTTAGCAAAAGGGTTGAATTTTTTTATTACCCCAAAAAAAGGCTCACGTCTTATTGTATTTACACTTACAAGGAAAGGTACTTTGGTGTCCCCCTCCGATTTTGATAATTTTTATATATGTTATAGTCCATCGAAAATTAAGAGACACGTAATTTTTTTTATCGGCTTAAAGTTATTTTTAAGGGGTGAAATCGACCCCCAAAGTTGAGCATGTTTTGCATCTGGTAGAGTGTTTCATATAGAAGCACTTAACCGATCGTAACGAAACCAATTGCAAAACGTTTTTCACGTCAAATAACCTGTATATAATGTTCAACTTCTTATGCACCCCTATTACATGGGGATGATTCACCCCCGAATATCCAGAATTCTTTTGTATAAAAAAAACTTGCAATCCGATTTCAATAAAACAAACGCCATTTTGCAGAGCAAAAAAAATAAAATTGACGTATTTTTGGGTTTTTCTCAGATTAAAAAAATTAAGGGGGTAAAACACCCTTAAAATGTCAAATTTCATTTTGAGCACTGTCCCCTTCCGATTTCAATATTTTTTTTATAAAATGTAGCTTATCGAAAAATAAGACCACCTATTATTTTTATTGGCTCAAAATTATTTTTAAGGCGTGAAATCAACCCCCAAAGTTGGGCATGTTTTGCATCTGGTAGAGTGTTTCATATAGAAGCACTCAACCGATCGTAACGAAACCAATTGCAAAACGTTTTTCACGTCAAATAACCTGTATATAATGTTCAACTTCTTATGCACCCTTACTTACTGCAGGGGGGTGAACCACCCCCTGACATTCATAATTTTTTGTATAAAAGAAAAATTGTCATTCGATTTCAATGGAAAAACCAACATTTTGAAAAGCAAAAAAAAATTATAGTGAATGTGTCTAGATTTTTCCAATAAAAAAAATTAAGCGGGTAAAACACCCCTAAAATCTCAAATTTCATTTTACGCACTTAAATGATAAAATTCAATTCAATTGGTCTCATTATCATTGCGTATCGACTTATATGCTAAATAATATTTATTTCGCATGTACATCCGCTGCCCTTCTGACATGCTTCACGTTTATAAAGAAGTGTTGGTATCCGTTCTATTTATATAAGTTTCTATTTTGAACGATTTACGAAAATAAAAAAAAAACTCAAATATCAAAAGAGTCGCATCAGCAATTCACCGCCCAGAATGTAAACAAAGCTGGCTCATGCCTTGCCATATTCTTATTCATATCAAGAACCGCTATAGTGGCTCGACCCCAAGTATTCTTGAAAAAGCCAGTTCGCTCAGGCTAATGTTTGAGGTATATCCGAAAACCAAATAAAAATGCTGTTTTCGTGGTGATGTCAGATCAAACCGCCCACTCAAGATGAAAAAGGTAAAACTGACTTTATATTATTCCAGAAGTTAAGTTGCTGTTCGACTGTTGATCAGTCATTATCGTGTCCGCTATCGTGAATACCGTATTGTTATTAACATGTCCATCAATCCAATGAACGTAATAAGACTGTTGTTTCTTACATTCGAGGTAATGAACATTCCTGACAGTCCTGTTAACAATAATGAAGTGGAATTGAAAGAGAGTTTCGCGGAAATTCTGAAGGCCTCTATGGCAGAGTTCAATCAGTTAGAAATCGTCGAAGATACGACATTAGATTTTCAAGAACCGTTTAGAGATGTCATAGTAGAACCTGTCGAAGATAATGACATCGAATGGGGTCTTGGAGAATCTCCATTAAGCCCTGAAACGTGTACTGACGATGAAGAAGATTTGAGCTACGACTACAAACAAAGAGCTGTTGAGTACTGGAGAAGTGCAAAAACGAAACAAAATAGGAAAATAGAAACAGTCCAAAACCGATTTAAACTCGTTAAATCTGTGCCCAATTAAGGCGCTGGGCTCAACAAATTAATAAAGGCGGAACTTACAAGGAAAAATTGTCGCGCATTTCTGAATATACAATCGATAATTTAAAAAGCGCCATAGAAGCAGGTCTCATTGTACACGATATCGATCTTCGGAGATGGGCATTACAAGCCCAAAAATTGATTGGGCATGAGAATTTGCGTTTCAGGGCTTCGCCAACATGGATAAAAAAGTTTAAAAAAGTTCATCGAATAACAAGTAGAAAAATAAATAAATTCGTGACAAGAAAGACTCTCGAATCAAAGGACATATTACAAAACGATGCTAATAAATTTGTCTCCGCAGTTCAATTGAAAATTGAGGAATATGGCTTGGAAAATATTTATAATTCTGATCAAAGTGGTTTCCAATTAGAAGTCCATTCAGGGCGAACGTTAACAGAAGAAGGTACAAAACAAGTAGAATGCCTTGTACAATCCGTTTCAGCGACAACCCATAGCTACACCATCCAGCCGACAATATCAGCAGCAGGAAAATTGTTGTCACCTCTTCTGATAATTTTAAAAGAGCCATCCGGGCGGTTGGGGCCAATCGTAGAACGAACCATTTTTCGACCTCCCAATGTTTTTATAAGTGTTTCAAAATCTGGCAAGGCTACATCAGGTACGTTGGTATGTAATATTCAAATATAAAAAATAGATGTGCTATTAATTTTTACATATTGATTTATAGAACATTTCAAAGTATGGCTTCAAGAAGTGTTCTTCCCAAATGTCGGTGAGAAAAGTGTGCTTTTAATAGACTCATGGAGTGGACATTGCCCTAGTGTTGTCACGGAAGTTACACCACATAACAAAGAAATTGTTACAATGATCATACCGAAAGGAACAACAGGGAATATCCAGCCACTTGATGTCTTCGGATTTAGAATTTGGAAAAATTATGTCAGACATTTTTCAGACAGTGTCATGTTACTTGATTATGATTTAAGTCTACATTTACGAAATAATATAATCAAGCTGCAATCTCTAGTACATAATCAATTATCATCTCCGAGGTACGAAAATTTATTTCGATATGCCTGGTTCAAAAGTGGGTACATAGAAGAACGACCTGAGCATTTCGAAAATCCCGTTGAATTCGCTTTTGGTATGTCATCTCAAACACAATGTGAAATTGAAGGCTGCACAAATGTGGCTGTAGTAAGATGTTCATGGTGTAAAAAGTCACTTTGTTTCAAACATTTCTTCGAAGAACATCATTACTGTTCAAAATATAATCATTAAGTTCAGGAATGATAATTGAAACGAAAATTTGAATTGGAATCTATTTTTACTACATGAAAGATTTTAGCGCCTATGTATAACCTATATATATATATTTGTGTACAGACCATGTGTATACAAAAATAAAAAATCGTGAAGCTCACGACCACCGAAGATGTAGGAGTACTCAATTTTTCATATAATTAAAAAGCCGATGTACATGCGAAATAAATATTATTTAGCATATAAGTCGATACGCAATGATAATGAGACCAATTGAATTGAATTTTATCATTTAAGTGCGTAAAATGAAATTTGAGATTTTAGGGGTGTTTTACCCGCTTAATTTTTTTTATTGGAAAAATCTAGACACATTCACTATAATTTTTTTTTGCTTTTCAAAATGTTGGTTTTTCCATTGAAATCGAATGACAATTTTTCTTTTATACAAAAAATTATGAATGTCAGGGGGTGGTTCACCCCCCTGCAGTAAGTAAGGGTGCATAAGAAGTTGAACATTATATACAGGTTATTTGACGTGAAAAACGTTTTGCAATTGGTTTCGTTACGATCGGTTGAGTGCTTCTATATGAAACACTCTACCAGATGCAAAACATGCCCAACTTTGGGGGTTGATTTCACGCCTTAAAAATAATTTTGAGCCAATAAAAATAATAGGTGGTCTTATTTTTCGATAAGCTACATTTTATAAAAAAAATATTGAAATCGGAAGGGGACAGTGCTCAAAATGAAATTTGACATTTTAAGGGTGTTTTACCCCCTTAATTTTTTTAATCTGAGAAAAACCCAAAAATACGTCAATTTTATTTTTTTTGCTCTGCAAAATGGCGTTTGTTTTATTGAAATCGGATTGCAAGTTTTTTTTATACAAAAGAATTCTGGATATTCGGGGGTGAATCATCCCCATGTAATAGGGGTGCATAAGAAGTTGAACATTATATACAGGTTATTTGACGTGAAAAACGTTTTGCAATTGGTTTCGTTACGATCGGTTAAGTGCTTCTATATGAAACACTCTACCAGATGCAAAACATGCTCAACTTTGGGGGTCGATTTCACCCCTTAAAAATAACTTTAAGCCGATAAAAAAAATTACGTGTCTCTTAATTTTCGATGGACTATAACATATATAAAAATTATCAAAATCGGAGGGGGACACCAAAGTACCTTTCCTTGTTAGTATATTTAGACATTTGAAAGTATTGGGTTGGCAACTAAGTTCTGACTCACCTCAGATACACAGATATATTTATAATTTTGTTCTTTATTTAAACATGTCAATCTACAATATAATCACCAGCCGTGCCTATGACTTGCGTCCATTTAATGGACAAGGACTGAATGCCGCGCTCCCAAAACTTAGCGGGTTGCTGCTCGAAAAATTTCGAGATTACGTTTTCGATATGGTCGAAGTCTCTGAAGCGTTGATCATGCAGGAAAGTTTTAAGGCCTCGGAACAGGTGATAACCCGAAGGTGCCAAGTCCGGGGAATACGGCGGGTGTGGAACCGTGGTCCAACCAAACTCTTCCAGTAGCTGGCGGGTGATTGAAACAACGTAGACCCGAGCGTTGTGCAATAAGTGCATCTTTGTCACTCTTTCCTCTTTGCTCGCATTGTAGCAGCCAATTTGCGAAGCTGCTCGACATATACATTGGCGGTCACCGTCTGTTGTCCAGGGAGTAGTTCGTAATATATCATTCCGCGTGCATCCCACCAGCAACACAGCAAAATCTTTCGTCCGTGGGTCTCTGGTTTGGGCTGAGCTGGCGGTTCTATTTCGCGCGGCAGCCAATAGGCCTTCCGTTCATTGTTTTCGTAGAGGATGTAACTCTCGTCTCCAGTCACTAAACTACCAAGAAATTCCTTGCGTTTCGGCTGCAGGAGCAACGACTGGCAGATGGACACTCGGGTAGCCTGATTGACATTGCTCAACTGATGCGGTGTCCATCTCGCCAGCACTCGCTGATAGCCGAGTGTATGCAGCCGATTCTCGATCGCTGTATGACTATAGTCGAGTGCCTGCGCCAATTCCCGAGTGGTAGCATTTGGGTGCTCCTTCAGCTCTTTTGATATGACGTCGTCTTCCAATTCAATAGGTCGACCGGGAGCGCTCTCGATCTTCCAGGCTCGTATCTCCGGAAGCGAAGCGACGGAACCAGTGGCACACTGTCAATTGTGTTACGGTGGCCTCTCCGAGAGCAACGTTGATATTGGTGGTTGCCGCCTTGTACTGCTGCCACGCCGAAACTCGTAATATATTACACCTCAAATAGCACGCTCATCCATGTCGAGAATTACACTCCCACAGACGTCCGCAGCCGGGCTTTTATACCCATCGTGTGAAATCTTTTAGAACATTCTAGCAGTTGCTAGATATGGAAACTTTCTAGAATGTTCTCGAATAAAAAAGGAAAATTTAAAAAAAAGTGAGTCAAGACTTAGTTGGCAACCCAATAGACACAACTCTGAAATCATTCTGCACTAAGTTGTAAGAAGAGTTTTGTGCAAAAACTTCTCAATAGTAAAAAATGACGTTCCAAAATTGCAGTCTGATGGTAATAATGACTTACAGTGTTTTACTTTCTCTGCTGTAACAATTTTTCAATCGGGTATTTAAGAATTAACTTCTACATTTTGTTTAAATGATCACATAAATAAATACTCATTTCACAGCCATTGAAGTATCCGAATAGTAGTATTCTCAAGTGAACGTATCGAATACGCCTATTCGTGTGGTCATATTTTTTTTACGCACAAGAAGCTGCAGCTAACACTTACTAGAGGTGCGTCTAATTGACCCGTGTCAAATTAAGAGTTCTCTACGAAGGTCAGTGGTCGAAAAAAAAATTAGTGCTCGTACCCTACACTACAATGAAGACCTGGAAACGATATTGGCATAATTAAAATTTTTATTTTTTAATCTCATATCAAAAACGGACGATTACAAATTATTTTTTTAAACAAACAGATATAATTTTAACATGTATTCGATTCGATTTTCAGTCAATGTTATTCCGACCTAATATGAATTAACAATGGCAAACCAAACTGAAAATGCAATAAAAACTTGGTTAGTATCTGTTTAATTAAAATAATAATAATAATAAACAATATACCCATATAAACTACTGTGTGATCGATAATTTTTTCTTTTAATTTGAATTGCTTTTTTGTCTGATTGTTTTTTCCTAATAATGCGATTCTAGTGCCTTTTGTTTTTTGTTATATATATATATATATATATATATATATATATATATATATATATATATATATATATTCGTAATATTTCGACGAGATGCACACGATTGACATCAAGAAAATTGGTGAAATGTTTTATAGTCGGTTGTTAACTAAATCAAATTATAATGGCGTTATTGACAGTTTTGGATTAAAATTTATTCGTTCTTGCCAACTAATAAAAAAGTAATAATTTCTTTTATCTAAAGACGCATAGTTTTTAAACCGCGAAGGCAAGTCGCGCCGCGGATCTGTACTCGAGATTGGTTATCAATAAGAAAAATTACTTCAACGAATTTATACTAAAAATATGGTTTACGTAAAAATAAACTTTCTTATTTTCGTCATTTATGGAATATCTAAAGAAAAACAGATCTAAGCTTGTAATTCGCGGTGTATGCGAAGGAAAACGTATTTATTCATTCTTGTTGTTCACGGTGTATGTTAATTGAAGATTAATTTATTCTGTTTATCACGGCATATGTGAAAAATAAAAAAGACTCATAATTATTCTTATCAATATCTGTGACAGTAATTTTCTTTCAGTTAAGGTAGTAGTCTCGCCACAGTCACATTCAAAAGTTAACTCTCCGGTCAACGTATGAAAACTTAGATATAACTTGCGGAATAATCTGATAATGGTAGTTGTTACGTCTTACAGGAATCTAAAAACATATAAACTTTCGGGAAAAATGTTTAATATTTTCCCTTTATATCGCTATATCTCCGAATTGAAGCGGTCAAAATTGTAGTAATTTTTTGCCAAACTTCATCATATATACAATTAAATGACAATTAAAAAAAAAAATGATTGCGTAAAATGTGAAATTTTCTACCGCTCATCCTCATAAGAACACACATAAAACTGTGCAATCTTTGATTTCCAATATCTTGAATACGGAACGGTGAATCCTTTTGAAATTTTGCACATAGTTACATAATAGTGCTCTGAATGAGTCCTCGAAATTTCAAAAAATTCTGTAGAAAAACACTTCGGCGAGACTACTACCTCAATTCATCAGTCACTACAAATTATCGCTTTTTCATTAAATTATTATTTTTTTTAAATTACAGTTCGCTGTCATAATATTGTATATCATCATCATTGTTCATTAAATAGTATCGGTTGAACGTGGGGGTGAAGTCACCGCCATTCTCTAAGACTACCAAAATACTCTTCGGAACCCTCTCCCCCCCCCCCTGCCCCTCCTTGCCCTTTGGTCCAATTGTTGTAGCTTTATTTGCCCCCAAGTTATGACGATTGGAAATTGTAGGATTTTTTGTCGACCATTAAGGGGCCCCTTATAGTTTTTTTCAAAAATTATGTTATCGGGATAAATGAAAAACCATTTTCTTCGTTTACCGACCAATCTCTTAAAAATTGAAATTCGCAACCGATCATTTAGAGTTCAAACTGTGAAGCGTCCAAAATGCCGGAAAACTTTTAATTGTTAGATTTTTCGGCATTTTGGACGCTTGAATGTTTTTGTAGCGACCGAAACAAGCCCCGATACTTCATGGGTAGTACTTTTTCTTCTATTTGAAATTGAGATTCCAGATAGAGCTCATTCAATTCGTATACGAATTCCCTTTGAAATAGTGTATAGTTTTTCAATGATGTTTATATTTTTATTTTTACATCCTTGCCGTTCTGCTCTTTCCACCTTTGATTGTTTCAGATTTTCGGTAGCTTTTTAGCATAGAAACGAATGAAAGTATTAGAAGACATCTAACACCATTTTCTAATAAGTCCATCAAAACGCTCTGGAAATCCTGTCATTAAAAGTCTGTAGTTTAATTTGCCGCCGAGTTATGAAAATTTGAATCTTTAAGATTTTTAGGTGTTCAAAATCGGTTCCGATGAGGTCCCCGCGGAGAGCCAGCTTCTTTCCACCCTTCGAAATGCTGTAATTTTCTTAAAAATAGAGATATCGTTGTAAATGGAAAACCTTTTTGTTTCGTTTCTTTTTTTTCAATCTTTCAGAAAATCTTACAGGAAATTTGGTTATTGAAAAAAATGGTTCTTCAGGGATTTTTCTCCGATTTTTTTTTTTTTACTGAACAATACATTTTTTTAGCATTTTGCCCACTACTCAAAAATGGCTATAGCATATTTTCCATTTGAACTTGCGGCTCAGCCGGCTGGTCATTCGATTTGCATTTGAATCCCCTCAAAAATAACACTGCGTTCACGTATTTACCTTCACTTTTCGATTTTAAACTCATTCTCAAACTGAAGATTCATTTTGTAAAACTTTCAATCCATACTTTATTTCCTTTTTTCCACATCGTAATAGACAATATACCAAAATACTTTATAATCTAAATCCTATTATGAATTGTAAACTTTCTGCCTATAAACGATATATCAAAATTGATTCAGTGGTTCCTGAGTTATCAGTAATCAAGATACAGGTAGACAGACGGACAAACTGTTTTTCTCTCAAATTAAAGATTTTATTAACTTATAATTTGGAACGGTTATTGTCGGAATAAAATCTTAAGAGCGGATTCCCTGAGACGACTTTGCGCTACGAAGACTACATTAATCCAAAATTACTTAAAAGTACCAAAACGTTTGTTGGTTAAATTTTGGAGAATATTAGGGCATCTCTTATTTGACATATTGGTATACTATTAGTTACATCCTATCTAAGCTCATCGGCACGAAATATTTTGAATAGTCGTAACTCTTGCGCTACGGTTAAAACATTTGAAAAACCTTTGGCACGCTGCCCGCTTGATGAATCACTTTAAGAACTCGTACGAACGTTCATATAAAAGTCAAGATGAACAAAGTCTATTCTTCCATTTGTATCATCCGCCAAGGTACAAAAGTTTATTAAAATAATAAAATGATTTTTAAATTAGTGACCTGTGAAATTTGTGAACCGTACGTATGTACACTGGATGAATTATATATGAAAAATTACTGATGTAGATAGGATTAAAAATCCAAACGAAACGTCTGATCGAATCGGAAAATATTTGCAACATCGGTGCTATTAAAAATCATTCAACTGCTACTGTTTAGAGGAAACTTGTCATTTATTGCGGCCAAAAATATCAAGTATGATTGAATGAACTAAATATATTCTAATCATACCAATACTTTTGAATAAATTATTTTTTTCATCATTGACTCTTGTTTCTGCGTTTCAGTGTATGACGTCAATTTTTATTATTAATTTCAGCGTAAAATTTACTTTATAATTCTTTCCTCGTACTAGTTTCTCTCGCTATGATTGATACATTATATTCTACGTTATCGGAAACAATGTATTCAAGTAATTTCAAAATTACCTGATTGATGCGTCGGCGGTGGTGGTAGAGGAGGCGGTGGCGGTGGCGGATGATGATGATGATGATGATGGTGATGAGGGTAGCCAATGTTTGGTGGTGGAGGAGGATAAACGGCACCCCATAAACAAGATGCTGCAGCTGCTGCTTGTTGTTGTTGATGATGTTGCTGCTGCTGCTGCTGTTGTTGTTGTTGTTGTTGTTGTTGTTGTTGTTGTTGTTGTTGTTGTTGCTGTTGCTGTTGTTGTTGTTGCTGCTGATGCTGATGTTGGGTTTGTTGTTGGAGAAGTTGCTGGACCTGTGCAATGTCAACGAATTCTTGCAATTCTCCGTCGTTATCGGGATGATGATCACGATTTCTTCCATCGTTGCCAATGCTCTGTTGTATACCAACAAATGGATTTGGTTGAAGATGCTCAAAACCAACGAGAGGATTTGACGGCTCGTAACTGCTGCTCCCGGTACTTCGTCCTGTCGTGTGTTCTCGTCGCATCGCGAACGCCAGCATCTTTTCAGAATTTTGTGTCACTTACGACGCGCCCTTTATAACGTTCGACTTTACGCGTCTGAGCGTCTCGTCGACGTTGCAACACCTCCCTTGCGAATCACCGAAGCTTTG
>OZ022415.1:397500-440883 GCA_963989365.1 Rhimphoctona megacephalus | reverse complement strand
GAGAGAGAGAGAGGACAGGTAGTGGGGTTGAGAAGAGAGAGTGAGAGGACAGAGAGTGAGGCGAGAGGGAGAGAGGAGCGGGTGAGAGGAGGGGGAGAGGGAGAGATAGGAGAGAGCGAGAGGATAGAGAGAGAGAGGTGAGAGAGAAGGGAGAGGAGCGAGAAAGTGGTAGAGAGAGTGGAGCGAGAGAGGGGCGAGGAGAGAGACGGGCGAGGAGAGAGAGGGGGAAGAGGAGCGAGAGAGGGTGGAGAGAGTGAAGCGAGGTAGGGGGAGAGCGATAGAGGAGAGAGTCAGAGAGGAGAGAGAGAGAGAGAGAGAGAGAGAGAGGAGAGAGAGAGGCGTGGAGAGATGGGGGCGATTGAGACGGGCGAGAGAGAGGGGTGAGTGGGTAGAGAGATAGAGAGAGGGGGGGGGTGATAGAGCCGGGGGGAGTGGTGGAGAGGGGAAGGGGTAGAGAGAGAGGGGGGAGAGAGGAGAGAGAGATGAGAGAGAGGTGGAGGAGTGGGACAGAGAGAGGAGAGAGGGAGACAGGAGAGATTGAGGAGAGAGAGATGAGAGAGAGGGGGAGGAGAGAAAGAGATAGCAGAGAGAGATATGGTAGAGAGAGGGGGAGAGGATAGAGAAGGAGAGATAGAGAGATGGAGAGGGGGAGAGAGAAGAGAGAGAGAGAGAGTGGTGAGCAAGAGAGTGGGGGGAGAAGAGAGAGAGAGGGGACAGGTAGTGTGGGTGAGAAGAGAGATAGAGAGGACAGAGAGTGAGGCGAGAGGGAGAGATGAGCGAGTGAGAGGGGGGAGAGAGAGAGGAGATAGAGATAGAGGGAGGAGAGAGCGAGAGGCGAGAGGGAGAGGTGAGAGAGGGAGAAGTTAAAGTGGAGGGAGAGGAGCGAGAAAGTGGTAGAGTGGAGCGAGAGAGGGGCTAGGAGAGAGAGGGGGAAGAGGAGCGAGAGAGGGTGGAGAGAGAGGAGCGAGGGAGGGGGAGAGCGATAGAGGAGAGAGGCAGAGAGGAGAGAGAGAGACAGGAGAGAGAGGGGCGTGGAGAGAGGGGGGTGATTGAGACGGGTGAGAGAGAGGGGTGAGTGGGTTGAGAGATAGAGAGGGAGAGAGAGAGAGAGAGGAGAGAGAGAGTGAGCGAGAGCAGAGGGCGAGAGAGAGAGGGGAGAGCGAGAGGAGAGCGAGAGGGGCAGGAGGGGGGAGAGAGAGAGGAGGTAGAGAGAGAGGAGCGCGCGAGAGGAGTGAGGGGGAGAGGAGAGAGAGAGAGGAGAGAGAGAGGAGAGAGACGCGGGAGAGAGGAGCTAGAATGGGGGAGAGAGGGAGGAGCGAGAGAGGTGGGGAGAGGAGAGAGACAGAGAGGAGAGAACGGAGAGAGAGGGGGGAGAGGAGCGAGAGGAGGGGGAGAGTGAGGAGCGAGAGAGGGAGAGAGGGAGAGAGGTTTCAGACTGAGAGGACAGATAGAGAGGAGTGAGAGGGGAGGGGAGAGAGGGGCGTGATTGAGACGGGGGAGAAAGAGGGGTGAGTGGGAGGTAGGGAGGAAGGGAGGGAGGGTTGGAGGGGGGAGGGAGGGTGAGAGAGATAGAGAGAGGACATAGCGAGGGGGGATATAGAGGGGGGAGGGGGAGGCGAGAGAGAGGGGGGAGAGAGAGGAGCGAGAGAGGGGGGAGGGAGTGGAGAGAGACAGAAAGGAGAAAGAGTGGGAGGAGAGAGAGGGGTGATATAGCCTGGGGAATGGGGGTGGTGTAAAGAGGGGGAGGGGAGAGAGCGGATAGAGAGATGACAGAGAGGGGGGTGGAGAGAGACAGAGAGAGGAGAGAGGGAGACAGGAGAGAGAGATGGGTGAGGGGGAGAGAGAGAGGAGGGAGGGGAAGGGGGAGGGGGGAGAGAGAGAGAGCGAGAGAGAGAGAGAGAGAGAGAGAGAGAGAGAGAGAGAGAGAGAGAGACGGGGTAGAGGAGCTAGAATGGGGGGAAAGAGAGAGAGAGAGAGAGAGACACGGGGGAGAGAGGAGCTAGAATGGGGGGAGGGGGCGGGATTGAAATTCCGAACTTTCAATGCTCCGACGGTTCAAAATTTCGAGTTTTCAAAATCGAAAATCACAAATTGTGTAAAGACCGTTCCAACGAAAGTCTACATCGTTGATTGTAAATGATGAAGAACGGTACTCGTAGCGATAAAAAGAAGATACGAATATTATTTCTCATACGAGATAATCTTCAGAAAGGTATAAAAAAGACAAAAGCTCTATTGGAATGACCAGTACTACGATTTACAAAACTCCGAATAGGTAGTATTTGGCATGCTATGAAATTTTGAATTTTTTATTATCGAAAATCAGATACATCTGAAAGTTCAAATATTATAAATACTAAGAAAAGATTGTTCAGGTTCACGAAAGCTTTGAACTCCGAAATTTATATCTTTGATCGTATTATTTTCCGAAAACTGCAGTTCAGACCGCTCAAGATTCCGAAGAAGAATGTTCAGAACGTTCAAAATTCCGAAAACTCATACGTAACGCAGATAGCAAGTAGGCCTGACGCGTTTAGATGGCAGCACCACCGCTATAATGCATGGGATCCATGTTTCCACGAATTAAGTGCCAGACGTCGCTACTATAGTTTACACACGCCTGAAACATTAACTTATGATCCCATGATCCTGACGAATTGATGCGAGTCAATTAGATCATCATGTTATCCACATTTTACTAACTAATTTTGATTAGCACTTTGAGTGAAGTCCATAGCAAATAAAGTGAAGTCCAAATTGCGCTCAAAATAAATATTGGGTGCATGTTGGAAAGCTGTATTTCCTATTCGGACCGCGGGTGTTATGAGATTTTACTGACGATATTCTGTGCAATATGAATAATAATAAAATTGTAATTAGTTGAAAGCTACTTATTTACAAAGAATTCATTAAATGTTTTTTTAACGAAACGAATATTAGTTATGAACATTTGTGAAAATGTTCGATCAATTGTACTCGAGTTTAATCGTAAATTTCAGTTTGATTTTTATTAATTGATAAATTGAACGAAAACTGGAGAACTATCGAAATTACCAGCTGTGACATCTGAACCATAAAATTAATTTTATGATCAAATTTCTCTCTCTCTCTCTCTCTCTCTCTCTCTCTCCATCTCTTTTATTTGCCTTGAAACTTTCAAAGCCAGAAGTACAGGATATACAAACACTCTCTTCAATAAAATATCAGGACTAATTTTTGTTTACAATCGATATAACATGATGCTGAAGTTTCTATCGTGTGGAAAACAACGAAATCAAAAATTTTTCAATATTGACACGCTAATTTTTTTATTCCATGGATCGATTCGAATGGTCATAAAAATGGGGTACACAAAGTTTCACTGATGTTGGACCACTGGAAAAAATAATTTGAGGGGGTTCATATATTGAGAATCCTTTATCACCCAGCCTATAGGTTACGCTGATCTTTTTATTTCAGGAATCGTTGAAATGCCCCAGAATGCAATTACAAAAAAACTAAATAGAAAAAGCGCGTTATCGGAAAGTACGATTAAAGCTCTAGATAATTTGAAAAATTCAGTTTGTTAGAAGGCCCCGGGAAGCAGGTATAAAAAAATTAACAAAAAAATCAAGTCACCAGAAAGTACGAAAAATAATCGACCACTCATTTACTCATTGCTCAAGGAACCTCGCGAAATGGGGTATCGCTGTCTTATTCGCCCGGCGGCCGGTGCGGAGAGGGGGTATCCTCGTTGAGCGTCGTGCTTGAGTCATCGAAAAGTAAGATTTGAGGCGATTGAAAACTTGTACATGTTTTACCAACCCTATGGGTTACGCTAACTTTTTTCCACACATCGTTAGAATGCCTCAGGAAGAAGTTACGAAAAAAATATGGGAAATAATCAAGTCACCGAAAAGTACGATTTCAGATGGTTGAAGATATGAAAAATTTTTACCATCCACCCTATGGGTTACGTCAACTTTTTTACTTTACAGATCGAATGCCCAAGAAAGCAGTTATAAAAAAAATTAACAAAAATGTGTAATAAAAAAGTTGGTGTAACTCATAGAGTGGGTGGTAAAGATTTTTTAAATCTTCAACGGCGTTCGTACTTTCCGGTGACGCAATTTTTTTTTCATTTTTTCGTAACTCCTCCCCGAGGAAATCAAACGATTTTTGGAATAAAAAAATTGGCGTAAACCATTGGGTGGTTGGTAAAATTTTTCAAGTTTGCAACCGCCTCAAAATATAGTCCTCGGTGACTCCGGCACGAACGCTCAGCGAAGATCCCCCTACCTCTCCGCACTGGCCCGCCGAGCGAGGGAGACAGCGAAAGCCGTCCATGCCGCTTGCGTGCTGCTAAGTGAGACCGCGATACTCGAGTAACGATTGAGTGATCGATTGTTTTCCATACTTTCCATTGACTCGATTTTTTTAAATTTGTTCTTAGATGCTTTCTGGGGCATTCTCAGGAACTGTGAAATAAGAAAGTTACCGTCGAAAATTTTCAATATTTGATCCGCCTTGAATTTGTATTTCCGGTGGTTCATTATCCTTGATACGTTTTATGTACCTCGTTTTTATCACCATCTGAATTGATCGATGATGGAAACTTCTGCATCATTGATATAACCATGCATCTGACGAAGCGAAATGAAGGTCCGGTATATCAAGATGAATTCATTGTACATTTGTTTTGCTATTTATTTTTCGGAAGTGAGAATATTCTTAATCATTCTAACAGATCTACATTAACCTAAAAAATACAATTAAGCTGAAAGAAATGCAACAAACAATGAGGGAAAATGTATGGGATGGAAAGCATACAAAGAAATATTTCATATTTTGAACGCATATTAAATGTGGGCAAAGGAGAAGTCGCGAAAAATTCCTAAATAACTGTTAAAGATCGTTTAAGTTTACGTGAAAAATATCCAAATTTTTGTTCCCACCACTTGACAATAACTCGCTAAATAATTAGAAAGTTTAATTTTGCAAAAGCCAACACCGCTTACGAGACGAGTGAATAAAAGATATCGCCCGATTTACTTCCATTCCAAGGTGCCCTTGTTCCTCGAGCTTTGCCTATCGTGCATTAGTGCGAGTGAGAGCGAGCAACTTCTTTCTCATTTCTCGCACCCGTCTCAACGTTCTGAGAAATCCTTTTTTCGGGCGTTCCATCCATAGCCGGAATGTACACATAGATGTAGACCACACGTATGTGTGGTCGGCAAAAATGTTAATTTCACAATATTCTTCCAACAATGATCAAGTTGAAATTAGACTTCTAAAGTTTTTACAGATATTAATTCATAACCACGGCAAGAGTGATATTTTTTGCAAAATAAAAAAGCGTAACATTTCGTTGCAACGTAACATCGCTGCCACATGTTCTCTAGACAAAAAAATCTATCAGCGGAATAATGCTTTAGAACTGTAGCATACGGACCGAGGAAGGAGAATGCAAAATGCTCTGTTGACAATACGTGCATGATTTGCTGGTTGGCAACTGTGCAAGTACACTTTGGAAGTTGATGCAATTCACAACGAGTTTGTTTTTTTGGTGATTAATGAATCGTCGAGCATTCAGGCAATAATGAAATAAAGGAAACTTGCGGTTCAGCATATTTTTTTGAGTCATTACACGAAAATATTTTAATAGGGTTGTGATGAATATTGATGACGATATCGCAATGGCTTTGTTGTATTAAAGAAACATTTGTATCGTAATTTTCATTTACTATTTTTGAAAGCTTGTTTTCACTCTACAGAACTCGATATTCTTGTGCCATGAGTGGTTCATGAGATATTTTTCGTGAAATTCGAAAACATTATTTTTTTTGGTACCTCATGATTAAATAAATATAATACATTTTTTGAATAAAATGGGATTGCTCAAAGCAATAGACCAATATCTTCTCACACCGATCTATCAATTTTTGAAAATAGAGATACAAAATCGTTTTATAGGTTTAACTTTATTTAAATACTTTATTTCGGTAATGTAAGAGTACTGATAGCAAGAGATAGAGAAGGAGAAAGAGTGAAAGCGATGTGTATTTTCAAAGCGAGGCAACGATGCTGTCTCTATATTCTCTTTTTGAACACGAACGCGATTATATATAAGAGCAATATTTCGAGTTACGTACTTCGAGTATGGTTCCAGCGTATGAGCCCAAAATTTCGGAATCAATCTTTGCAGATGACTGTTATTTTTTCTTTTTACTTTGCATGCAATTATATGAGTTGCTATACTATAACTACTATTTATATCGAAAATATGAAAATTAAGTCAATAGCCATGGAAAAATTTTCATGAAACATCTGATAACTCTCGACTACCTCCGAGTAGCTTCTGTTTTTTCTTTCCACGTTATCAGAAATTTTCATCTTTTGTTTCTTGAACTCCATCGGTATAGTTTCGCTTCGATTTTTGGTGACTCATTTTTTCGTGTTTCGTACACACGGAAAATATCGGATAGATATTTTGTACATTGTTTTTAGAATTTACTGTTGTTCAAAAGATTGTCCAATCTGTCTATCACTTTTCAATATATTCATGTTTTCCATTCGACCCCCTGTTCCTGAGATTTCTTGAGGATTAAGGAGATTATGTCCGTTGAAATGATTTCTAGCTTACCAACATCAAGAGATGTGGTAGCGGCTCGACGCCAAGTATTAAAATCTCTTTTGCGACTTAAAAAATCATTAATAGATTGAATACAGTTTGGCCAATTATTCATGATGCGAAATCAAACAATTTTAGATTACGAGCTAAAGATTACCGACATTACGGTCCCAAATATCTAAATAATTTTCCATAAAAATGTTAATTGCCATCATCATCACAATGGAAAAAATTATGTAGGGTTCAAACGCGTATATCTTACGAACGATTAGAAATTTGAAGATTTCCATATTTCAAGAGATTATAAATAGAAAGTTGGAGATTCGCAAATTTCCTGTAAGACGAACGTATCATGCAAAGATCTTTCGATTGATTATTTCAAAATTCCATGATTTTCAATATCTCCTAACGATAAGTATGATTGCGAGTTTTAAGTTTATGTACAACATTGGTGTACACATGGCCAAGCCTATACATTTGTTTGTATAATTTTCTACTTATATTGTCTATTGCAATATATTGTCAACATTTTTGTACTGAAAAATTAATTAGGAAACATTAAGTTTTCGTCCATATATCGCGTTTTGAAACGCCTATGTAACGTACTTATCAAGAGAATCGACAGTGGTTCGACGCCAAGTATTGAAATAAGTCCTGCCACCCGCTTATAAATGTAAATATGGCTGTACTATGATGATAATTATACGGCTTCTCTGATGTATGATTAATTATTAAAATATGTGAGCATGAGAATGTTTTTACATTGAAATTAACATTCGATTTTTTTTAGAAATTCATTTGAACGTAAGTACAAACAGTATCCCCAATTCCAAAATAACAAGCTACTATAAAATTAAGTAACTGATACGCTATAGTTTTTTCCGCATTGTCAGACAGACTAGATATCACCACTTATTAGATTTATAATTAAAATAAAGTTCAATTTTTTAATTCCATGTTCCATTTTTTCATTGAGCTCAGATTCTCTGATTGCTCGGTTTGGTGCGAGAACTCATTGTACAAGCGAGCAGTGACTGATTGTGAGAGTAGAGCACTATTACATTATAGTTCACCATGCCACACTCGTGGTGTTAGGCTAGGTATGTACTCAATTACAAAATTAATCGCGCGACTTAGAAAGTATCTATAGAGATGGCTTCTTTTTCAAATACATACATTAGTTTTTTCTTCCATCGAATTTTCACCCTGAACTTTGCTATGCCGTCATTGGGATTTGTGATGATTACGAAATATTTGACACAATACTGCACTACACATAATGATATCTCTGTCATACCTACAACTACATTATTTTAAACCCTATTTAAAAAAAAAAAAACATGATGGAAAAGAAAAGGGAAATTCGGTTAGTGTTCGGAAATAAATTGTTCGGTTAAAGTGTTCGGTTAAATTCGGAAATTGTATTAGTAACAGAGTCTGGGAAGTGATTTTCACTCAGAAGTTAATGTCGATTTTTTAAAGAGATCCTTCTTTTAGAGGTAAGTATAGAGGGTACGTACAAAATATTCAAATTTCAAACTTTAAACATTTATATTTCTTTCATGTCTACAACTGTAAAATCATATTTAGTTAAATAAGATAGAAAAAATGTCAGGAAAAAATAAATTTAAGCTCCGGCACGTGTAAAATTGGCTATTCTAAGAAAAGGATATGAAAGTCATTCGGTACTTGACCCCTACTATTCACACTTCAATATGGCCCATTCAATCATAGAATGGGACTTGTCATCTTTCCGTAGTATTTTAACGAAATATGAGGATTGATGTTGTACGATACTTCTGCTTTTAAAATTCATTTGGTAAATTGAAATCACACGATCTGTATAGCATCCAACCACGCTGCGAGATAAGGCATTGGAAACTTTTTATTGCTATTACGCAACAATAAATTGTCCGCTAGAACCTGGGTTTCGTACACAGGAAGTACTCATCAATATATGATTTTTTGTAAAAAGTCTGTGTTACAATTCAAAGAATGGCGGTGTCATCAATTTTTGGACAAACGCAAGATTCCGTGGTTTTCTTGCGCTTTCTTTTAGCATTACCATTGTTCTTTTAGTTTTTGTTTTACAAGAGAAAAACAAAAATAATTCGATCTCATGTCTTCAACTGGTGAAAAAAAAGAAATTAGGAAATACGAGTACAAAACAGAGTACAATATAACTTTAGACTGTCTTTCGGTGGCGCAATCGGTATTCTGGTAATTTTCTTTGTCACGCAAAAGTCTATTGCTCGACCTAACGAGTGGTGACTAAGTTCGGTTACGTTAAAACACATTGCCATGATGAGCGCAAAGAGTTGTAAACATGCTCAATTGTAAAATTGATGGGGCAGCTTAAAAAGGGTGTACGAAAGTGCATTTTTGAAGTTTACTATCACTTTTTCGTCTATCGATTGTACCATTTCAATATGTGAAGACCTCACTGTGATTTACAATGATCACGAAGTATGTGACGTGACTTCGAACAACACACTCTAGTATATCCCTCATGTTCGGCACCACAACATTATGTTGTATCCTATAAAAAAAGAAACATGAAAGGAACATTACGAAAAATCCATCACGTTCAAAGATCCATAGTTTTATATAAAAATTGTATCCGCTACTGAAAGCGTCTCATATGTTATGTTCGCTGAGTAGTTAATGTCGGTTTTCTTAAGTGAAAATTCTGTTAAAGGTAGGTACATAAGGTAAGTACAGTATGTTCTGTAAAATTCGAAAATAATCACAAAAATGGAGGCTCATTGAAGCGAATAATATACCCCACGATTATAAATGATACACTATTACTCCTTTTAATGTTTTATGATAAAAAGTATTTTATTTCATTTTTAGTTTCCAATTATTTTCAATAATTATAACTGTAACTATGAATTAATTAATGAAGTTACAACATTACCCAAAATCCAATAAGGGCAAAAACCACGAAGTCAACATAATTGTAGTTCTGTTGCATAGACATTGTATGGTTTCTCAATTATTGGAATAGTATCGAAAAGATATATTATAATTCGTGACATTGGATGTGCTACTGAATAGCGATGCGATGGATTACTCGGTAAATAATGCAGATTTATTTCGAGTAAAACTATTTGCAGGTAGGTATTGAAGGTGAGTACAAGATATTTCTGTCAACGCAAAAACTAATTACAAAAAGCGCGTATAGTATAACTCTCATGAAAAAAATCTTGTAGTACCCGAATGTTTTTTTTTTTCATTTTGACGACTGCAACATTACTTCTAGTCCAATAATAAAAAGAAACATAAAATCAACATAATCGAAGATCTTTCACATTTGGCATATTTGGTTTATCAAATAATATATAATATTAACAGACAGATGTAATGAATCATGTGAAACGGTATTTGCTGCTAAAAGATTCTATAATATAATTTTCATTTCATACTTGTCATTGTTTTTCAAGGGAAACTTCTCTTGCGCATACGTGAAACGAAAACGGCCGCTCGGCCTTGCGTTCACGTTTGTGCGCAATTTTTACCTTCCTCGAACTTTGCGCGATCGGCTGATTGCTTTCACGCTTGTGCGCAATTTTTTCTCATTTCTCAACATTTAAATGGAAAACGAAGATTGACGTTTTATATCTGAACTCTTCTACTTACCAAAACGGTTTAATACATTCAAATCGGACTACCTCTACAACACACCAGCCTCGCTGCAAAATATAGTGTGAAAAAAATCTGATTGCAATTACGCAAAAACTAATTATCCGACAGCGTCTGGGTTTTAGATCACAGGAAGTACCTATCAATATCGACTATCTCGCAAAGACCCTGCGATACAATTCAAAAAATGGATGCGAAAATGGCTGAATTTTTGAAAAACCGCTACTTATTTCGGTTTTCTTGGGTTTTCTCCTTTAATAATGAACCGATCGTGTTTTTTCAGATCTCATTTACTTTATATTTTAGTTCTCTACAATTCGTCCTTTCGGACCATTTACATTGCTCTACCTGTTTTTCTTTTATAAGAAAAAAAAATTAGATTATTTGCACTGAATTTTTATTAAAAAAAAAAGAAAATGGGAATCTGGAGCAGAAAACTGCAATTTGAATCTATTTTTGTCAAAATCTGGTGATTTTACAGCTTTGTTGCTTGGCCTAGAAAGGTAGTTTAAAGAATAAAAAAATAAATTTTATTCACTATCATGAGACCCATTTCGATGCATTCGATGCAAATTGATTTTTCAATATTGTTACGGTGGTAATGGAACTATATTTTTCACCTCACATGCATCGAAAGTTCAACTTTCCGAAATCGAAACGTTTACCTTTCGGTGCATGTGTGACGGCAAATGACATGTGTTAAATACTATATCTATTATATTATATTACTATATTATTATACTATTAAATACTATATCCTCAAAATGACATCGAATTTTAATAATGAATAAACCAATTCCAGCACAAAAATTTGATCTTGAGACCTTGCGCTCGTACGTGAAAACGTATAGATATAGAAAAGCAATGAAAGCGTGCTCTAACGACCTATTCGAACACGAAAATTCATCTGTAACCTTGCTAATAAAGTTTAGAAATAGTCAAAGCATTAAAAATGTGCAACTTCCGTATGAGGTGCATTTGATCCTCCAAAAAAACTGCTGAAAGTTAAATTTGCAATCATTGGAGTTTACAGAAAAAAGTATTGAATAATTATTTTACATGTGGCATTCCATCCCAGATAGACGGCACGGCACGAATGTCACTTCAGCCAGTAAAAAAAATAATTCCACTTCATTGAAAAACATTCACCGAGGTCGAAATTAAAAAAAAAAAATTTTGACGTTTTTTCTCGTTAATTACCATTTTTAAACATTTTCCATTCAAATGGCTGTATCTTTGCCAGGATTTGACGTATTTATATTTGTAAAAAATGAAAATGTGCGTCTTTTTATGAGCTTTTCGAAAAAAAAAATAATTCAGATTTTATTCAGCAAGTCAAACATCCGTTTCTGAGCAAAATATGCGAAAATATTTTTTTCCTCAAGAGGGTCACGCGTTAATTTTTTTTTTTTTAATTTACTCGAATTGTGAATACAAAAAGTGAATTTTTGGTATTTTTTATATTATGGGATTCCCAAACACCGTCAAGTAACAGTTATTTTTTTTCAATATTTTTTCATCAAACTTATTTTCTATTTGACTATGCTGAAAAACAGGTGGAAATTGGATTCAAAAATGGCATATATTCAGTAATACAAGCGTGCTGAGCGTCTTTCCTGCGGCTGCCGGATCCTCCCGCTACTCGACTGCTCGCACATGGTCGGCCGTTTCCGGTCTTATTGGCATCCAATTTTCACATGTTTTTCAGCATATTTAGATAGAAAACTACATTGACGTTTCGTAGCTGAATACTTCTACTTCCAGATTCGTTTGATAAATTGAAATCACATGACCTTCAGAGCTTTTTTCTCAATATCGATCGGGGATCGTTTCAGCGCTCATTCTCTTCGTATTTTTATTCATTACATTTGATTTTTTGGGTTCATTTGCCTAGCTGCATAAGTTTTTGTTTCATACAGGGTACATTTGCGGTTGTCAGGTTTTGTTTTTGTCAACGAAAAATGCTATGTTCCCTAGTCTATATTAGTATATACTTCAGAAATAGTATGTCTTGATTTGAGATTGTATTTTATTTTCTCCTGCTAAATTCCAAATCAAATGTTCGCAGGGTACAAGAATTTTGATCATGGGGTCCCTTTTTTATGTATCTTGCCTGAATTATATAAAGGAACAGTTTAACATAAAATCGCCTCTCAAAGGTCAGAACGGATGCACGAAAGAACGACAGAGATAATACTCGTTCTCACTCGTACTAATGCGACACTCTCGGTAGCGTGTAAGGGTAGCGAGAGCTAGGTCGCTGCGAGCTACGGTAACGCGTGACCTTAGTATGTATAAACTATGTTTATAAACACTAGCACTTTTTGAAGGCCAATCGCATTGAAAATAACCATCTATACAAAGAAGAGAGCCAAGCTATCGAACAGCGCTGAAATGTTATTGGTTACCGTGATCGACACAAAAACACAAAGCACGAGTTGAGGAACAACCGTTTTCATGCGCTATAGTTTTTCGTTATTCGCCTTTTACCCACAGTCGTGTTCGTTCGAGCTGAGTGTTGTGCGAAAATTTTCCGAAACTTTTATTGAGAATTACTTTTTCAAGTTTATTCCCTAGTTATTACATTTCTTTTATTTATAACGTATATAATAGTGTATATAACTATAGTGTAGATATAGTGTGTATAAATATTATATAGTGTTAAATATAGAGTGTATGACTAGTGTGTAATAAATTAGACTAAGTGACAATCGACTTTCAGTTTTGTGAATTTTGTGTTGTGCTCTTTGTACTGTGCTACGTGATGGCAGCTCTTGGTGCCGGAAGAGTCAATCTTCCACGTAATCGGCGAATCGTAGACGGGAGGATCTTCGAAATTAGTAAAAGAGCTAAGAACGGTGAAATGTAAGTAATTTTATAGTCTGTATATATTTTTACTACATAAAATTGATAGTGTTATGAGAAAACGCATCAATTTTGCGCAAGGTATCAAGCCGACACGAAGCTTTTGCCCAAAGTCTCAACTGCCTCCAATACATAGATATACTCGTCACGACCGTACTACGACGGAAAATATCTATATATGGTGGCATTAACGCCTTACATACGTCCAGCAGCGCCTAAAACGCGCTAAAAGAAAAACTGTTTTTAGAAGAGATAGCAATAGAAATTAATAAAAATAATTTTTACACATTGTTTATTAGTATTTAAACTTTATAAAAAAATTTATTTCATTTTTTTTTTCAAAAATTACAACATAAAAAATCACGTTTCCCGAAGCACTATGAAAAAAAGTTGCTCCACGGTCTGCATCATTTCTTCTTCAAATGCTGATGGATCTGCAAAACGTAAAAAAATTCTTGTAAAATAAAGTTGTAGTTATAGTCTGTCGAGCCGGATTTTTGAAATTCGAAAAATTTTGGCAATTTACGGCAGTTTAAAAAAAAGTGTGCATTTTGTGTCATAAATGTCACACTTTAATTATGTTTATAAAATTTTTTAATCAGAACATCAAAAATCCGACTCGACAGACTATAGAGAAAACAATTTCGAATATTAAAAAAAAAAGCATCAAAAAATATTAAAAACTGTATGAGTTATCATGCAGACCGTGCCAGAAAAAGTAGTTTTGAGAAAAATGCATTTAAAGTTTCAAGTGCGTTTCGCTCGAGGTCGCGCGAAGCTAAAGCAAGAACTTTATGAATTTTTTAATTTATTTTTTTAACTTACGTTTAATCTCCCATTCCAGCTTCATATTGTATGCCTTCCTTGTCAGTAAACAATTGTTGTTGTTTATTTATTTCCAATCGACGAGTTGTTCTGGCCTCTTTTGTTGCTTTAGTAGCATTGATTCGTGCGTGTTTTAGCCGGTTCGTCTATAATAACTTTCGATCTATGGGGAATTTGTACAATCGACTTACACAGAAATACGCC
The DNA here is from genome assembly GCA_963989365.1 of Rhimphoctona megacephalus. Classification (NCBI taxonomy): domain Eukaryota; kingdom Metazoa; phylum Arthropoda; class Insecta; order Hymenoptera; family Ichneumonidae; genus Rhimphoctona; species Rhimphoctona megacephalus. The sequence continues at coordinate 426,734 of OZ022415.1, read as the reverse complement.
TAAAACTATAGAGAATAATAATCTGTAAAAAAAAAAATCGATTTTTTGAAAATTCTGGACGTATGTAAGGCCTTAAATTGAACATATTTTTGTTTATACAAGAAGTAAAAGAATTTCTACGATTACGTTCGATGGAAATTATGAAGATTACTATGGAAAAATATATTTCTGACATATCGTAAGTGCAGATAAAATATTTAATTATAAAATTGGAAATGTGTTGTGATTTAAAGGAAAAAGTGTTTAAATTGAATTTTTTAAAAATATATTTTGAATTGTTTGCGAAAATGTATTTCCAATATTAGAATATTATACCGTAATTATATTTATACATGCTAGATATATATATATATATATATATATATATATATATCTAACGTGATGTGTGTACATATTTCTATAGTTTTCTTCAGAAACAACATGTAGCTTCAAGGATATAGTTTTAGAATCTATACTCGAAATGTTTTAACATGAGTGGTTCATGAGTGATTATACGAAAAACAACGGGAATTTTTTTTTTCTTTTTTTCTTTTTCGAAACGGTCTACAGGCTTCAGAAAAAATATTCCAATAATGTCACCGTAAAGCTCTTACAGGAAATTCAATTCACTTCAATCGAATATGGTATATATATGTTTAGGGTAATTAAAAAAAAAACAACTTTTTTCTCAAAGTGCCTTGAATGGAAATCATATACTTTCCCATTATTTTGGCCGTAAATTATAACATTTGAACATGGTCTTATGAGAAAATCTCTATCGCTGAAAAAAAGTTTTCTACTTATTTGCATGGGATTTGGCACTGCGAAGAGTAATACTTCATATCGTAGGTTCAGTATGTGGGGTGGGGTCGTGGATTATCTTTGACAGTGATAATACAAGAATTTCCAGTCATTAGAAAATTTTTGTAATAGCAAACCCAAAATATTCCTCGTTTAAGGAGGGATATAAAGTTGTTTTAAGTAAAATGAAAATTTCTTCCGCAACGAAGGAGAAAAATGTAATTTGGTATACACAGCACCCTTTTTTGCTGTCGGCCCTTATAAGATTCACAAATTTCGAAAATCTATATCCATTGCAGACAAAAAGTTTTCTACTTATTCACATGAAATTTGGCACTGCGAAAAGTAATACTTCATATCGTAGATTCAGTATGTGGGGTCGCTGGTTCTCTTCGACAATGCTAATACAAGAATTTCCAGTCATTAGAACATTTTTGCAATAGCAAACCCAAAATATTCCTCGTTCAAGGAGGGAAATAAAGTTTTATTAAGTAAAATGAAAATTTCTTCCGCAGCGAGGAGAAAAATGTAATTTGGTATACACCGCAGCCGTTTCTTGCTGTCGGCCCTTATAAGATTCACAAATTTCGAATATCTGTATCCATCGCAGACAGAAAAGTTTTCTATTTATTCACATGAAATTTGGCACTACGAAAAGTAATTCTTCATATCGTAGGTTCAGTATGTGGGGTCGCTGGTTCTCTTCGACAGAGCTAATACAAGAATTTCCAGTCATTAGATTATTTTTGCAATAGCGAACCCAAAATATTCCTCGTTCAAGGAGGGAAATAAAGTTTTATTAAGCAAAATGAAAATTTCTTCCGCAGCGAAGGAGAAAAATGTAATTTGGAATACACCGCAGCCATTTCTTGCTGTCGGCCCTTATAAGATTCACAAATTTCGAATATCTGTATCCATCGCAGACAGAAAAGTTTTCTACTTATTCACATGAAATTTGGCACTGCGAAAAGTAATACTTCATATCGTAGGTTCAGTATGTGGGGTCGCTGGTTCTCTTCGACAAAGTTAATACAAGAATTTTCAGTCATTAGAACATTTTTGCAATAGCGAACCCAAAATATTCCTCGTTCAAGGAGGGAAATAAAGTTGTTTTAAGTAAAATGAAATTTTTTTCCACAGCGAAGGAGAAAAATGTAATATGGTATACACCGCAGCCATTTCTTGCTGTCGGCCTTTAAAAGGTTCACAAATTTCGCAAATCTTTATCTATCACTGACAGAGAAATTTTCTACCTATTCATATGAAATTTGGCACTGCGAAAAGTAATTCTTCATATCGTAGGTTTGTTATATGCGATCGCTGATTCTCTTCGACAGAGTTTACGTGGGCGGAAGCGTTTAGAAATCGTCCTCAACGTTTACAAGCATCAAACTTTTCGAAACAATATGTTTGTTTTTACAGGGATGAGACTGTATCTAAACAGGAAAAATAAAAAACAGAATTTCTGAAGTTTTTATTATGATTACTAATGAACCGCTCATGCTAAAAAATTGTGAGTCTAGGTCTTAAAACTCAACACTTTAAGCTACATTTGCCTTTTTTTATTTTTTTTCATAATTTTCTCCTAAATTGAAAACTTGTTAAAAATTACCTCAAATTAAGAATTCTTTTTAAATTTTCTTCCTTTTTTGTGCCTGTGTATTTTGGCCGGCCGAAATTTAGGACAGCATTATGTCCGAGTCTAAAAAAGTAGCACACTTTGTAAATCAACGATGTGCATGCTGCAAAATATTCGTCGTCAAAGTTTTCGTTTAGCCGACAGAAATTCGTTCTAAAAACAATCGGAAAATTTTTTTGAAAAATTGTTTTAATTCATTAATATACTATGTACGATCAACTTTATTGATTGAGGACAATCATTTGTGAATCTTGTTGATTCCGATATTGCAATAAGAGAAAAATATTGCTTTTTCTACAAGCAAAATTCTTTTTGCCGTTGATATCTGAAAATCGTTATATGCTATACTTTTTTATATTTCTCCATAGTTATTTGAAGTGCAGTACGAAGTTCTGCTTCGGAACCGCCAAAGAATTGCGCAACGCGGATATTATTCCGCTACGGAACCATTCCGATATTTGCTTTCCTGATCCCAATGCCCAGCTTAAGGCTGATTTCAAGGACGCCTTGAAAGATTATCTCCAACGACATTTCTGGAGACTAAAACAACTGTATGAAACGGTAGCGGCTCTGTAAGTAGAAAAAGTGACTACTTCTTTGACTTTTACCAAAAAATTGTATTCAATTCGAGTGTCGGTGATTGAGGATTAAACAAAATTTGGAAATCTTCAACATCTAACATGCTATTGATAATAGTTATGAGAAACAATAATTTTATTGAATATTTTTTGAATGAGATCAACATTTTCGTATTATTTGAAATTCGTATTTTGTACAATTTTTGCTGTTGACAAAAAAATTGGTAAATTTGAAATTTGTGATTAATATTTCAATATACTTGTCTCATGATATTCCGATAAAAGAATATAAAAAAATGTTAGTCGTTAAAAAAACAAACTTTTACATAGTATGAGAAAAACGAAAATTACTAAGCAATTTCCATAATAGCAATAGATTCAAGTAATGTGTTCATGACTGCTAGCTATCATTGCTGTTAATACATATTTTTTATATGCTGTCAGTTTTTGTACAATTTTTTTGAGTCTTTTGTTTAATTGCGGAATACGAAAATTAGAACCAGTAAAATTTCCAGTGGTGAGGTACGTCCCGAACTCTGTAGTCCCATCGCAGTAGTAGTAATAGTAGTATCTATAGTAGTAGTTGTAGTTGGAATACGTTACTGTCGGCAGGGTGTCAAGTCGTCACGGGCCTACTGTCTACTGTGTCAACTGGATCGCGCAACTCGCCATTGTGTAACTCTCCAACCGTAGCAAGTCTATCCTGTGTGGAAAGTCCCCAACCGTGTAAACTGGATCCAGCGCGAGCTCCAATCCGTAGTATTTTGATATTTCCCCGACGCTCGCGTATCCCCACTTTCACCGCCTTTCTTAGGTACACGCCGGGCAAGTAGGGACTTGCCCGGCGTGTACCTAAGAAAGGCGGTGAAAGTGGGGATACGCGAGCGTCGGGGAAATATCAAAATACTACGGATTGGAGCTCGCGCTAGATCCAGTTTACACGGTTGGGGACTTTCCACACAGGATAGACTTGCTACGGTTGGAGAGTTACACAATGGCGAGTTGCGCGATCCAGTTGACACAGTAGACAGTAGGCCCGTGACGACTTGACACCCTGCCTTACTGTCAAAGTTATGGCAAGATGATCTGTATATTCGTATCATATGTGCAGGTTTCCCCGACACATAAAAATCGAGGTTCCGTTCAATGAAATTTTAAGTTCATTGAAGCGCTGGAGGAGGCAGTACCTTCCACCAAGCCCGGACACTTTGACGTCGATGGCGTCTCAGCTGGAGCAGCCCGAGAATCGGAGACTGCTTGAATACGATCTCGGAGCAATGGCGAGCTCAACGATTTTGGACGATGAAGGGAACTTACATTTACTAATGTACGATCCACAATTTGTAACCGAATTCACGTTGATCACGCACATTTTCATCGACGGCACCTTTCAAACGACGCCTCGACTAATAGGTGTATACCAATTAGTATCGATTCTGGCAATCAAATATGACCATGTAAGAATTCCTTGTAACGGAAAATATTCATTTCTTTGCTGCTTTCTCATATTTATGTATTATTATAGGCAATACCAGTAGCACATGTTTTAATGTCAAGGAAAACGGAAAGCAGCTATATTGCCGTCTTAAATAAAGTTAAAACCGACATTATCAATAGCCAGGCCATAATGGTGGTAATGACGGATTATGAGCAGGCGTTGAGGAACGCGTGCAGAAATGGTTTTCCTCATGCACGCATTGCTGGATGTAGCGTTCATTACGACCGAGTACGTGAATATTTTTGACAAATATAATTACGTTAAATGTTTTATCGATAATCACTTTATACATATTTTTTATATTTCAGGCGATACTTAAAAAAGTCAAAATACTGCGTTTGGCACCTTTAATTCGGCACAATGAGGTCGCAAAATTATTCTTAAAAAAAATAATGGCCCTGGCATATTTACCGGCGACGATGATCCTGGAGCAATATGCTTTTTTAAAGAACAATTTGCCAACTCCATTGCAGAGATCGCTTAGAGTGTTTCTGCAATATTATGAGTGCCAATGGTTGGGGAAGGTCAAGCCCGTTGGCTTTAGCGTTTTCCGATTATCTCGGAGAACGAACAATGTCATTGAGTCGTACAATAGTGTACTTAAAGAAAAAATGGGGCAACACCCGTCGGCGTGGACGTTTATTGGTAAGTCTTATTCTGTACACGCCTTGGTGTTGATTGGGAATAGAAAATATGACTCTTGTTTGGTCTCTGAATGCCTATTAATGACAGTGTATATATCACTAGGCCAACTCATCAAAATGACATCGAACGCTAGAGATGACTTGGAACGTTTGAAGAACAATAAGCGAATCAGCCGACACCCCCGCTACGTGACGATCTTCAGGCGAAGACAATTAACTAACGGTATTTTCCGAACATTTATTTCATCGGATACAATGAGATACTGGAATTTGATTTGTATACCTATTCTAGTAACGAAAATTAAAATATGATGATGTCAAAAATGATCCGGAGATTAATGAGATTTGTTAATTAGCATGGAACCAACTCGTCTCAAATGAAATCACGGCAGCCGAATTCCTCGATCTTACTGCTGGGCTCAAAGGTCATCTGAGCCAAACTCTGATGCGGCTACCGGAAGAAAATTTTGAGAGCGAGGAACAATTAGAAGAAGGTCCCGAATTAATTGCACATGGTAAGGCAAACATTCATATTGAATGTAGGGAATAGAGAAAATAGCGATAGACTTAGAACTTTAATGATAGCTCTAATGAGTTTCAAATAAATTGAAAAAAAATGTGCACAGTTTTGACTCGATATCATGACTTCGAAGCCTCCTTCAAAGCTTAATGTAAATCATTGCATTAGTATCATCTGATTCAAAATACTGAGAGGCAAAGACATAAAATTTTAGCGATCAAAAATGGAATGTTTCATATATATATATATATACATATATATATATATATATATATATATATATATATATATATTCAATAATTGGACATTTAAAAAAACGTATACCATATTCAACTATTTAGAGAAGCGGCAGCATCTTGATGCCAAGTACTGAAGCGGCAGCATCTTGATGCCAAGTAAAAATAGTTATACCTGGCAAGTCATGCTACGAATTTATATTCGAGATTTTGTTTTATCCAATGGAAAATATATGTCCAATTTAAAATGTGAAGGGTAAAATAAATCGTACGAACAATGAATGGTAAAAAATGCGCATATATCCTGCCTTTTAATACTTGGCTTCGAGTCGCTACCGCGTGTCTTGATTCAAAAATTTAATTGCTAAAGAGATCGGGTTAAAATCAAAATATCGAGCTACGATTTCGCAGGCAATTCTTCTTATCTATTTCCAATCGATCTAGGGCTATCGCGAAAGAGAATCAAGTGAACTTACAATAAAGACCATTCCAATGTATGTACACATGCTCAAGGTAGCCTTTATTTTGAAAATTTTTTTGTCTTCTTTATGAACTGAAGATTCTTTAGATATAATTTAAAGAATTGATGGAAGACCGATAGATCTCAATACCGATAGTGAAAGTATCCTCAACACGCTCGAATTTTGTCATTTGATTAATATGGAATTTATAGCAATGCACAGTTATACATTTTCCTCATCACAGTATTGCTTGGAAAATTTTGCAACTTGGCTCACTTCTTGCTCACTTTAATAGGTATCTCTTGGACAAAAATCAGACTTTTATTTTTTTCCATTTTCAATGGTGAAAAATTGTCGTTTCGAATGTAATTTTTTTGATGATTAGTATTAATTATTCATAATTCGTAAAACATTTCAATCATATGGTCCTAATCACGATCAATCAGGGTTTCACAAGTTATTGTTGATAAACACGAAGAATAACGTTCATTTTCTACAGCGTTAAATTATTGATTTTATTTTCCAAAAAAATTGAACTGACAGTTTCGGATTATATTTTACATTCAAAACTTGAATGCTTTTATCATCTTTTCATAAAGAATATAAGCGAAGACCGAACATTTTTTTTCTCAGTTAGGATATAATCGGAGCTCTGAATTATTAAGCTTCAAGCTATCTTAATATATAATCTATTGTATATTGTATATAATATACGAGATATTTGAGATCTGATCGTTATTTCACTGTATCGTTTTTAAAAGCAGTTTTGTAAAGGTTTGAAGTTAAAGTGGAATTTTTGAAAATTGATCTATCAAAGTGGTATAACTATGAAATATGTTGAATGAAAGTTTGCATTGTATGATACGGTAGGGATTGTTAACGATGTCACAGAAAGAGCAATACAATTAATGGATGTGGACCAAAAATCATTTTTGCTTTGTATTATATACGAACTAGAAAAAAATATTTTGGATGCTAAAATAAACTATATTAGAAGATGATGAAAACATTGAACTTCGGAATGTTGAATGTAATCAAGAAATGTAATCAAGGATGTTGATAAAATGCTATACATTTATCAGAGGATCCTTACTACAGCAATAAGCACTGAAATGAGAGTGAAGTACTACCGTGAAATGCTGGCGTTCTCGTATTACTCAATGAAAAAGTTTGAGAACCTTAACAAAATATTTGAAACCGAAAGTGAGACCCGAGGGTTGCGTATACTTTTGTTTAATGGATGTGAAAAAAACTGTAGCCCATTGAGAGAGCAAAGAATGTAAAAAAAAGCCAGCGTCATATATGTATTCTTATTAGAGTGAGCTAGAATATCCAATTTGTATTTTCATAATTCACATGGACAATTTATACTGTACATCTAAGAACTATATATCTACATATTCATTTGATTGTTTCTAGTTGTGGATCCAGATTATGACCCCATACCCGTTGGGATTGAAAACGAAGACGAGCCGGCGTTCAATCGTGGTGAGTAATAATATTATTAAACATCAGCTTAACTTATACGAGCGTGGGCTATAAATATCAATCTTTTTTCTGAAAAAAAGAACCAGTAATGCTTCTCGTGTATCTGAAAGCTGTATATTGATATATGTGTTTGATATTTTCCAGATCTGAACCCGGTTGTCGAACCGATGATCCCTGTAGAGGTTGTAGACGAAGATGAGCCGGCGTTCAATCGTGGTAGGTAATAATGTCATTAAACATCAACATAAATTATACGGGCGTGGGCTAAAAATATCAATCTTTTTCAAAAAAAAGACCCAGGAATTCTTCTTGTTGTATCTGAAAGCTGTATATAAACATATGTGTCGATATTTTCCAGATCCGAACCCGGATGACGAACCGATCATCCCTATGGAGATCCTAGACGAAGATGAGCCGGCGTTCAATCGTGGTAAGTAATAATGTTATTAAACATCAGCTTAACCTATACGGGCGTGGGCTAAAAATATCAATCTTTTTCCAAAAAGAAATACCCAGGAATTCTTCTTGTATCTGAAAGCTGTATATTAACATACGTGTTTGATATTTTCCAGATCCGAACCCGGATGAGGAACCGATGATTCCTATAGAGATCGTGGACGAAGATGAGCCGGCGTTCAATCGTGGTAAGTAATAATGTTATTAAACATCAGCTTAACCTATACGGGCGTGGGCTAAAAATATCAATCTTTTTCCAAAAAAAAAGACCCAGGAATTCTTCTTGTTATATCTGAAAGCTGTATATAAGCATATGTGTCGATATTTTCCAGATCCAAACCCGGATGACGAACCGATAATCGCTATAGAAATCGTGGACGAAGATGAGCCGGTATTCAATCGTGGTAAGTAGTAATGTTATTAAACATCAACATAAATTATACGGGCGTAGGCTAAAAATATAAATCTTTTTCCAAAAAAACGACCCAGGAATTCTTCTTGTTGTATCTGAAAGCTGTATATTGACATATGTGTTTGATATTTTCCAGATCCGAACCCGAATGAGGAACCGATGATTCCTATAGAGATCGTGGACGAAGATGAGCCGGCGTTCAATCGTGGTAAGTAATAATGTTATTAAACATCAGCTTAACCTATACGGGCGTGGGCTATAAATATCAATCTTTTTCCAAAAAAAAAAGGCCCAGTAGTTCTTATTCTTGTATCTGAAAGCTGTATATTAACATATGTGTTTGATATTTTCCAGATCCGAACCCGGATGACGAACCAATGATCTCTGTAGAGGCCCTAGACGAACATCAGCCGGCATTCAATCGTAGTAAGTTATGATCTTATTAAACAATAATCTGTATTGAAAAAAAAACTTTTTTTCGCATACTAAAAAGTAAAATCGGTCTGTTATGTAGAAAAAAAATTTTCTGAAAGAAAGCTGATTTTCTATAAAAAAAATATACGAACATCAATTTTTCGGCAAATATTGCTTGATATCGCCAAAAATAATCTCGCGAACGTGTACAAAAGTACATTTTTTCTTCCAAATTTTTCTTCGAGAGTATTCGCATACTTTTGAAGAAAATTATATCCTCTACAAAAAAAATTTTACAGCCAAATGACTTTGGACGTTCGAGAATTAACATCTTTAAAAACAGTAGAAAATTGTCTAGCTCGTTTTATAAAATTGTGCTTCCCGAAATTCCTAAAAAAAGAAAAACGGAATGAATTTGAACAATTACTTTGGCAGCCGAGCTAAGGTTTAGAAATAAATGGAAATCTTCAAAGTTTTTCAAAAGATATTTTGTCCAATATGTATTTAACAATTATTTATGTATTGATTCAATGCGATAGTATGACTGTTTTATTTATCTCTAGAATTCCTACTGTCCCATAGCAACAATTAAAACATAATTTAACAGAATACGAAAGCTGAGCATAACTTTTTACAGTGTCGAAGAGTCGTAAAAAAAACCTCCGCCAGAAGCGAAGAAGGGACCTGAAGTTGCTAGCCGGTGAAAGCGCAGTACAATCGTACGGGCACAAAAGACGTGCGAAGAGAAGAAAAACAAATGCACAAGGTAACTTTACATGTTTGTTGAAGGTGCAAAATAGATTCCCGTAATAATTGGCTTCGTTACATTTTTTCTTCTTCAGTCTTCCATCTGGTGTCTATCGACGTTACAAAGATTTTTTTATGAATATTCGTGACACACAAAACAAAATATTTATTTGATGAGTTCAATGAATAACAGGCAGTTCCGAAAACATGTGTGGTTTGCAAATTGAAACTTATTTCACTTATTGTCGGAAATAAATGGAGTTGCTTAAACTCCGTTATCAATAATATTATATTAATATAAGATAATTATGTGGATCTATTGTGCATCTTCCGTAATGTTACTATAAGCGTATGTTTTGAATGATAGATGTTGATTGCAATACATTATTATTGTGTTACCTAAAAAAAAGAATACCGTGATCAGAATAAAGTAACAAAAGGATTGAGCAAAATACAGTTAGCAGGAAAATATTATTGTGAAAGACTTGAATATTTTCATGGAAAAAGTGAGGGAATCATCTGATGATAAAAAAAAAGAAAAACTGTGTAATTAGTAATATCGGACTGGAATATTTAATTCGAACATTTGCTGTTCTTTTAAGCTGATAGCCCTGCCACTGGAATGATGAAATAATTTTCCAAGCTTTGAAAAATTGAAAAATTGAAAAATATTGACCGTTAAAAGAATTGTTACATCTTCTCGAAGTTTACACAAGTCTTCGAAAATTATCCTATGAATAAATGAGCATCGCATTCAAGAGAAGGCCGGTTGCTCTGCTCGTGCATGAAAAATAAAATCGATGCTTCAAGTTTCATTCGAGTTGTAATGATAAAAAGGAACAGTTACTTGATTAGCCAACCCGAATTTGAGCATATCGTACGTATGTATTATGCAACCGAGAGCACGTGTTCACGGTGCCTCTAGCTTAGTGAATTGTGTGCTTTTGCCCATGCTTTTGGAAGTGTGGATATGGACGACAATGTTCAGAAGATGGGTTCCGGTTAGTGTGGAGTACTTTTATTGTTCGTGGAGCGATACCCGGTGGAATTTCAGAGATAAAAATTGAACACTGGAACGGAATCGCAAATATAGAAATGACAACTTTTTCTAATCAACCTGATTTTGAGCATATCGTACGCATGCATTACGCAGCCGAGAGCACGTATTCACGAAGCCTCTATCCTAGTGAATTGTGTGCTTTTGCCCATGCTTTTGGAAGTGTGGATGTGGACGACAATGTTTAGAAGATAGGTTTCAGTTGGTGTAAAGTACTTTTTTTTATTCATGAAGTAATAACCGGTGGAATTTCAGAGATAAAAATTGAACACTGGAACGGAATCGCAAATATAGAAATGACAACTTTTTGTAATCAACCTGATTTTGAGCATATCGTACGCATGCATTATGCAGCCGAGAGCACGTGTTCACGAAGCTTCTAGCCTAGTGAATTGTGTGCTTTTGCCCATGCTTTTGGAAGTGTGGATGTGGACGACAATGTTTAGAAGATAGGTTTCAGTTAGTGTAAAGTACTTTTTTCATTCATGGAGCGATAACCGATTAAATTTCAGAAATAAATATTCAACACTGGAATGAAATCACAAATACAGAAACGAAAACTTTTTCTAACCGAGCTAATTTTGAGCATATCGTACGCATGCATTACGCAGCCGAGAGCACGTGTTCACGAAGCCTCTAGCCTAGTGAATTGTGTGCTTTTGCCCATGCTTTTGGAAGTGTGGATGTGGACGACAATGTTTAGAAGATAGGTTTCAGTTAGTGTAAAGTACTTTTTTCATTCATGAAGCGAAAACCGATTAAATTTCAGAAATAAATATTCAACATTGGAATGAAATCACAAATACAGAAACGAAAACTTTTTCTAATCAACCTGATTTTGAGCATATCGTACGCATGCATTACGCAGCCGAGAGCACGTGTTCACAAAGCTTCTAGCCTAGTGAATTGTGTGCTTTTGCCCATGCTTTTGGAAGTGTGGATGTGGACGACAATGTTTAGAAGATAGGTTTCAGTTAGTGTAAAGTACTTTTTTCATTCATGGAGCGATAACCGATTAAATTTCAGAAATAAATATTCAACACTGGAATGAAATCACAAATACAGAAACGAAAACTTTTTCTAATCGACCTGATTTTGAGCATATCGTACGCATGCATTACGCAGCCGAGAGCACGTGTTCACGAAGCCTCTAGCCTAGTGAATTGTGTGCTTTTGCCCTAGCTTTTGGAAGTGTGGATGTGGACGACAATGTTTAGAAGATAGGTTTCATTTAGTGTAAAGTACTTTTTTCATTCATGAAGCGAAAACCGATTAAATTTCAGAAATAAATATTCAACATTGGAATGAAATCACAAATACAGAAACGAAAACTTTTTCTAACCGACCTGATTTTGAGCATATCGTACGCATGCATTATGCAGCCGAGAGCACGTGTTCACGAAGCCTCTAGCCTAGTGAATTGTGTGCTTTTGCCCATGCTTTTGGAAGTGTGGATGTGGACGACAATGTTTAGAAGATAGGTTTCAGATAGTGTAAAGTACTTTTTTTATTCATGGAGCGATAACCGGTGGAATTTCAGAGATAAAAATTGAACACTGAAACGGAATCGCAAATATAGAAACGACAACTTTTTTTAATCAACCTGATTTTGAGCATATCGTACGCATGCATTACGCAGCCGAGAGCACGTGTTCACGAAGCTTCTAGTCTAGTGAATTGTGTGCTTTTGCCCATGCTTTTCGAGGTGTGGATGTGGACGACAATGTTTAGAAGATGGCTTTTGGTCAGTGCGAAGTACTTTTTTTTGCCGATTAAACGGTCATCGGTGAAATTCCAGAGATGAATATTTTACTTTGAAACGGAATCATGGAAAATAAAGAGAAGCTACTATTTATATTCGACCTAATTTTAAGCTATTGCATATTTCAATAGAGTAATTACAAGCCTAACTGCAAAAATTGAAATTGTCAAGCTTAAAAGAACAAAGAAGATGGCTTTTGGTCAGTGCGAAGTACTTTTTTTCTGCCGATTAAACGGTCATCGGTGAAATTCCAGAGATGAATATTTTACTTTGAAACGGAATCATGGAAAAGAAGGAGAAGCTACTATTTATATTCGACCTAATTTTAAGCTATTGCATATTTCAATAGAGTAATTACAAACCTAACTACAAAAATTGAAATTATCAAGCTTAAAAGAACAACAAACAACAAGATATAGTCTTACAGTAGAAACCGACTGAAGTTACTTAACGCCGATCACTGGAAACAATGTCATAAATTAGTCAGAGAAAAAAGGGATTACGTAGGGCGATTGAATACTTTCGAAAATTGAATAAACAGAACGGCAGTAGGGTTAAAACGGGGAGAAAATCGCGAACGCGGAGAGCACATTACGAGTGACGATACGAAAAAAAATTTACCCGTTGTTGTATGAACGTCCGGATGCTTTCTATTATCTTGTATCGCCCGAAAAAAATATCGTGGGGGAAGGATCGAAGGAAGAAAATTCCGGCCGGAAAGTATCGCTTTAAAGGTTTAGGGTCTCTGGAAAAGAAGCGCCGCTCACTGTATTAACGTAGGACTCTTTAATACTCCCGAGAATCGAATTAAAAGAACGGCAGTAGGGTTCAAATGGGGAGGGAAATCGCGACCACCAAGAGTACATTTCGGGCGACTTGAATTCGCAGAAAAAATTATCTAGTTGTTGGATGAACGTCAAGATTTTTCCATCGTTCTGTAACACTTTTGAAGCCCAAGAGATTGTAGAGAAAAGAGTCAGGAGAAGAAAATTCCGGCCGGACAGCACCGCTTGAAGTGTTTAAGGTCTGTAAAAATAATGCACCGCTCCCTGTATCGACTTTGGCTTTTCGATATTTTCTGTGAGATTAAAACGATGCAAAAGTAACCTCGGGATTTCTTGTTTTTCTATGAGGAATATATATTCCACAAGTAGAAGATGCCCTAGTCAATAAAGAGATTTAGAGAAATGTAGGATATTCCTATCTAGAATTTCGTACATTTTGAAAAAGAATCTTGTATCGAGAGTAAGTTCAGAGTTGAGCAATATTAAATCGAGTATGGAGTAACGGTCAATATAACAGGGATTTTGATTGATATATATTTATGCCCTGGAAAGCTACAGGTCAAGTGAAAAAAACATGCCGAATACTAAAATATTTAATAGATATAAAGATATAATACCAAAATATAACGGATTGATATGGAACTGCAGGAAGTGCTAGTTACGGCCCAATGTAATTTCTAATTAGGCTTCAGTTTTCAAAGAAAGCGTTCAGACAGAAAAGGCAGTAAGGAAAAGCATCACCACAAGATCTTCAAAACACAAGATCTTCAATAATCGAAATATGAGTAACAAAAGTTTGTCAATCCAATCCCACTACGAATTGAGCAACAGTGAATTGCAATCGTGCAGTCATCGAGAACAGGAGGCCAAATTACTGTTGCAACCCCGCCACCTCCCACTACTCGGTCTCCAAAAATATTCAATTCAGTAGAGATAGAGAGAGGGAGAGAGGGAGAGAGAGAGAGAGAGAGAGAGAGAGAGAGAGGGAGAGAGGGAGAGAGAGAGAGAGAGAGGACGATATAAAACATCGGGTCTTGAAACGTGTAATTTGTTCATAAGTAGATTCAACTAATAGAATTGTTTTGAAATATTGACCTCCGCATTTTGCTCATATTCTTTCTTTTTTTCACATTACATTTATATTGTTTGTTGAAGTTATGTTTGCGAACCATTGATGACATACGCTGATATTTTTTTTTCTTTTTCAGCTGCAAAATGTGTAATGTGCTTACACAACAGTATGACCCACGGGTTCGTCCCGTGCGGCCATACATGCAATTGCCTAGGATGTGCGACAATCCTTGGACAACAGGACATTAGGAGATGTCCCAAATGCAGAACGGAGTTCACTCAATTTATTGCAATTTTTAACGAACCTCCGTAGACAGAAGTCGAAGAGTTTTTTTTTATAATAAAATATCGTTTACAAAATTGATAATCCTGATTATTTCTAATCCTTCCTTACCGTGAACATGTACTCATGAGGTTGCATCAGCAGACGCAGAAGAATCTGGAGAAAATTTTATTTACGTGATTTTGGTTAGAATTTTTTGTACATCTATAACCCGTATCATTATATAATATTTATCAGTTTCAACGTGTGTAAAGACGTGGTATTATGATTTTCCCATCATAGAAAGCAGAAATAAAATAAATTTAGTAATGGAAAAAATAAAGCAACCACATGTGCATTCCGGAACCGATATTTATTTTCTTTCGCGTTTAAAAATCTTACATAGACAGAATTCGTCTGATTGTGAAAATAGTTTTACATTCAGCGCACTATCTTCGATAGAAATTATTCATCTTTGACTGGGCGATGTTATATCCAACATACCGGTAATGCGCAAAATGAAAAATTGTCGAAATAACTCTTCAATTTATTAGGAATAATTGCATTTATGCTACAAAAATTTCACGTGAAATTTGGACATTGGAAACTGCCGCAAAATATAATTTTGCCGGTGTTCAGATTTTCGGAGTTTTGGTCTTTCTAGTCAAATTATTTCGGAGTTTTCATCTCTCGGAGTACTAACCTTTCGGAGTTTTGACCTATCTGGTTTTGACCTATCGTGGTCTCGTATTTTCGAAGTTTTGATCATCTTGCAAATTCTATAATGAAGATCTTATGGTCATGAATATCCGATTCTTTTATGATTCGATATTCTTATTTTCGGAACTTTTTATTGTACAAAGCTGAGCCCTTCTTGAACCAAATTTTCCAACCAGACAATTTTTCGGAATTTTGGACTTTCTGGTTATAGGAAGTTGATAGTCGTTTTTGTCTTATGTTTTGATGTCGACGCTACATCAAGTCGGTCTTATGATCGTTCTCTTTTTATTGCTGGTTGTTTTATTAATTTCGCTTGAATGATAAATCTGTTAAAAAAATGTCGGTATTACAAATTTTCGGAAGTATTTTAAGTATTAGCAAGCAAATTCGGACTTTTGAGCTTTCTGATCATTCAAAGTTCGGAATTTCAACCCCGCCCCTTCCCCTCCTTTGGCGACATGGTGGGGGAAATTTCCCCTCTCGGCTTGGGTTAGAATCCCCACAGCTCTACTACTACCGGGCTTAATAAGAGATGTATTACTGGGAGTAGATTCTTTGCGACCGTTGAAAAGTTTGATTGACCTGGAAGACATGAGTCTCCAGGTGAAATATAATCCTAGCCAAAAACAGCATAAATGCTGTGAAAAAAGCTGAGACAAGTACATTTATACCCCCCAAATAATCATTCCAGTTAATCCCCCCTACCACCCAGCGCCAAAATACCGATCCCCACAAAAATTTACAAAAACCCGTCTAAGTCCTTCATGCAAAGATCTCCGCACAAAAATCCTTTCTAAAAACCAACTCATCATACAAAGTTTTATGAGTAACCGCTCTCATTATCTTATCAAATTAAGTCAAATTGTACAGAGGTGATAATTTCATTCTCGTAAATGTTGTGAGTTTACACAAAGTTGATAAATAAATAAAGATCTACTAAAGTATATATGATCAAGTACATGGGATTTAATTATGTTTATAAAATCTTCAATTATGTTCATATGCCATTTCTCTAATTAATGCTTTATTACAATGAATTATTATCATATGACTTGGAACTACAAGAGCTTTAGAAAAAAATACAGAATTGCATTAGCCTGCGTGAGCTTGAACGCTGCCACGCTCTCATTTGTAATATTTGTAGTATAGTTTTATTGGTAACCATTTGATAAAAGTTTACTATCGTACGTAGAGCGGATACGCACAGAGTACTTGTCCGGCCCGAAAATTTTTCGACTAGTCAGCGAAAAATATGCTTTTTTGTTCACGGTAAATTTTTCAACCACTCCGAACATTCGGATCTCCTGACGCAGATTTGAATCTTACCCGCCTTGGAATGCAATCAATTGATGACCGCTCTTACATGGCAGGCTTATTCCGTTTTGTAAAACCTGTTGTAGTAAAAACCGGTGTAAAAGTGCGTGTAAATTGTACCGGATTACTTATTTCGGGTGTACAGCACCGTTTAGACGCTCTGTAACTTCAGTTTTCCCCCGGATGTTACAAAACCGGAATAAACGTGCCATGTATTAACGTGAGATATGCTCCACACGAGCATCAATTCATCGATAACAATTGGTTAAAGGAAAGAAGGATAATTTGGGATACAAAACAATCCGCATATTGTGATTCCAAATTAGCTGTGTTTACTTTACTAGTTAATGCCAAAATGTATGGTAGATTAATGTTGACTTATGTGACAAATTTTATGAAAAATTTTCGGGCCGGACAAGTACTCTGTGCGTATCCGCTCTACGTACGATAGTAAACTTTTATCAATTGGTTACCAATAAAACTATACTACAAATATTACAAATGAGAGTGTGGCAGCGTTCAAGCTCACGCAGGCTAATGCAATTCTGTATTTTTTTTTAAAGCTCTTGTAGTTCCAAGTCATAGGATAATAATTCATTGTAATAAAGCATTAATTAGAGAAATGGCATATGAACATAATTGAAGATTTTATAAACATAATTAAATCCCATGTACTTGATCATATATACTTTAGTAGATCTTTATTTATTTATCAACTTTTTGTAAACTCACAACATTTACGAGAATGAAATTATCACCTCTGTACAATTTGACTTAATTTGATAAGATAATGAGAGCGGTTACTCATAAAACTTTGTATGATGAGTTGGTTTTTAGAAAGGATTTTTGTGCGGAGATCTTTGCATGAACGACTTAGACGGGTTCTTGTAAATTTTGGTGGGGATCGGTATTTTGGTGCTGGGTGGTGGGGGGGATTAACTGGAGCAACTATTTGGGGGGTATAAATGTACTTGTCTCAGCTTATTTCACAGCATTTATGCTGTTTTTGGCTAGGATTTGTCGACTTTTTGTATGGAATTCATAGCTTGTTAATTAAACATGTCAATATTGTGTACGTACTCGGGTATGAAATTCATAGCCTGCCAATTAAACATGTCTATATTATGTATGTATCTGAGTGATGCAAAAGAATTGACATTTTTTTCGGCATTGCAGCAAAATATGGTAATATATTATCAAAAAATGATTCTCTCAAGAATTGAATCCTGAATCAAAATTTTAGAGGTCGCTCAATCGATTTTCTAATGATTTCGGCTAGAAATGGATACATGACCGAATTTCGAGCTGGTGTATATTCGGACTAAAAATGCAATGTGAAATATTGATCTAAGAAGTGTTTAAGTGAATTCAATCTTCGTAATTAACCGTCAATACTTATAAAATTATTAGATTACTTAACGGGGTCATCCCATGTGACAGCTATTTTTTTTCGCTTTTTTGGGATTTTTTTTTTGATGAACCATTAAAACACAATATCTTTGAATTTTTACCACAGATTTATTAAAATTTTTACAGTTCCTCAGAATTTTATCAAACAAAAATAACGAGTTGAATCGACTTTACACCGTTCGGAAGACACTCATGTGTTGGTTGACGGCTGCCATGATTCTGGAGGTTTTGCTCATCTGAAATCAAAAAATCAAACGGCATTTTAATTTGTAGATCTGAGATTATCGCTATAACTAGAGTAAAGTAAAAATATCGAAAATTGAATTTTTGGCATGGTTTTAAAAGTCGAAAAAAAATGACGAAACTCGGAACTTAACATTTAAAAATGTGCAAAAAATTCAATTTTCGATATTTTTACTTTATTCTAGTTCCAGCGATAGCCTCAGGTCCACAAATTAAAATGCTGTTTGATTGTTTGATTTTAGATGAGCAAAACCTTCGGAATCATGGCAGCCGTCAACCAACACATGAGTGTCTTCTAAACGGTGTAAAGTTGATTCAGCTTGTTATTTTTGTTTGATAAAATTATGAGGACTGTAAAAATGTTAATAAATGTGTGGTAAAAATTCAAAGATAGCGTGTTTTAATGGTTCGTCAAAAAAAAATTCCCAAAAAAGCGAAAAAAATAGCTGTCACATGGGATGACCCCGTTAAAACGTACAGTAGTTCTAAGAAGATACGACGTATAAAAGAACAACGAACAAGTAAAAACTTGACTTTTTTTAATTTTGTAAAAAAAAATTTCAAAAAATATTGCCCCGAACCATGCGTGCCAACAGATCAACGGATCGGAAAATATTCCATAAAAAATGATGCCGAAGAAATACTCCAATAGCATCAGAATGCACCGAAAGTTTTTAAATATAAGTAACAAATAGCAAAAATCCCCTCCCGGGGAAAAAAACCTGGACAAGTACATTGGTGGTCCTTCGTTTCCCTATGATATCACAAAAAGTCCAAAACCCCACTTAATTTTTTTTTTTCTTAATGTTTACTAATTTTATTCATATCCCGGAGGGAAACCAACCATATAGATCACGAAATATCCGGCCAAAAAACCAGACTTCACAATAAATGTTACTTTGAATTTATTTCCACAGAACAAAACAAGAATCAAAACATTAAAAAATCAGCATTATCAAGATGAGAAAAATGCCACTTATAATTGGTGTGTAAGAAGTATCAAGTCTAAAAAAAAATGAAAAAAGATCGACATCTAAGTTACGTGCTGCAGTAAAATTTTTGATATCGGTACTAGGACAAGTATTTCTTTGGTGACTGAGAAGATATCAATATGGACGTACCGGCAACGTAGGGCATGCAGTTGGTGCATTGCTTCTAGGATCTCCTAAGTCGAGTAGCTACTTTTGTTTTGGCTATGGCGCGACCAATGTTGACAAATAGTATTTACTTATATGACCTAATGAAACAACATTGCCTGCGCCGTGGCTAAAACAACGAAAAACATTCAGAAACCAGTCGAAAACTCGACACACAAACGCAGGAACAGGAAGTTTCGCATAAGATCCCGTATTTTTGTAATGTTAAAAAAAGGCTTTAATTTATGTTCGTACATGATAGCACAGTTTTGTTTGATTGGTAATAATTTGATGAACGTTCACCACCGTACGTTGAGCGTATACGCACAAAGTACTTGTCCGGCCCATAACGTTTTATTAAAATTGCTCATTCAAGTAAAAATCAAATAAAAAGTTATGGACCGGACAAGTACTTTGTGCGTATACGCTCAACGTACGGTGGTGAACGTTCATCAAATTATTACCAATCAAACAAAACTGTGCTATCATGTACGAACATAAATTAAAGCCTTTTTTTAACATTACAAAAATACGGGATCTTATGCGAAACTTCCTGTTCCTGCGTTTGTGTGTCGAGTTTTCGACTGGTTTCTGAATGTTTTTCGTTGTTTTAGCCACGGCGCAGGCAATGTTGTTTCATTAGGTCATATAAGTAAATACTATTTGTCAACATTGGTCGCGCCATAGCCAAAACAAAAGTAGCTACTCGACTTAGGAGATCCTAGAAGCAATGCACCAACTGCATGCCCTACGTTGCCGGTACGTCCATATTGATATCTTCTCAGTCACCAAAGAAATACTTGTCCTAGTACCGATATCAAAAATTTTACTGCTGCACGTAACTTAGATGTCGATCTTTTTTCATTTTTTTTTAGACTTTTGATACTTCTTACACACCAATTATAAGTGGCATTTTTCTCATCTTGATAATGCTGATTTTTTAATGTTTTGATTCGTGTTTTGTTCTGTGGAAATAAATTCAAAGTAACATTTATTGTGAAGTCTGGTTTTTTGGCCGGATATTTCGTGATCTATATGGTTGGTTTCCCTCCGGGATATGAATAAAATTAGTAAACATTAAGAAAAAAAAAAATTAAGTGGGGTTTTGGACTTTTTGTGATATCATAGGGAAACGAAGGACCACCAATGTACTTGTCCAGGTTTTTTTCCCCGGGAGGGGATTTTTGCTATTTGATATCACTTCTTTTTTCTATAGTATTTTCATATTTCGTTTTATATAAACTCCAATAGAGCCTGTATATAACAAAAAAAAATTACAACGTGTTTGCATCATTACATGATCGATTTATTTCAATGTCAGGAATCAGCATTGCTCACACTACTAATTCGACATAAGAGAATGAGACAGATTTTCTACCATAAATTCCTTGTTATTGAGATTGTTTAAATATAGGAGCGTTTCGTTCCTGTGATAAGAAAAAAAGTTATAATGTTTTCAAAAGAGTTAACTACAGACTCGAAGTATTTTCGAGATGTTAGTAATTCGTTGATAGGTTATTATTCGATTATAGCTTGGCAGGAAGGTGTTATAGAAGAGACGTCAAGTACCAAATTTCCCCGCGGCGAAAATTCAGAAAATTAAATACTTTATCATTAGCTTTCAAGTTGTGTATTAGAATAAGGCATTCAGGGGCGAAAAGGCAGCGAGGATATTAGCAATTTCGGTCTAAGCTATAAATAGATAATTATATTTAACTTTACTGTCAGGAGCCTCAGAATTATTATTCTTTCAAAGATGAAACGACGGAAAAATATGATGCATCATCCTTGACTTACAAATTGTTTTATAAAACATAGAAAAAAATTAGATTGAAAAAGAATTCGGCCGAAGTACTTGACGAATGTTTTTTCACTTAATTTACATAATGTATCGGTCATGGTGACAACCTCGCCAAGTACTTCGGCCGAAATTCTTTTTCATCTAATTTTTTTTCGTTTGCAATCTTTTTTTGCTTCGGACCCTTATTGATACAGAGTTTTTATTTTCATTCTGGTTGGTAAAACAACTGCATTTTCGAACATGATTCTTTTCTCTATCAACATTCAACATTATTTGAAGATTTTATCACACGATAAAGCCTCCCGTACTTGGCAACATCTATTTTAGTATAGCTCAATTTATTTTATAACTTTTTGCGAAACCCAACCTTAGCTTTTCGTGAGGATTAACTCATTTTGTTTTGTGTGATTTGAATTTATTTGATACATTTTTTGAGAGTGGTCACTTTTCTTACTTTTTGATAGGATTTGATTTTCTTAGGGATTTTTGCGAGAACAGGTTTTTGCAGTGTATGTATATTCGTGGAAAAATATGGGAACGGCGGTCAACAAATGTACTTGTCCAGGTTTTTTCCGCGAGGGGGTTTTTATGCGTGATATGATGCGTTTTTTCTCTTTCTTTTCAAACATCTCGCTTTATATAGATTAGAAAAAGGTTATATTGGGAAATTATCGCCTTTTCATTTCCAAACCCCGACCCCTTCTACTTCGAGTCAGGTTCTTTCCCCATGAAATAAAGGGGCACGTGTTTTGGAATTTTCAATTTGGCATTTTTTTTATTCTCGAGCCAGTCAAATTTTTTTGACATTTCGATTTACCTTTCTGGAATCAGGCTAAAATAAGTCGGGAACTGGGAGTCTGATACAAAAATTTACAAAGCTTTTGAGAGCAAGATTAGAAGAGTCAGAACTTTTCCATAGAATTTGTAGCTATTTGAATTTGTGTTTATCAAATAAACATATTAAACAGCAGTATCTCCTTGTTATACTTGTAGATTTGTGGTAAAAAATATTACGCTTATTTCAGCTTGTTGATAAAAATGGGGCGATTTTTTTCGAAATTTTTCATTTTTGATTAATGATAAAATAAAAAACCAGTTTCACGTATGTTTAGAGAAAACATATCGAATCTATTGTGAAAAAAGTTCACGCATTTTTTCATTCTTATTTTTATTAACAAGGTGGAATCATGATTATTTGTCAATACCATTGAAGAAGTTACTACCATGAAAATAAAAAGTTACAACTATTTCAATATTCTCATTGAATATAAAAAAGTTCAAATAGTATGTTATGGGAACTCCAAAACAATATATTGAACAAAGCGGACAAACTCAGACCAGGATCGTACCCAAAAGAATGAAATGAATTTAGTTGTATTAGTCACATTAGCTTTGAGCAAATTTTGATACCATCAAAACCAGAACGACTGCAGAGGAAAGCGTTTAGAATAAAACTTTTTCAATTTATTATGCTATAATCAGAGCTAAAAAGTGGAAATACTTAGCACACGTCTCCTCTTCACAAAATGATCAAAATTTGTAGATATCGGCTACATTCCAATGATACAAATTTTGATACTATCAGCAGACGAGCACCCGACGACTTTCTGAAACAACTTTTTAAATTTATTATGCCATAACTAAAGTGGAAAAGTGAAAAAACATAGTGCACTTTAAGCCCAACAAAGTTCACAAAATTTGGATGTATCTATAGCGTTCCGAGGACAGAAATTTTAATCCCATCCAAAAATGAGCAGCCGAAGACTGTTTGTAATAAATTTTTCAATTCATAATGCCACAATCAAAGATAAAACGTGGAAATACTTGGCGCTTCACAAAATGTTAAAAGTTTGTAGGTATCGGCTACATTCCCATGATACAAATTTTGATGCAAATTTTGATATTTATAACAATAATGGCCGTGAAAGCCTCAAAACTAGAAATTACAGATATTTTAATATTATCTTTGAATTTTGAAAAGTTCAGAAAGTATGTTATGGATATTTTAAAACAATAAATTCAACAAAGCGGGCAAACTTAGATCAGTACTGTGCCCAAGAAAATGGATCGAGTTGAGTTGTACCAGTTGCATTATCTTCGTGCAAATTTTCGTACCATCACAACCAGAGCATCCGTAGAGCAAATCTTTTTGAAAATATTTTTCAATTCGTTATGCCACAATAGGAGCCAAAAAGTAGAAATACTGAGCACACATGTTGCTCCAGGAAATTTCCAAAGTTTGTAAGTATACGTTGCGTTCCAATGAAACAAATTTTTATACTTCCAGAAAAAAGGAACCAAAGACTTTCTGACAATTTTTTGAATTAATCATGCCACAACTCAAGCATACCGCACATCGGGCTCAATAAAGTTTATGAATTTTGCATATAGCCATTACTTTTCGAAGCCAAATTTTAATCCCATCCAAAAATGAGCAAGCGAATAATTTTCATAATAAAATTTTCAAGTCCTAATAATGCCACTATTCCAGCAAAAAAGTGGAAATATTGGGCACACTTGTTACTTCACAAGTATTTCAAAGTCTGTACGTATCTGTTGCAATTTAATGATACAAATTTTGATAATATCAGTAAAAACACATCAGAAGACTTCCTAAAACAATTTTTCAAAATTTATTATGCTACAACTAAAGTGAGGAAGTGAAAAAATATAGCTCAATAGAGCCGAATGAAATTCTGAAATTTTGCATATATTCATGGCGTTCCGAAGACAATAATTTTGATTCCATTGACAAATGAACAACCGCTGAATTTTCATAATAAAATTTTTAATTCTTAATGCCACAATCGGAGCCAAAAAGTGGAAATACTTGGTACATTTGTTGCTTTACAGAATTCCCAACGTCTGTAGGTATCCGTTGCAATCCAATGATACAAATTTTGATAATATCAGTAAAAAAATATCAGAAGACTTCCTGAAACAATTTTTCAAAATTCATTATACTACAACTAAATTAGGGAATTGAAAAAATGTAGCGCACATTGGGCCCAACAAAATTCTGAAATTTTGCATGTATGCATGGCATTCTGAAGGCAGCAATTCTTAATCCATCGACAAATGAGCAAAAGGGAAAATACTTGGCACATCTGTCGCTTTACAGAATTTTCAAAGGCTGTAGGTATCCGTTGCAATTCAATTATACAAATTTTGATAATATCAGTTAAAGGACATCGGAAGACTTCCTGAAACAATTTTTCAAAATTCATAATGTTACAACTAAAGTGGTGAAGTGAAAAAATAGAGCGCATATTGAGCCATACAAAATTCTGAAATTTTGCATATATTCATGGCGTTCCGAAGACAATAATTTTGATCCCATTGACAAATGAGCAACCGAAGAATTTTCATAACAAAAGTTCAATTCATAATGCTAAAATCGGAGGTAAAAAGTAGAAATACTTGGTACATTTGTCGCTTCACACAATTTCCGAAGTTTGTAGGCATTCGTTGCAATCTAAAGATATAAATTTTGATAATGTCAGAAAAAACACATCGGAATACTTTCTGAAACAATTTTTTAAAATTCATTATGCTACAATTAAAGCGGGGATGTGAAAAAATATAGAGCATATTGAACCAAACAAAATTCTGAAATTTTGCATATATCCACGGTGTTCCGAAGACAATATTTTTGATCCCATTGACAAATGAGCAACCGAAGAATTTTCATAACAAAATGTTCAATTCATAATGCTACGATCGGAGCCAAAAAGTGGAAATGCTTGGTACATTTGTCGCTTCACAGAATTTCCAGAGTCTATAGGCATTCGTTGCAATCCAAAGATACAAATTTTGATAGGATATGGAGTATATACCGCCATAGTCTTTTGACATAAAGATATATTATACGAGCCATTTTGACATAAAGATATATCATTACTTACTACGGTTATCATCCAGATGCATCCATATATATCCAAATGCAGGTTGACAGTGTATTTGTCTATTAATACATCAAACGCGAGATGATTCTACACCATATTTTGGATAGAAAAACGACGTCGAAAATCTTTTGGAATGGACCAACAATTATCATGCAAGGAACATTTTATGATGTACAAATCTTATTATGGCCAGCGAGGAACATTTTATAATAAAGAGGAAAGGGACCAATAAAATAAATTGTCAACGGTGTACAGTTAAAAAAAAATATTTATTAAACACTGCTCAAAACTCGGCATGATAATAACAAACTTTGCCATATACATTTTTTTGACACTAATTATTAGTTTTATAGAGTTCCTTTTCCAAATTTACATCGATTCACACCAATCATGATTAACAGTTCAACGTACACTATTTCATATTTATCAAAGAAACGAAAAGAACGATTTCTCAAGAAATCTTATACGAGGAACATTTAATCGCGAAAGAGAAATTCCGTCGAAGAGTTAAGTTAGGAAAATAAAAACTGCAGGGTTAACCATAATAAAAGAATGTATATTCATTTCAGCACTGTTCGAAAGTTGATTAAAAGCACTTCACTATTTTCACACCATCACTTCCTTATTATTGCTGTAACCAAGAGTCGATTGAACCTAACCTCGATATTTATAACCTCACAAATGTTCGTGAAAAAAGATTAATATTTTCAATACTGTTTAAGCCACGAGATTCTAATTAGTCGCGATCGAAAGGGGGGAAAAAATAAAAAATACGTGAATTTGAATGAAACTCTAAATTGCTGTCATTGAATTTATATTAAAGAAATCATTTTTGGATCGTACGCGTACGATCCAAAATTATTTCGCGATTTGTGAATAAATTTATTTATAGATCGCGAAATAATTTTTTTCCCCGAATTTATCCACAACACGTCCCGCATAAGAACTTCTCACTTCGAAAACTCCGTTCAGACTTTCCGCGGTATGGGTACTTCGAACTATTTATTTATTCACAGATCGCGAAATAATGTTTTTCCCGAATTTATCCACAAACACGTCTCGCGTATAAGCACTCATTCTCACTTCGAAAACTCCGTTCAGACTTTGCGTGGTATAGGTAGAGAAAGATGAAATGGAATGGCCAATCACAAGCTCGGAAGGCGTCAAGAGGCCTTTCATTGTGTCGTATACAGACATGCCAATACTTCGATGTCAGCATAATCTTGAGCCTGTGCAAAGTTTTTTCTCAGCAAATACGGCATTAATCGTGCTGATTTAAGGCTCAATCGAAGTATTTTTTCGTAATAAATCTCCAGTTCAATTTTCAAATCATCATATGCCTTCTGAGCTTCGTAATTAAAGAAAATGGATTTCAGTTTTTACTCTCACCACGGTGAATCGTTTTATTCAGAGATAATAACACTCGACCTGTCAAACTTTCCGCGGTTCGGTATATATATATATAGCGACGAGGTGGAGCTAGTCTCATGTGATGTCGGTCTGCGACAGCGCCGTGAAGTTAGCCGCGAGGACATGAGGTCTTTGATAGTGTTATATATATTTGGGTGTCGTCAGAATCAACCAATCAGAAACTCGAGAGACACTTTCAGCCGGCTTTGGTGTTGTATACAGACACGTCTGATTCTTGAATGTGTAGGTGACTTTTGCGTGATTTTGAGCCCGTGCAAAGTTTTTTCTCAGCATTTACGTCACCGATCGTGCTAAATTTGGACTCATTCGAAAGATAATTTCTTAATGAATCTCCAGTTCAATTTTCAAGGCCTCAAACGACTCGTGAGCTTCGAAAACGAACAAAATGATGTGCCAATTTTACCCCCACCACCGCGAAAAGTTTTGTTTCGAGAAAGTATAGTCTCGGCGAGCCTCGGGCCAGCAGACGACAGAGCTGTCAATGTACTTGTCCCGAGACTCTACCGAGTCTCTTGATCATAACGAAACGAGATTTTGAAACAAAAAAATATACGTACAAAATTTCGAGAGCTAAACTTTGATTGGAAAAAATAATTTTGGCCGAAGTACTACGCGAGTTTTTTTTAATAATATTTATTGATTACGAATTATATCTCATGAGCAATAGATAAAAAAAAAATTGGTGAAGTACTTATGACATTTTTTTTTCTCAAATCAAATATCTTTTCGCTCAAAATTATTTGGCATCGCCTGATTCCGTTTTGTGTTGCAAGTGCAAAGTGCACTCCAGGGTGGTTTAAAACCACATATAATTCAAACCTAGGGTGATATCATACACCATTCTCTCAGTTATATAAAAAATGAAGAGAATGGTTTCCTAATAAACTTTATTGTTGCATGCAAGAGACATTTTATGGTAAAAGAGAAGGGCACTGTTTTCGACTCCGTTCTAGAATTTACGTTCGGAAAAATGAATTGTTGGGGCTAAGGTTAATAAAAAAAATTATTTATAAAGGTACTGTTCAAAAGTTTATTTATTAAATTACACTTTATTTTTGCACTATCACTCTTCTATCTATATATATAAAAGTTACTTTAACCAAAACTGAAACTGACCGCGATCTTTATAACCTCACAACTGTTCAAAGATATCAAATATTCACCGAATACGAGTTTATCATATACCATTCTCTTAGTTATAAAAAAAAAAAACAAAGAGAATGGTTTCTAAATAAACTTTATTATTGAATTCATGGAACATTTTATGGTAAAAGAGAAGAGGCACCGTTTTCGACTCCATTCTAGAGTTTACGTTCGGAAAAATGGATTGTTGGGGCTAGGGTTAATAACAAAAATTATTTATTTAGACACTGTTCAAAAGTTTATTTATTGATTTAAACTTTATTTTTACACTATCACTCTTCTACCGATAATATAATAAAAGTAACTTTAATGAAAAGTTGAAACTGACCGCGATCTTTATAACCTTACAACAAAGATATTAAATGTTCACCGAATAGGCGTTTAAAGTCCTGATCTCGAATATGTCTAACCAAAAATAAAATTATCTGCTTTCACACCCGCGATTTTTATAATCTCACTTTTCAACCCCACAACTATCACTAGTATAACCGCGATCTTTTTTCGAAACTCACAGCTGTCACTCTTACTTATGCATCCTGAAGAAAAGTCTTCGACGATCACATCAACGAACACAGTCTCGCATATCACCAGAAAATTTCTAGTTATAACTAGTGTCACTAGACAGCACCGCTAAACGTCAAAAAATGTGTGCGAAAAATGTCACCTTTTTTTGATGATTTGGAAGGATGAAATATTAATATTTCCAATATGCGTTAGGCTACAGGGTTCTAAATAGTCACGATCGAAAGAAAAAAAAAAGAAAAAAATACGTGAACTAGCAACATCTTTTAAAGTGTTGTAATTAATTAAATATCGCTGAAACAATTTTCGAAAGCCGTTCGAAACCGCTCTGCTTGCTGTAAAGACTCTAGTAGCGACTCGTCTTCGCCATCTTATAATATACGTAAATGTACTTGTCTCGAGTCGCTACCGCGACTCTAGACGTACTCAAAAAATAAACACTGTAATCATCCATGTTTTTTTTCTTTATTTAGTTTTCTGCTCGATTTTCGTCACACACAATTGAATTTTTGGCTTTTGTCACTTTAATTTTTTCTCATAACCGTCACTATAATTTTTTTTTCAACCTCATAACCATCACTATTAACCTTAACCCTGATGACTCTAAACATCAACTTTCATACCCGCGATCTTTGTAAAATCATTTAATCTTATCTACTATTATCGCGGGTATATTATTATTTACCCGCGATCTTTGTAACCTCATTTTTCTCACGACTATCACCATTAATCCGCGGCCGCGATCTTTATAACCTTTTTCATTTCAACAGCTGTCACTGTTATTATTAAAAAAGATATG
>OZ022415.1:0-392500 GCA_963989365.1 Rhimphoctona megacephalus | reverse complement strand
TAGTTGAAGGATCGTGGATTCTCGGAATGATCCATAGAGGACATTCCGAAAATTACCGGCTGGAGATTTGTCCACAAAACAAAAGAGACGAAGCGACCTTGACTGCTCTCATAAAAAAGCATGTAGCTGCCGGTACCGAAATTCATACCGATTGCTGGAAAGGCTACATGAATTTAAGTACGCACGGTTACGTTCACAAAACTGTGAATCATTCGGAGGAATTCGTGGATAGCGTCACCGGAGCGTATACGCAAAATATCGAATCCTCCTGGCGGTGGATGCGTCGATCGTTATCTCGTGGTGGAGTAACGAAACATACGATCGCAGACCATCTTTGCGAATTTTCGTGGCGGCGAAGGATAAAAAAACTCAATGTAGATCCCTTCACCCAACTGATCGCGGATATTAAGAGCTGCTATCCTGGGAAAGGTACATAAAACATACACAAAGCGGAGAGGGTTTTGAGTTGTTACAAATGTGGGAGTGACGCCCCACAGTTCCTAATCTCCGCTGTACACACACACACACACACACAAACATACACACACAGCGGAGAGGGTTTTGAGTTGTTACAAATGTGGGAGTGACGTCCCACAGTTCCTAATCTCCGCTGCACACACACACGCGCGCGCGCGCGCACACACACACACACACAGCGGAGAGGGTTTTGAGTTGTTAAAAATGTGGGAGTGATGCCCCACAGTTCCTAATCTCCGCTGTACACACACGCACACGCACGCACACACACACACACACACACACACACACACACACACACACACACACACACACACCCTTTCCGGAGAAAGCTGAAATAGTCTACATTGGTTAGGAATGCGTGGTTAGGCACACTGAACGAAAAGAGGTTTTTCTTCGATTTTCATATTCAAAATGGCGTTTGCGCCAAATTTCGTTATGATATTCGTGATTAGGAGGTCAAAATACATTAGTATACCAAATTTCAGATCGATCGGCGGTATGCGCTTTTCGGAAGTACACCCAATTATATACCCTCATCTGGAAAAAAATGAGGCATTCATGAAATTCAGAAATTCTCCGCTCACTAATGCTCTAAGAGAATTCAGAAATGTAACAATCACGGCGCACCTCCCAATTTGCTTGGGATGATCATTGTGAACTGGGTGAAAACCATCAGAGTTTGAAATCGAGTACATGGTCATTATTCAGACGACGACAACGTGCTTGGGATCCGGCAGTATATGCTCTCCGGGCGTATGATGCGCGCTCGCGAAAAGCCTTTACCTGCGCCACGCTGTGGCCGGAACGAGAAGCTTTAACGCCCGTGCTCACTCGAATGAAATGGTGCCACTATGGCGCTAAATTGATGCGTATATCTAGCGTTCACACTAACGTCACAGTGATGCAATATTGACGGCATTTTAATGTTTTCATGCCATTAATGGGATGCATCTGATCTTTCGCGATTGCGTTAGATTAGCAATGTAATGCAACCATCTCAAGTCATTTTTCTACGTGGGAAATACTTATATGACGGCCATGCAAATCAAAATTATTACAGTGGTATACAAATTCCAAGAATCACTAAAATTTTTGCAACATTTAGTTTTTCTCAATCTCAACAGAATGTCTCATATTTATTTTGACCGATAACGCTGCGATTGAGTCAACGAAATATCTTTGAATAATAACATCAATGTTATTGAATCAACTTTTTTCCGCAAAAATAGTAGCGAATTCCAAAAAATGCGACATAATAATTGAACGAAAATGAAACATACATATTTTATGACTCCTTTTCTATTTTAGAGAAGCAGTCATTCAATTTTTTTGGTCAATGTGAATTGGCATTCGGAAAAATAGTTTGCATGCTGAAATTAAAAATCGAAAAGTAATAATGAAATATAAAATGTCATCAGTCGTACTATGAAATTTTGTCTCACATTTCCATTAAAATGATATTTACCGGAAAGCTTCAAATGGCATGAGCGTTTGGAATTTTTTCTATCAACTTGAAATTGATTCTTCTGTATGATGAAAAAGTTAAAAAATGAAAAAAAAAATATTAAAAATTTTATTTTAGATTTTTTAGTATCAATCGTCTTTATGCTTTGAGTTTTCAAATAATGAAATAGTTTAAAAATCACAATTACCGTGGGAAAATAATTTTTAATGTCTTATTTATTAAACCAAATACTTCAAACTATACATGTTAGAAAATTTCTTATTGTGTCACCAACGATTAAGGTGTAAGTAGCGCACTCGCTGATGGGTCAAGTCATTGAATAAAAAAGGAGGATATCTCTAGAACACAGCTAAATTCGATTGTAATTATAATATTTGTTAATTTTATCTACGTTATACATTTTTTCATTACCTACATTTTTCACACATGCATTTAACATTCCATTATTACTTCTCGATTTTTAATTTTCGCATGCAAAGTACTTGTCCTACCGTTAATAAATATTGAGCAGAAATATTTAATGACACACTGATTGAATGATTTTTCTCTTTTTTAATTCATTACGTTTTTATTCGATACTGTTGAAGGTTCACTACTTTTTTTGATAATTAAAATTTTGTTTGATTTTAAGTGTTCTTGCATGTACACTTTTCGAGTGCCAGATTTTTTTAAAATCCAAAAGTTTTTCTATTTATTGTTTCTTGTGATTCAATACGTACGATGACTTCTTTTTCATACGCGATGACCTCCTTCCCTGCAACACTGCAGTTGATCGAGATTTACATTGTAATTTAATGCCGTAATCATATTTACTTGGAATGAAATCAATTCAAAATTCAAAAAATTAAAAAATACATAAAAGTCGATGTAGCCACCTCTAAATATTGAGCGAATGAGCTCAGTGTTTTACAGAAATTTTGTTTCATTAATGTCTAATAATAGCACGTGAATCCGCAAGAAAAAAAATAAACATTTTTTTTGCATCTGTCTAATATACACATATCTATTAGGGTGGTCCTCAATGTGGTCATTTTTGAATTTATACTTTCTCAAGGGCTTAAGCGCTTCCTTTTCGATAAAAAGAAATTGTCGCCAAGTTTAAACTCTTAATCTCAATTTTCAGATCTTGCCCACGATGCCCAAAGTTTTCCATTTAACGGACAACACCACTGTGACGGATTCAAAAAATCGATTTTTTGAAAACCATTTTAAAAAATCTAAAATACTTTTAAGATTGAAATGCCGTTGGACCCAGGTCGAAAAAATAATTATTTTCGTAGATATTGAATATTTTGTGGAGCGGTGGAGCGGTCCGCGACGCTCGGGGTCCCAACTTTGAACGCGTTTTTCTCAAAACCACTTTTTTGAGTGCGGCACGCAGCAGAACTCGAGCAATTTTTATCCGATGGACTTCAAATTTTTACTGTATCAATAAAAGTAGATTATCTAGAGAAGTACATAAGATTTTTTCGATATCTCAATAATTATAAAAGTTATAGCCTATTTTCGACGAGAAATTTTGCTCAAAAATCATTCTTTAATTTCAAAGGCGTGCCTATTTTTTAAAAATCAATATTTTTCCAAATCCCTATGTACTTCTCTTCAAAATATCATATTATTAACGAAAACACTCGGTATTTTTTTTCAGATCGACGTTGAAGAGAGTTCTGCTGCGTGCCGCGAACCACTGCGGAGATGACGCGAGAGCTTCCCCAGCGCCACCATGCGGCGTGAAAAATGTGAAAAAATGTTTTTTGATACATTAATAAACAAGGAACAAAACCCAAAAAAAAATTTTTCGAATATCTCTTTTTTTCCCACAAAAAAAAATTCTTGAAAAATGTGAAAAAAATAGGGGGTCACAGTGGTGTTGTCCGTTAATTCAACCGTTCACTAGTTAACAGCAAAGAAAGGTCGATTTTCTAAAAAAAAAATGACTTTTGCGACTTATATTTGAGAAACGTCTTAAGTGACAATAAAAATGCTGTTGATAATTTAAAATAGCATTGAATTATCTACAAGTCGAGCCTCATAACGAGACGATAGCATAATTATAAGATACAACCGAGCATTAGATAACTGAAGATGAAAACGAAAAACTTTCATGTTATTTAAATGGAAAACTGTGGGCATCGTGGACAAGATCTTAAAATTATGCTTAAGAGCTGAAACTTGATGACAACTTTTTTTTATCAAAAAGGACGCGTTCAAGTCCTTGGGAGAGTAAAAATTCGAAAATGACCTCATTTAGAACCGCTCTAATATATATATGTATATATTTAATGATACATTTATTTATTTATCTATTTGTTTCATGTTTGGGCAAAATGTGGTCTTTATCAATCATTTATTGTATTTTATTGTTGTTCGTGCCTGTTACGACTTTCGTTTTTTTATCGTGTGAGTGATTTTTGTACACGATCAATTTGGTCATGACACGATGATAGCTTGAACATTGTTATAATAGATCTCTCTTAATGTATTCAATTTGAAATTCAATTTTTTTTTAACAAACCATAAATATGACATGTTATTGAACGAGTCATGTCGTATATTTGTAAGAAATGTTGTAACAAACAAAAACCGGTTTCAGAAAAGCTCTAAAATGTAAGTAATGAATTCATTGAAACCGAATACTATGGAACCCTTCTTGTAAACAAAAAAGACGAAGCCGGTGTCAAAGGTATTAAACAGAAACCCTGTCTCCAATCGGCAATTCATATGCATAAGAGACTGCAGGTATATTTCAGTCTTTATAATTATTAATTACTTCTGTTTTTATATCATTCGTTTCTATAAGGATTTATAAGTCATTGAATTTCATATTGTTTGAGACAAATTGGTAGTATTTAATGAAAGAAAAATGACATAATGAATAGTTGTAAGTTGCACTTCACATTTTACGTCGTATGGAAATTTTAACCTTGAAAAATCACAATACTTTTAAATTAATTAGATGGGTATATAGCATTTTTTCAACGTTATCCTGGTAGAATTTTTTTCTTATTCATACTTTGAAAACTGAAAGGCATTATGTCTTTAAAGGGACATTCTAATTTCTCGGGTTGATGAAAATTATTTTCTTTGTTTTTCCATTTTTTGTCGTAAAATCCCAATATTTCCAAAGTTATAAACCACTGTGCGGGCGCAGGTATATATATACCTAGCCAAAAACAGCATAAATGCTGTGAAAAAAAGTGAGACAAGTACATTTATGCCCCCCAAATAGTCGTTCCAGTTAATCTTCCCCACCACTCAGTGCCAAAATACCGTTCCCCACAAAAATTTACAAAAACCCGTCTAAGTCGTTCATGCAAAGATCTCCGCACAAAAATCCTTTCTAAAAACAAACTCATCATACAAAGTTTTATGGGTAACTGCCCTCATTATCTTATCAAATTAAGTCAAATTGTACAGAGGTGATAATTTCATTCTCGTAAATGTTGTACGTTCACAAAATGTTGATAAATAAATAAAGATCCACTAAAGTATATGTGGCCAAGTACGTGGGATTTTATTATGTTTATAAAATCTCCAATTATGTTCATATGCCATTTCTCTAATTAATGCTTTATTACAGCGAATTATTATCCTATGACTTGGAACTACAAAGGCTTTAAAAAAAAAATACAGAATTGCATTAGCCTGCGTGAGCTTGAACGCTGCCACACTCTCATTTGTAATATTTGTAGTACAGTTTTATGGGTAACAAATTGATAAAAGTTTACTATCGTACGTAGAGCGGATACGCACAGAGTACTTGTCCGGCCCGAAAATTTTTCGACTAGTCAGCTAAAAATATGCTTTTATGTTCACGGCAAATTTTTCAACCACTCCGAACATTCGGATCTCCTGACGCAGATTTGAATCTTACCCGCCTTTGGGGGTATAAATGTACTTGTCTCAGCTTTTTTCACAGCATTTATGCTGTTTTTGGCTAGGATTTGTCGACTTTTTGTATGGAATTCATAGCTTGTTAATTAAACATGTCAATATTGTGTGCGTACTCGGGTATGAAATTCATAGCCTGCCAATTAAACATGTCTATATTATGTATGTATATGAGTGATGCAAAAGAATGGACATTTTTTTCGGCATTGCAGCAAAATATGGTAACATTTTATCAAAAAGTGATTCTCTCAAGAATTGAATCCTGAATCAAAATTTTAGAGGTCGCTCAAGCGATTTTTTTAATGATTTCGGCTAAAAATGGATACATGATCGAATTTCGAGCTGGTGTATATTCGGACTAAAAATGCAATGTGGAATATTGATCTAAGAAGTGTTCAAGTGAATTCAATCTTCGTAATTAACCGTCAATACTTAAAAAATTATTAGATTACTTAACGGGGTCATCCCATGTGACAGCTATTTTTTTTTCGCTTTTTTGGGATTTTTTTTTGATGAACCATTAAAACACAATATCTTTGAATTTTTACCACACATTTATTAACATTTTTACAGTCCCTCAGAATGTTATCAATCAAAAATAACGAGTTGAATCGACTTTACACCGTTCGGAAGACACTCATGTGTTGGTTGACGACTGCCATGATTCCGGAGGTTTTACTCATCTGAAATCAAAAAATCAAACGGCATTCTAATTTGTAGATCTGAGACTATCGCTGGAACTAGAGTAATGTAAAAATATCGAAAATTGAATGTTTGGCATGGTTTTAAAAGTCGAAAAAAACGACGAAACTCGGAACTTAACATTTAAAACCGTGCGAAAAATTCAATTTTCGATATTTTTACATTATTCTAGTTCCAGCGATAGCCTCAGGTTCACAAATTAAAATGCCGTTTGATTTTTTGATTTTAGATGAGCAAAACCTCCGGAATCATGGTAGCCGTCAACCAACACATGAGTGTCTTCCAAACGGTGTAAAGTTGATTCAGCACGTTATTTTTGTTTGATAAAATTCTGAGGACTGTAAAAATGTTAAGGAGGTTGGATCGCGACGATACAATGTTGCCATGCTACTTTATATATATATATATATATATATTGAGACGAACCGTACCACCCGTCGATAGCGAAACACCGCCTTACCGACACAGCAACGCGCGACTTCAATTATCGATCAATCGCGGCGCCAGCGTCCGGGCGCGTCTATCGACCGAAAGCCGTATAGATCATATATGAATCAATTTTGTTGAAATTTATTATAAAAATTTTGCTTTCTCTATAATATATTGAAAAGATCTCATGGAAAATCATAGTACAAAGCGAATGGTGAAAATCTCAGGTTAAAATCATTCAAAAATGTAAGAAAATTTTACATTCTAAATTTAAGTGTTTTTATTTCAAATTCAAATGCGATCGCGCGCCAGAGTCGCAGCCAATTGCGTAAAGTGGCCAATCAACTCGTACCGCAAGCAGCGAATCAGAGAAATACTCATTTATTATTGGCCATAACGAATTTTCACACTTGCGCAGTACTAAACACGATCGATTCAACCAATCAAAGAATTTTCACGAATAGCAAATCAGAAAAATAATCGATTACCATTCGCGACCGCCAAACATCCATCATAAGACAACCAATAATAAGTAACGTCAAGCGAACAAAAACCAATCGATGGAATTCGTGAAAATAATTAGGTTCGAGAGCGAATCAGGAAAAAGGGCGCAATCCCGCCAAATCATTATCATTATTAGCTATTGTTTCGATGAGTATAAGAAGGGCAAGCACAGAGGGTTAAAGGCAGTCTAGTCCTCATCACGCTAGACTCGCTTTCACTACTCGTGAGTACTGGTCCTTATCACGCCAGGCTCACTTACGCAATTCACAGGTACTGGTCCTCATCACGCCAGGCCTGTTCAACTCATAATCAATCAGTCTTAGAGAGATACTCTCAGACGACCAACTAAAAGAATAATTCCACCACTGTGAAGAGGGCGGGTTCCATGCGGCTCCGTGTGGAAACCAGATTCTTCCTGTGAGTACCCGATCTAGTTCGGGGGGGCCGGGGCCATGCGATTCCGTGTGGTCTCAAGATCCCTGATAGATTTCCCGTAACCTTAAGTTCCTACCTTATCGCGTCTGGAGGGCTGGGGCAGTTCGGGGACGTTCGGCCCTAAGATTCTGGACGTTCCACCTTAAGAGAGTTGTCTGAGTAGGTTTTTTGAATAAATTGAAGAAGAAAATATAATAATATAAAAGTTAAAGTTTTTAGAAAAGGAAAATATGCATTACGGCTGATTGATTACAAATTTACAACAGCCCAACTGTTAAGGAGTTTGAAAATTAAATAGAATTTAAATTGCGAAATAAAATTTAGTTTGCGAAACTATTTAGAATTTAAAATTTAGTTTGCGAAACATTGGGAATCTAAAAATTAGTTTGCGAAACTATTTAGAATTTAAAAATTAGTTTGCGAAACATTGGGAATCTAAAAATTAGTTTGCGAAACTATTCAGAATTTAAAAATTAGTTTGCGAAACCATTTGGAATTTAAAAATTAGTTTGCGAAACTATTGGGAATTTAAAAATTAGTTTGCGAATCCAAAATTCGGATGCGAAATTATTTACGAAATAAAAGTTTGGTTTGATAAGTCATCTGCGAGGAAAAAGAGTAGTTGCGGAATCAGTTATTAATTGTGAAGCAAACTGCGAATTTCAAAATTTGATTAATTAAAATTGCGAGATTGTTAAATCTATAAAATTAGTTGTTATATTTAAATTCATTGATGGCGAAGATTGTTAAGTTATGTAATAGAATTAATTGCGAATCCAAAATTATTGCGTGCGATTTGAAATTAGCATTTTGAGAAAAATACCGGAAGTAAAGAAAAATTTGAACAAAGACAATTCTATGTTTTATACAATACACACATACAAAACAATATTTGATTGAATAAAAATTTTGTTTGTTTTTGCACCAAAATTTCATCACACTCTTGTTCTTCTTTCATGCCCGCTCCT
Organism: Rhimphoctona megacephalus; assembly: GCA_963989365.1. Taxonomy (NCBI): domain Eukaryota; kingdom Metazoa; phylum Arthropoda; class Insecta; order Hymenoptera; family Ichneumonidae; genus Rhimphoctona; species Rhimphoctona megacephalus. The sequence goes on along the minus strand of OZ022415.1, from coordinate 383,626 downwards.
TTATCTTGTAAGAAGCTCGAATCTACGCGTAACGGCGTGCTCTAGCACAAACGTACCGTTACAATATATATATATATATATATATATATATTTAACTTTATATATATATATATATATATATATATATATATATATAAAGATTATATATATATTATATATCTATGTTAAAAACATTAAAAATTTCAAAATGATAAGAATTTAATAAAATTTGGTAAATGTATTCTTTAAAAATATATATGACTGTACAAATTTTTTTAGATTTTTCTACCACCTAGTTCTCGAGTAATTGAACACTAAAGTTCACGTGTATAAGCATAGAGTTTACATATATACAGTTATACATCTCGTGCATAAGAACTTCGATTCAACGCTCAATTATTCGATAACCATGTGGTAAAAAATTTTGAAAAAAATTGTGTTTGTATACTTGGAGCCAAAGAATGTTATCACCCAATTTTATCAAATTCTGATTATTTTGATTGCGTGATCCAACCTCCTTAATAAATGTGTGGTAAAAATTCAAAGATAGTGTGTTTTAATGGTTCGTCAAAAAAAAAATCCCAAAAAAAGCGAAAAAAATAGCTGTCACATGGGATGACCCCCTTAAAACGTACAGTAGTTCTGAGAAGATACGACGAATAAAAGAACAACGAACAAGTAAAAGCTTGACATTTTTTTTATCTTTGTAAAAAAAAATTTCAAAAAATATTGCACCGAATCATCCGTGCCAACAGATCAACGGATCGGAAAATATTCCATAACAAATGATGCCGAAGAAATACTCCAATAGCATCAGAATGCACCGAAAGTTTTTAAATATAAGTAATCATAACGAAACGAAATTTTGAATCAAAAAAATATACGTACAAAATTTTGAGAGCTAAAGTTTGATTGGAAAAAATAATTTTGGGCGAAGTACTACGCGAGTTTTTTTTAAATAATATTTATTGATTACGAATTATATCTCATGAGCAATAGATAAAAAAAAATTGGTGAAGTACTTATGACATTTTTTTTTCTCAAATCAAATATCTTCGTTCAAAATTATTTCGCATCGCCTGATTCCGTTTTGTGTTGCAAGTGCAAAGTGCACTCGAGGGTGGTTTAAAACCACATATAATTCAAACCTAGGGTGGTATCATACACCATTCTCTCAGTTATATAAAAAATGAACAGAATGGTTTCGTAATAAACGTTATTATTGCATGCAAGAGACATTTTATGGTAAAAGAGAAGAGGCACTCTTTTCGACTCCGTTCTAGAATTTACGTTCGGAAAAATGAATTGTTGGGGCTAAAGTTAATAAAAAAAATTATTTATTAAGGTACTGTTCAAAAGTTTATTTATTAAATTACACTTTATTTTTGCACTATCACTCTTCTATCTATGTATATAAAAGTTACTTTAACCAAAACTGAAACTGACCGCGATCTTTATAACTTCACGACTGTTCAAAGATATCAAATATTCACCGAATACGAGTTTATAATACACCATTCTCTTAGTTATCAAAAAAAAAAAGAAAAAGAGAATGGTTTCTAAATAAATTTTATTATTGCATACTCAAGGAACATTTTATGGTAAAAGAGAAGAGGCATCGTTTTCGACTCCGTTCTAGAGTATGCGTTCGGAAAAATGGATTGTTGGGGCTAGGGTTAATAAAAAAAAATATTTATTTAGACACTGTTCAAAAGTTTATTTATTGATTTAAACTTTATCTTTACACTATCACTCTTCTACCGATAATATAATAAAAGTGATGATGTTGATCTTTTTTTGATGATTTGGAAGGATGAAATATGAATATTTCCAATATGCGTTAGGCTACAGAGTTCTAAATAGTCACGATCGAAAGAAAAAAAAAGAAAAAATACGTGATCTAGCAACATCTTTTAAAGTGTTGTAATTAATTAAATATCGCTGAAACAATTTTCGAAAACCGTTCGAAACCGCTCTGCTTGCTGTAAAGACTAGTAGCGACTCGTCTTCACCATCTTATAGTATACGTAAATGTACTTGTCTCTAGATCATTAATATAAATTGTATATAGTGTCATGCCCGAATCGTCGCTAATTGTGGTAATGTTTTTGTTATTTACATTCGTGAGTTAGAATTGCAATATTTTTTTCGAAATCATAATTCGTTTTCATAATTTTCGTATATCGTCGTTTTTTATCTGCTCGTGTACCACTCTGGCAGCCTGGATATAAGCACGAGAACACCATTTTTTGAAAACGTATCGACGAACAGGTTATGTTCATATAAATGCCTCCAACACACGTGAAATTACGTGATGACACGCGGAACTAAGGCCGATCACACACGCTTTCGCATAGCGTAGCATAATGTAGCATAAGAGATTTCAACCAATCGGGTAACTCCAAACGCATATATATAGTACACATGTACGCTACCCATGGTCTTACATACAGGTCTCGCAACGAATGTGGTGGGGGTGGTTCGCTTAATGTCGGCACCAAGTTTTGCCTTGCAGCCACAAGAGCGGCGCTACGAACTTCTCATAGCGACTAGAGCGCATGCGTCGAAATTATAACCCGTTTTATGATAGAAATGTACATATAGGAACGTTTCCGATGAAAAAAATATGAATATTGCCTATTAAAAAAAATAATATTAATGGATTTAAAAAAAATTGAACTGCAATTTTCTATGCCCTAAAGCATTATTATCTCAAGCAGCCCTGATAAGCATGTATCATTTATTTTTGATGGCTGTAAGAAGCACGTTTAGCTGAAGCGGTTAACGCTGAACTTCGGTGGTGAGGGTAACGGGTTGAAGACAAGACCCGCCTTCAGGACTTGAATTTTTTTTGAGATTGCTGGCACAAAAAATGTATATTTCTTTTTTCAGAATAAATATGTGGTTAATTAATAAATCAAATTAATTTTATATTTTTCATTAATTTCAATATTTTTAATATATTCACGGACATCAATAAATTCTTATTCCAACGTACGGGTAGACATGGGGCATCAGTTTTGTTATATCAAATTGCATTCAGAATTTATATTTAAGGAATTTTTGCAAAGTAATGGCAGGTGTGGATAAAATTTATTTCGGAAAACGAAATATTGTGTGAACAATTAATATCACCAGGATTTCAAATAGCGTCGCCAAATCACAAAATAACACGTGGTGTTCTTTGTAATCACATTTAATGTAAGACCGTGTTTATAGGTTATATCATATGGGTCTTCCGCTCTGTTGCCGCTATGACTTGATCAAAGCGATGCGTAGCGGCGGCCGAGGCCACTAATGGGCCGACAGTAACGCGACCACCCCCACCACCAAAATTTGACTCAGTTGCAAGACCTGTATGTAAGACCGTGACGCTACCCGATTGGTCGAAATCTCTTATGCTACGTTATACTACGCTATGCGAATGCGTGTGCGATCGGCCTAATACATGCAACAGTGTTCCATCAGCGTCGCCAGCGCCACCTCACCGAGTCATGATTTCGGCTTCACCCTGTCCTATGCAATTTGCACCGAGTGAACCCTCCTGTACTCTAGACTTCATTCGCTTGACATTTCGAGAAAAGCGCGAGTTACGCCTTATTCTCTGATGAAAAGAGAACGTGTAACGTTTGATTTTCTCGAAAATTAAACTATGTAGGATAAAAGTGTGTAGCAAAATATTTACCGACCACGAGACTGATAGATATAAAATATGATTCTATAGAGTTTACGTCCGGAAGAATGGATTGTTCGGGCTAGGGTTAATAAAAAAATTATTTATTTAGACTGTTCAAAAGTTTATTTAATGAATTACACTTTATTTTTGCACTATCACTCTTCTATCTATAATAAAATTCACTTTAATCAAAAGTTAAGACTGATCGCGATCTTTATAACCTCACGGCAAAGATATTAAATATTCACCAAATAAGAGTTTATTATATACCATTCTCTTAGTTACAAAAAAAAACGAAGGGAATGATTTCTAAATCTAAATAAACTTTATTATTGCATTCGAGGAACATTTTATGGTAAAAGAGAAAAGGGATCGTTTTCGACTCCGTTGTAGAGTTTATGTTCGGAAAAAAAATTGTAGGAGCTGCTAGGTTTAATAAATGAAATTATTTATTTATGCACTGTTCAATAGTTTATTATTACACTTTATTTTAGAACTATCACTCTTCTATCTATAATAATAAAAGTCACTCTTTACTCGTCTATCTATCTATAAACGTCACTGTAACCAAAAGTTCAGATTGACCGCGATCTTTATACCTCACGACTGTTTTATTTTAAGAAAGACTGACCAAAAGTAAGAACAGTCACGCAAACCAAAAAATCAAACTGACGAAAAAAATATTGGTCTGCTGTCACATGCGCGATCTTTATAACCTCATCACTAGTGTCATTTCATAAAACCATAATAAACGGAAAGTCAATCAGAAATATATAGGTATATATTCAGTGTATTATTCACGAATCACCAGATTTCTATACCAGTATTACTAGTGTCACTAGACAGCGACTGCGAAAAAAAACAAATAAACATCAAAAATGTGTGCGAAAAAATGCACAATTTTTTGATGCAACGAAAAAATAAAATATTAATATCCTCAATACGCGTTAAGCTACAGAGTTCCAAATAGTCACGATCGAAAGAAAAAAAAAAAAAAAATACGTGAACCCGCAACATCCTCCAAAATATCATAATTATTTAAATATTACGGAAACAATTTTTGAAAGTTTTCGAAAACAGTTGGAAACGCGGTCCTCATTGTAAAGAGTCTTGGAGAGAACTCTCTTTTATAAATGTACTTGTCTCGAGTCGCTACCGCGACTCTAGATATAGAACCATGCAGCTTGATCGCTTGGGCTGTCCCCCTCTTGCGACAAACGTTTACATTGTATTTGATCTCTATCGGTTTATGGTTGTAATAAATGTAACACGATACAAATTACCGTTCCAGCGTAATACAGCAAATACGGCTGATTAAATAAGGATAGCTAATTTATGTATCAAGAGACTCGGTAGAGTCTCGGGACAAGTACATTGACAGCTCTGTCGTCTGCTGGCCCGAGGCTCGCCGAGACTATACTTTCTGGAAACAAAACTTTTCGCGGTGGTGGGGGTAAAATTGGCACATCATTTTGTTCGTTTTCGAAGCTCACGAGTCGTTTGAGGCCTTGAAAATTGAACTGGAGATTCATTAAGAAATTATCTTTCGAATGAGCCCAAATTTAGCACGATCGGTGACGTAAATGCTGAGAAAAAACTTTGCACGGGCTCAAAATCACGCAAAAGTCACCTACACATTCAAGAATCAGACGTGTATGTATACAACACCAAAGCCGGCTGAAAGTGTCTCTCGAGTTTCTGATTGGTTGATTCTGACGACACCCATATATATATAACACTATCAAAGACCTCATGTCCTCGCGGCTAACTTCACGGCGCTGTCGCAGACCGACGTCACATGAGACTAGCTCCACCTCGTCGCTATATATATATATACCGAACCGCGGAAAGTTTGACAGGTCGAGTGTTATTATCTCTGAATAAAACGATTCACCGTGGTGGGAGTAAAAACTGAAATCCATTTTCTTTAATTACGAAGCTCAGGAGGCATATGATGATTCGAAAATTGAACTGGAGATTTATTACGAAAAAATACTTCGATTGAGCCTTAAATCAGCACGATTAATGCCGTATTTGCTGAGAAAAAACTTTGCACAGGCTCAAGATTATGCTGACATCGAAGTATTGGCATGCCTGTATACGACACAATGAAAGGCCTCTTGACGCCTTCCGAGCTTGTGATTGGCCATTCCGTTTCATCTTTCTCTACCTATACCACGCAAAGTCTGAACGGAGTTTTCGAAGTGAGAATGAGTGCTTATACGCGAGACGTGTTTGTGGATAAATTCGGGAAAAAAATTATTTTGCGATCTGTGAATAAATAAATAGTTCGAAGTACCCATACCGCGGAAAGTCTGAACGGAGTTTTCGAAGTGAGAAGTTCTTATGCGGGACGTGTTGTGGATAAATTCGGGGAAAAAAATTATTTCGCGATCTATAAATAAATTTATTCACAAATCGCGAAATAATTTTGGATCGTACGCGTACGATCCAAAAATGATTTCTTTAATATAAATTCAATGACAGCAATTTAGAGTTTCATTCAAATTCACGTATTTTTTTATTTTTTTCCCCCTTTCGATCGCGACTAATTAGAATCTCGTGGCTTAAACAGTATTGAAAATATTAATCTTTTTTCACGAACATTTGTGAGGTTATAAATATCGAGGTTAGGTTCAATCGACTCTTGGTTACAGCAATAATAAGAAAGTGATGGTGTGAAAATAGTGAAGTGCTTTCAATCAACTTTCGAACAGTGCTGAAATGAATATACATTCTTTTATTATTGTTAACCCTGCAGTTTTTATTTTCCTAACTTAACTCTTCGACGGAATTTCTCTTTCGCGATTAAATGTTCCTCGTATAAGATTTCTTGAGAAATCGTTCTTTTCGTTTCTTTGATAAATATGAAATAGTGTACGTTGAACTGTTAATCATGATTGGTGTGAATCGATGTAAATTTGGAAAAGGAACTCTATAAAACTAATAATGAGTGTCAAAAAAATGTATATGGCAAAGTTTGTTATTATCATGCCGAGTTTTGAGCAGTGTTTAATAAATATTTTTTTTTAACTGTACACCGTTGACAATTTATTTTATTGGTCCCTTTCCTCTTTATTATAAAATGTTCCTCGCTGGCCATAATAAGATTTGTACATCATAAAATGTTCCTTGCATGATAATTGTTGGTCCATTCCAAAAGATTTTCGACGTCGTTTTTCTATCCCAAATATGGTGTAGAATCATCTCGCGTTTGATGTATTAATAGACAAATACACTGTCAACCTGCATTTGGATATATATGGATGCATCTGGATGATAACCGTAGTAAGTAATGATATATCTTTATGTCAAAATGGCTCGTATAATATATGTTTATGTCAAAAGACTATGGCGGTATAATGATGTTGAAGTTTGCAACGTTCGCATGCAACGGTTTTTTGATGAATTTTATTTTCCAAAGTTATAGAGTTCCCAGATTTTTTATTCCTGAAATACGTTTGAGGTACTTGATAAAGGATATCAAAAAAGTTTAAACAAAATCTATCGTCCGGAACCCACCCCCAACGGGGGGTTAATTTTTTGATATTTTCGATTTTCTACGGTTATAGGATTCCCAGATTTTTTATTCCTGAAATACTTTCGAGGTACTTCATAAAGGTTGTAAAAAAAGTTTAAACAAAATCTACCGTCCGGAACCCAACCCCAACAGGGGCTTAATTTTTTGATATTTTCTATTTTCTACGGTTATAGGATTCCCAGATTTTTTATTCCTGAAATACGTTTGAGGTACTAGATAAAGGATATCAAAAAAGTTTAAATAAAATCTACCGTCCGGAACCCACCCCCAACAGGGGGTTAATTTTTTGATATTTTCTATTTTCCACGGATATAGGATTCCCAGATTTGTTATTCCTGAAATACGTTTGAGGTACTTGAAAAGGGAAATAAAAAAAGTCTAAACAAAATCTACCGTCCGGAACCCACCCCCAACAGGGGGTTAATTTTTTGATATTTTCTATTTTCTACGGTTATAGGATTCCCAGATTTTTTATTCCCGAAATACGTTCGAGGTACGTGATAAAGGTTATAAAAAAAGTTTAAACAAAATCTATCGTCCGGAACACACCCCCAACAGGGGGTTAATTTTTTGATATTTTCTATTTTCTACGGTTATAGGATTCCCAGATTTTTTATTCGCGAAATACGTTCGAGGTACGTGATAAAGGTTATAAAAAAGTTTAAACAAAATCTATCGTCCGGAACCCACCCTCAACAGGGGGTTACTTTTTTGATATTTTCTATTTTCTACGGTTATAGGATTCCCAGATTTTTTATTCCTGAAATACGTTCGAGGTACTTCATAAAGGTTGTAAAAAAAGTTTAAACAAAATCTACCGTCCGGAACCCACCCCCAACAGGGGGTTAATTTTTTGATATTTTCTATTTTCTACGGTTATAGGATTCCCAGATTTTTTATTCCCGAAATACGTTCGAGGTACGTGATAAAGGTTATAAAAAAAGTTTAAACAAAATCTATCGTCCGGAACCCACCCCCAACGGGGGGTTAATTTTTTGATATTTTCTATTTTCTACGTTTATAGGATTCCCAGATTTTTTATTCCCGAAATACGTTCGAGGTACGTGATAAAGATTATAAAAAAAGTTCAAACAAAATCTATCGTCCGGAACACACCCCCAACAGGGGGTTAATTTTTTTATATTTTCTATTTTCTACGGTTATAGGATTCGCAGATTTTTTATTCCCGAAATACGTTCGAGGTACGTGATAAAGGTTATAAAAAAGTTTAAACAAAATCTATCGTCCGGAACCCACCCCCAACAGGGGGTTACTTTTTTGATATTTTCTATTTTCTACGATTATAGGATTCCCAGATTTTTTATTCCTGAAATACGTTCGAGGTACTTCATAAAGGTTGTAAAAAAAGTTTAAACAAAATCTACCGTCCGGAACCCACCCCCAACAGGGGGTTAATTTTTTGATATTTTCTATTTTCTACGGTTATAGGATTCCCAGATTTTTTATTCCTGAAATACGTTTGAGGTACTAGATAAAAGATACCAAAAAAGTTTAAATAAAATCTACCGTCCGGAACCCACCCTCAACAGGGGGTTAATTTTTTGATATTTTCTATTTTCTACGGTTATAGGATTCCCAGATTTTTTATTCCTGAAATACGTTTGAGGTACTTGATAAAGGATATAAAAAAAGTTTAAACAAAATCTACCGTCCGGAACCCACCCCCAACAGGGGGTTAATTTTTTGATATTTTCTATTTTCTACGATTATAGGATTCCCAGATTTTTTATTCCTGAAATACGTTCGAGGTACTTCATAAAGGTTGTAAAAAAAGTTTAAACAAAATCTACCGTCCGGAACCCACCCCCAACCGGGGGTTAATTTTTTGATATGTTCTATTTTCTACGGTTATAGGATTCCCAGATTTTTTATTCCTGAAATACATTTGAGGTACTTGATGAAGAATGTGAAAAAAGTTTAAACAAAATCTATCTTCCGGAACTCACCCCCAACAGGGGGTAAATTTTTTGATATTTTCTATTTTCCACGGATATAGGATTCCCAGATTTTTTATTCCTGAAATACGTTTGAGGTACTTGAAAAGGGAAATAAAAAAAGTCTAAACAAAATCTACCGTCCGGAACCCACCCCCAACAGGGGGTTAATTATTTGATATTTTCTATTTTCTACGGTTATAGGATTCCCAGATTTTTTATTCCTGAAATACGTTTGAGGTACTTGATGAAGAATATGAAAAAAGTTTAAACAAAATCTACCGTCCGGAACCCACTCCCAATACGGGGTAAATTTTCTGATATTTTCTATTTTCCACGGCTAAAGGATTCCCAGATTTTTTATTCCTGAAATACGTTTGAGGTACTTGATAAAGGATATCAAAAAAGTTTAAACAAAATCTACCGTCCGGAACCCACTCCCAATAGGGGGTAAATTTTTTGATATTTTCTATTTTCCACCGCTATAGGATTCCCACATTTTTTATTCCTGAAATACGTTTGAGGTACTTGAAAAGGGATATAAAAAGAGTTTAAACAAAATCTATCGTCCGGAACCCACCCCCAACAGGGGGTTAATTGTTTGATATTTTCTATTTTCTACGGTTATAGGATTCCCAGATTTTTCATTCCTGAAATACGTTTAAGGTACTTGATAAAGGATATAAAAAAAGTTTAAACAAAATCTAGTGTCCGGAACCCACCCCCAACAGGGGGTTAATTTTTTGATATGTTCTATTTTCAACGGTTATAGGATTCCCAGATTTTTTATTCCTGAAATACGTTCGAGGTACTTCATAAAGGTTGTAAAAAAAGTTTAAACAAAATCTACCGTCCGGAACCCACCCCCAACAGGGGGTTAATTTTTTGATATTTTCTATTTTCTACGGTTATATGATTCCCAGATTTTTTATTTCTGAAATACGTTCGAGGTACTTCATAAAGGTTGTAAAAAAAGTTTAAACAAAATCTAACGTCCGGAACCCACCCCCAACAGGGGGTTAATTTTTTGATATGTTCTATTTTCTACGGTTATAGGATTCCCAGATTTTTTATTCCTGAAATACATTTGAGGTACTTGATGAAGAATGTGAAAAAAGTTTAAACAAAATCTACCGTCCGGAACTCACCCCCAACAGGTGGTAAATTTTTTGATATTTTCTATTTTCCACGGATATAGGATTCCCAGATTTTTTATTCCTGAAATACGTTTGAGGTACTTGAAAAGGGAAATAAAAAAAGTCTAAACAACATCTACCGTCCGGAACCCACCCCCAAAAGGGGGTTAATTTTTTGATATGTTCTATTTTCTACGGTTATAGGATTCCCAGATTTTTTATTCCTGAAATACATTTGAGGTACTTGATGAAGAATATGAAAAAAGTTTAAACAAAATCTACCGTCCGGAACCCACCCCCGACAGGGCGTTAATTTTTGATATTTTCTATTTTCCGCGGATATAGGATTCCCAGATTTTTTATTCCTGAAATACGTTTGAGGTACTTGAAAAGGGATATAAAAAAAGTTTAAACAAAATCTACCGTCCGGAACCCACCCCCAACAGGGGGTTAATTTTTTGATATTTTCTATTTTCTACGGTTATAGGATTCCCAGATTTTTTATTCCTGAAATACGTTTGAGGTATTTGATAAAGGATATAAAAAAAGTTTAAATAAAATCTACCGTCCGGAACCCACCCCCAACAGGGGATTAATTTTTTGATATTTTCTATTTTCTACGGTTATAGGATTCCCAGATTTTTTATTCCTGAAATACGTTCGAGGTACTTCATAAAGGTTGTAAAAAAAGTTTAAACAAAATCTACCGTCCGGAACCCACCCCCAACAGGGGGTCAATTTTTTGATATGTTCTATTTTCTACGGTTATAGGATTCCCAGATTTTTTATTCCTGAAATACATTTGAGGTACTTGATGAAGAATATGAAAAAAGTTTAAACAAAATCTACCGTCCGGAACTCACCTCCAACAGGGGGTAAATTTTTTGATATTTTCTATTTTCCACGGATATAGGATTCCCAGATTTTTTATTCCTGAAATACGTTTGAGGTACTTGAAAAAGGATATAAAAAAAGTTTAAACAAAATCTACCGTCCGGAACCCACCCCCAACAGGGGGTTAATTATTTGATATTTTCTATTTTCTACGGTTATAGGATTCCCAGATTTTTTATTCCTGAAATACGTTTGAGGTACTTGATGAAGAATATGAAAAAAGTTTAAACAAAATCTACCGTCCGGAACCCACTCCCAATAGGGGGTAAATTTTCTGATATTTTCTATTTTCCACGGCTATAGGATTCCCAGATTTTTTATTCCTGAAATACGTTTGAGGTACTTGATAAAGGATATCAAAAAAGTTTAAACAAAATCTACCGTCCGGAACCCACTCCCAATAGGGGGTAAATTTTTTGATATTTTCTATTTTCCACCGCTATAGGATTCCCAGATTTTTTATTCCTGAAATACGTTTGAGGTACTTGAAAAGGGATATAAAAAAAGTTTAAACAAAATCTACCGTCCTGAACCCACCCCCAACAGGGGGTTAATTTTTTGTTATTTTCTATTTTCTACGGTTATAGGATTCCCAGATTTTTTATTCCTGAAATACGTTTGATGTATTTGATAAAGAATATAAAAAATGTTTAAACAAAATCTATCGTCCGGAACCCACCCGCAACAGGGGGTTTATTTTTTGATATTTTCTATTTTCTACGGTTATAGGATTCCCAGATTTTTTATTCCTGAGATACGTTTAAGGTATTTGATAAAGGATATAAAAAAAGTTTAAACAAAATCTACCGTCCGGAACCCACATCCAACAGGGGATAAATTTTTGGATATTTTTTATTTTCCATGGTTATAGGATTCCCAGATTTTTTATTCCTGAAATACGTTCGAGGTACGTGATAAAGGTTATAAAAAAGTTTAAACAAAATCTATCGTCCGGAACCCACCCCCAACAGGGGGTTAATTGTTTGATATTTTCTATTTTCTACGGTTATAGGATTCCCAGATTTTTCATTCCTGAAATACGTTTAAGGTACTTGATAAAGGATATAAAAAAAGTTTAAACAAAATCTAGTGTCCGGAACCCACCCCCAACAGGGGGTTAATTTTTTGATATGTTCTATTTTCAACGGTTATAGGATTCCCAGATTTTTTATTCCTGAAATACGTTCGAGGTACTTCATAAAGGTTGTAAAAAAAGTTTAAACAAAATCTACCGTCCGGAACCCACCCCCAACAGGGGGTTAATTTTTTGATATTTTCTATTTTCTACGGTTATAGGATTCCCAGATTTTTTATTTCTGAAATACGTTCGAGGTACTTCATAAAGGTTGTAAAAAAAGTTTAAACAAAATCTACCGTCCGGAACCCACCCCCAAAAGGGGGTTAATTTTTTGATATTTTCTATTTTCTACGGTTATAGGATTCCCAGATTTTTTATTCCTGAAATACGTTTGAGGTACTTGATAAAGGTTGTAAAATAAGTTTAAACAAAATCTACCGTCCGGAAACCCACCCCCAACAAGGGGTTAATTTTTTCATATTTTCTATTTTCCACGGTTATAGGATTCCCAGATTTTTTGATCCTGAAATGCGTTTGAGATACTTGATGAAGAATATAAAACAATTTTAAACAAAATCTACCGTCCGGAACCCACCCCCAACAGGGGGTTAATTTTTTGATATTTTCTATTTTCCACGGATATAGGATTCCCAGATTTTTTATTCCTGAAATACGTTTGAGGTACTTGAAAAGGGATATAAAAAAAGTTTAAACAAAATCTACCGTCCGGAACCCACCCCTCACAGGGGGTTAATTTTTTCATATTTTCTATTTTCCACGGTTATAGGATTGCCAGATTTTTTATTCCTGAAATACGTTTGAGGTACTTTATAAAGGATATCAAAAAAGTTTAAACAAAATCTATCGTCTGGAACCCACCCCCAACGGGGGGTTAATTTTTTGGTATTTTCGATTTTCTACGGTTATAGGATTCCCAGATTTTTTATTCCTGAAATACGTTCGAGGTACTTCATAAAGGTTGTAAAAAAAGTTTAAACAAAATCTACCGTCCGGAACCCACCCCCGACAGGGGGTTAATTTTTTGATATTTTCTATTTTCTACGGTTATAGGATTCCCAGATTTTTTATTCCTGAAATACGTTTGAGGTACTTGATAAAGGATATCAAAAAAGTTTAAACAAAATCTATCGTCCGGAACCCACCCCCAACAGGGAGTTAATTTTTTGATATTTTCTATTTTCTACGGTTATAGGATTCCCAGATTTTTTATTCCCGAAATACGTTCGAGGTACTTCATAAAGGTTATAATAAAAGTTTAAAGAAAATCTACCGTCCGGAACCCACCCCCAACAGGGGGTTAATTTTTTGATATTTTCTATTTTCTACGGTTATAGGATTCCCAGATTTTTTATTCCTGAAATACGTTCGAGGTACTTCATAAAGGTTGTAAAAAAAGTTTAAACAAAATCTACCGTCCGGAACCCACCCCCAACAGGGGGTTAATTTTTTGATATTTTCTACTTTCTACGGTTATAGGATTCCCAGATTTTTTATTCCCGAAATACGTTCGAGGTACTTGATAAAGGTTATAAAAAAAGTTTAAACAAAATCTATCGTCCGGAACCCACCCCTAACGGGTGGTAAGTTGTTCAATTTTCCACAGTTATACAGTTCCCACATTTTTTATTCCTGAAATACATTTGAGGTACTCGATAAAGGATATAAAAAAAGTTTAAACAAGATCTATCATCCGGAACCCACCCCTAACAGGGGGTAGATTTTTCGATATTTTCTATTTTCCACAGTTATAGAGATCCCAGATTTTTATTCCTGAAATACGTTTGAGGTACTTGGTAAAGGATATAAACAAATTTAAACAAAATCTACCTTCCGGTACCCACTCCTAACAGTGGGTAAATTTTTCGATTTTTTTGATTTCCACCGTTAATGAAGTCTCAGATTTTTTATTCCAGAAATACGTTTGAGGTACTTGACAAAAGATATAAAAAAAGTTACCTTTCGGAACCCACCCCTAGCACAGGGTAAATTTTTTATATTTTCGATTTTCCACAGTTATACAGTTCCCAAAATTTTTATTCCTAAAATACGTTTGAGGTACTTGAGAAAGGATATAAAAAACGTTTTTTTCTATCCTTTATGAAGTACCTCAAACGTATTTCAAAAATGAAAAATCCGGAAACTGTATATAAAAAAAGTTTTTTTTATATCCTTTATCAAGTACCTCAAACGTATTTCAGGAATAAAAAATCTGGGAATCTTATAGCCGTGGAAAATAGAAAATATCAGAAAATTTACCCCCTATTGGGAGTGGGTTTCGGACGGTAGATTTTGTTTAAACTTTTTTTACAATATTTATGAAGTACCTCGAACGTATATCAGGAATAAAATATCTGGGAATCCTATAACCGTAGAAAATAGAAAATATCAAAAAATTAACCCCCGTTGGGGGTGGATTCCGGACGATACATTTTGTTTAAACTTTTTTTATAACCTTTATCAAGTACGTCGAACGTATTTCAGGAATAAAAAATCTGGGAATCCTATAACCGTAGAAAATAGAAAATATCAAAAAATTAACCCCCTGTTCAGGGTGGGTTCCGGACGGTAAATTTTGTTTAAACTTTTTTGATATCCTTTATCAAGTACCTCAAACGTATTTCAGGAATAAAAAATATGGGAATCCTATAACCGTGGAAAATAGAAAATATGAAAAAATTAACCCCCTGTGGGGGGTGTGTTCCGGATGGTAGATTTTGTTTAAACTTTTTTTATATCCTTTATCAAGTACCTCAAACGTATTTCAGGAATAAAAAATCTGGGAATCCTATAGCCGTGGAAAATAGAAAATATCAAAAAATTTACCCCCTATTGGGAGTGGGTTCCGGACGGTAGATTTTGCTTAAACTTTTTTCATATTCTTCATCAAGTACCTCAAATGTATTTCAGGAATAACAAATCTGGGAATCCTATAACCGTAGAAAATAGAACATATCAAAAAATTAACCCCCTGTTGGGGGTGGATTCCGGACGGTAGATTTTGTTTAAACTTTTTTTATATTCTTCATCAAGTACCTCAAACACATTTCAGGAATAAAAAATCTGGGAATCCTATAACCGTGGAAAATAGAAAATATGAAAAAATTAACCCCCTGTTGGGGGTGGGTTTCCGGACGGTAGATTTTGTTTAAACTTTTTTATAACCTTTATCAAGTACCTCGAACGTATTTCAGAAATAAAAAATCTGGGAATCCTATACCCGTAGAAAATAGAAAATATCAAAAAATTAACCCCCTGTTGGGGGTGGGTTCCGGACGGTAGATTTTGTTTATACTTTTTTTACAACCTTTATGAAGTACCTTGAACGTATTTCAGGAATAAAAAATCTGGGAATCCTATAACCGTAGAAAATAGAAAATATTAAAAAATGTACCCCCTATTGGGAGTGGGTTCCGGACAGTAGATTTTGTTTAAACTTTTTTGATATCCTTTATCTAGTACCTCAAACGTATTTCAGGAATAAAAAATCTGGGAATCCTATAACCGTAGAAAATAGAAGATATCAAAAAATTAACCCCCTGTTGGGGGTGGGTTCCGGACGGTAGATTTTCTTTAAACTTTTTTTATAACCTTTATGAAGTACCTGGAACGTATTTCAGGAATAAAAAAACTGGGAATCCTATAACCGTAGAAAATAGAAAATATCAAAAAAGTAACCCCCTGTTGGGGGTGGGTTCCGGACGATAGATTTTGTTTAAACTTTTTTTATAACCTTTATCAAGTACCTCGAACGTATTTCGGGAATAAAAAATCTGGGAATCCTATAACCGTAGAAAATAGAAAATATCAAAAAATTAACCCCCTGTTGGGGGTGGGTTCCGGACGGTAGATTTTGTTTAAACTTTTTTTACAACCTTTATGAAGTACCTCGAACGTATTTCAGGAATAAAAAATCTGGGAATCCTATAATCGTAGAAAATAGAAAATATCAAAAAAGTAACCCCCTGTTGGGGGTGGGTTCCGGACGATAGATTTTGTTTAAACTTTTTTATAACCTTTATCACGTACCTCGAACGTATTTCGGGAATAAAAAATCTGCGAATCCTATAACCGTAGAAAATAGAAAATATCAAAAAATTAACCCCCTGTTGGGGGTGTGTTCCGGACGATAGATTTTGTTTGAACTTTTTTTATAATCTTTATCACGTACCTCGAACGTATTTCGGGAATAAAAAATCTGGGAATCCTATAACCGTAGAAAATAGAAAATATCAAAAAATTGACCCCCTGTTGAGGGTGGGTTCCGGACGGTAGATTTTATTTAAACTTTTTTGATATCTTTTATCTAGTACCTCAAACGTATTTCAGGAATAAAAAATCTGGGAATCCTATAACCGTAGAAAATAGAAAATATCAAAAAATTAACCCCCTGTTGGGGGTGGGTTCCGGACGGTAGATTTTGTTTAAACTTTTTTTATAACCTTTATGAAGTACCTCGAACGTATTTCAGGAAAAAAAATCTGGGAATCCTATAACCGTAGAAAATAGAAAATATAAAAAAAGTAACCCCCTGTTGGGGGTGGGTTCCGGACGATAGATTTTGTTTAAACTTTTTTTATAACCTTTAGCACGTACCTCGAACGTATTTTGGGAATAAAAAATCTGGGAATCCTATAACCGTAGAAAATAGAAAATATCAAAAAATTAACCCCCTGTTGGGGGTGGGTTCCGGACGGTAGATTTTGTTTATACTTTTTTTACAACCTTTATGAAGTACCTTGAACGTATTTCAGGAATAAAAAATCTGGGAATCCTATAACCGTAGAAAATAGAAAATATTAAAAAATGTACCCCCTATTGGGAGTGGGTTCCGGACGGTAGATTTTGTTTAAACTTTTTTGATATCCTTTATCTAGTACCTCAAACGTATTTCAGGAATAAAAAATCTGGGAATCCTATAACCGTAGAAAATAGAAAATATCAAAAAATTAACCCCCTGTTGGGGGTGGGTTCCGGACGGTAGATTTTCTTTAAACTTTTTTTATAACCTTTATGAAGTACCTGGAACGTATTTCAGGAATAAAAAAACTGGGAATCCTATAACCGTAGAAAATAGAAAATATCAAAAAAGTAACCCCCTGTTGGGGGTGGGTTCCGGACGATAGATTTTGTTTAAACTTTTTTTATAACCTTTATCAAGTACCTCGAACGTATTTCGGGAATAAAAAATCTGGGAATCCTATAACCGTAGAAAATAGAAAATATCAAAAAATTAACCCCCTGTTGGGGGTGGGTTCCGGACGGTAGATTTTGTTTAAACTTTTTTTACAACCTTTATGAAGTACCTCGAACGTATTTCAGGAATAAAAAATCTGGGAATCCTATAATCGTAGAAAATAGAAAATATCAAAAAAGTAACCCCCTGTTGGGGGTGGGTTCCGGACGATAGATTTTGTTTAAACTTTTTTATAACCTTTATCACGTACCTCGAACGTATTTCGGGAATAAAAAATCTGCGATTCCTATAACCGTAGAAAATAGAAAATATCAAAAAATTAACCCCCTGTTGGGGGTGTGTTCCGGACGATAGATTTTGTTTGAACTTTTTTTATAATCTTTATCACGTACCTCGAACGTATTTCGGGAATAAAAAATCTGGGAATTCTATAACCGTAGAAAATAGAAAATATCAAAAAATTAACCCCCTGTTGGGGGTGGGTTCCGGACGATAGATTTTGTTTAAACTTTTTTTATAACCTTTATCACGTACCTCGAACGTATTTCGGGAATAAAAAATCTGGGAATCCTATAACCGTAGAAAATAGAAAATATCAAAAAATTAACCCCCTGTTGGGGGTGGGTTCCGGACGGTAGATTTTGTTTAAACTTTTTTTACAACCTTTATGAAGTACCTCGAACGTATTTCAGGAATA
Source organism: Rhimphoctona megacephalus (assembly GCA_963989365.1). Taxonomy (NCBI): domain Eukaryota; kingdom Metazoa; phylum Arthropoda; class Insecta; order Hymenoptera; family Ichneumonidae; genus Rhimphoctona; species Rhimphoctona megacephalus. The sequence continues at coordinate 365,455 of OZ022415.1, read as the reverse complement.
AAAAATTTGGGAATCCTATAACCGTAGAAAATAGAAAATATCAAACAAGTAACCCCCTGTTGGGGGTGGGTTCCGGACGATAGATTTTGTTTAAACTTTTTTATAACCTTTATCACGTACCTCGAACGTATTTCGGGAATAAAAAATCTGGGAATCCTATAACCGTAGAAAATAGAAAATATCAAAAAATTAACCCCCTGTTGGGGGTGTGTTCCGGACGATAGATTTTGTTTAAACTTTTTTTGTAACCTTTATCACGTACCTCGAACGTATTTCGGGAATAAAAAATCTGGGAATCCTATAACCGTAGAAAAAAGAAAATATCAAAAAATTAACCCCCTGTTGGGGGTGGGTTCCGGACGATAGATTTTGTTTAAACTTTTTTTATAACCTTTATCACGTACCTCGAACGTATTTCGGGAATAAAAAATCTGGGAATCCTATAACCGTAGAAAATAGAAAATATCAAAAAATTAACTCCCTGTTGGGGGTGGGTTCCGGACGGTAGATTTTATTTAAACTTTTTTGATATCCTTTATCTAGTACCTCAAACGTATTTCAGGAATAAAAAATCTGGGAATCCTATAACCGTAGAAAATAGAAAATATCAAAAAATTAACCCCCTGTTGGGGGTGGGTTCCGGACGGTAGATTTTGTTTAAACTTTTTTTACAACCTTTATGAAGTACCTCGAACGTATTTCAGGAATAAAAAATCTGGGAATCCTATAACCGTAGAAAATCGAAAATATCAAAAAATTAACCCCCCGTTGGGGGTGGGTTCCGGACGATAGATTTTGTTTAAACTTTTTTTATAACCTTTATCAAGTACCTCGAACGTATTTCGGGAATAAAAAATCTGGGAATCCTATAACCGTAGAAAATAGAAAATATCAAAAAATTAACCCCCTGTTGGGGGTGGGTTCCGGTCGGTAGATTTTGTTTAAACTTTTTTTACAACCTTTATGAAGTACCTCGAACGTATTTCAGGAATAAAAAATCTGGGAATCCTATAATCGTAGAAAATAGAAAATATCAAAAAAGTAACCCCCTGTTGGGGGTGGGTTCCGGACGATAGATTTTGTTTAAACTTTTTTATAAACTTTATCACGTACCTCGAACGTATTTCGGGAATAAAAAATTTGCGAATCCTATAACCGTAGAAAATAGAAAATATCAAAAAATTAACCCCCTGTTGGGGGTGTGTTCCGGACGATAGATTTTGTTTGAACTTTTTTTATAATCTTTATCACGTACCTCGAACGTATTTCGGGAATAAAAAATCTGGGAATCCTATAACCGTAGAAAATAGAAAATATCAAAAAATTAACCCCCTGTTGAGGGTGGGTTCCGGACGGTAAATTTTATTTAAACTTTTTTGATATCTTTTATCTAGTACCTCAAACGTATTTCAGGAATAAAAAATCTGGGAATCCTATAACCGTAGAAAATAGAAAATATCAAAAAATTAACCCCCTGTTGGGGGTGGGTTCCGGACGGTAGATTTTGTTTAAACTTTTTTTATAACCTTTATGAAGTACCTCGAACGTATTTCAGGAAAAAAAATCTGGGAATCCTATAACCGTAGAAAATAGAAAATATAAAAAAAGTAACCCCCTGTTGGGGGTGGGTTCCGGACGATAGATTTTGTTTAAACTTTTTTTATAACCTTTAGCACGTACCTCGAACGTATTTTGGGAATAAAAAATCTGGGAATCCTATAACCGTAGAAAATAGAAAATATCAAAAAATTAACCCCCTGTTGGGGGTGGGTTCCGGACTGTAGATTTTGTTTATACTTTTTTTACAACCTTTATGAAGTACCTTGAACGTATTTCAGGAATAAAAAATCTGGGAATCCTATAACCGTAGAAAATAGAAAATATTAAAAAATGTACCCCCTATTGGGAGTGGGTTCCGGACGGTAGATTTTGTTTAAACTTTTTTGATATCCTTTATCTAGTACCTCAAACGTATTTCAGGAATAAAAAATCTGGGAATCCTATAACCGTAGAAAATAGAAAATATCAAAAAATTAACCCCCTGTTGGGGGTGGGTTCCGGACGGTAGATTTTCTTTAAACTTTTATTATAACCTTTATGAAGTACCTGGAACGTATTTCAGGAATAAAAAAACTGGGAATCCTATAACCGTAGAAAATAGAAAATATCAAATAAGTAACCCCCTGTTAGGGGTGGGTTCCGGACGATAGATTTTGTTTAAACTTTTTTTATAACCTTTATCAAGTACCTCGAACGTATTTCGGGAATAAAAAATCTGGGAATCCTATAACCGTAGAAAATAGAAAATATCAAAAAATTAACCCCCTGTTGGGGGTGGGTTCCGGACGGTAGATTTTGTTTAAACTTTTTTTGTAACCTTTATCACGTACCTCGAACGTATTTCGGGAATAAAAAATCTGGGAATCCTATAACCGTAGAAAATAGAAAATATCAAAAAATTAACCCCCTGTTGGGGGTGGGTTCCGGACGATAGATTTTGTTTAAACTTTTTTTATAACCTTTATTACGTACCTCGAACGTATTTCGGGAATAAAAAATCTGGGAATCCTATAACCGTAGAAAATAGAATATATCAAAAAATTAACCCCCTGTTGGGGGTGGGTTCCGGACGATAGATTTTGTTTAAACTTTTTTGATATCCTTTATCAAGTACCTCAAACGTATTTCAGGAATAAAAAATCTGGGAACTCTATAACTTTGGAAAATAAAATTCATCAAAAAACCGTTGCATGCGAACGTTGCAAACTTCAACATCATGCGGTATATACTCCATATCCTATCAAAATTTGTATCTTTGGATTGCAACGAATGCTTATAGACTCTGGAAATTCTGTGAAGCGACAAATGTACCAAGTATTTCCACTTTTTGGCTCCGATCGTAGCATTATGAATTGAACATTTTGTTATGAAAATTCTTCGGTTGCTCATTTGTCAATGGGATCAAAAATATTGTCTTCGGAACACCATGGATATATGCAAAATTTCAGAATTTTGTTTGGCTCAATATGCTCTATATTTTTTCACATCCCCGCTTTAATTGTAGCATAATGAATTTTAAAAAATTGTTTCAGAAAGTCTTCCGATGTGTTTTTTCTGACATTATCAAAATTTATATCTTTAGATTGCAACGAATGCCTACAAACTTCGGAAATTGTGTGAAGCGACAAATGTACCAAGTATTTCTACTTTTTGCCTCCGATTTTAGCATTATGAATTGAACTTTTGTTATGAAAATTCTTCGGTTGCTCATTTGTCAATGGCATAAAAATTATTGTCTTCGGAACGCCATGAATATATGCAAAATGTCAGAATTTTGTATGGCTCAATATGCGCTCTATTTTTTCACTTCACCACTTTAGTTGTAACATTATGAATTTTGAAAAATTGTTTCAGGAAGTCTTCCGATGTCCTTTAACTGATATTATCAAAATTTGTATCATTGGATTGCAACGGATACCTACAGACGTTGGGAATTCTGTAAAGCAACAATGTACCAAGTATTTCCACTTTTTGGCTCCGATTGTGGCATTAAGAATTAAAAATTTTGTTATGAAAATTCTGCGGTTGCTCATTTGTCAATGGAACCAAAATTATTGTCTTCGGAACGCCATGAATATATGCAAAATTTCAGAATTTCATTCGGCTCTATTGAGCTATATTTTTTCACTTCCTCACTTTAGTTGTAGCATAATAAATTTTGAAAAATTGTTTTAGGAAGTCTTCTGATGTGTTTTTACTGATATTATCAAAATTTGTATCATTGAATTGCAACAGATACGTACAGACTTTGAAATACTTGTGAAGTAACAAGTGTGCCCAATATTTCCACTTTTTTGCTGGAATAGTGGCATTATTAGGACTTGAAAATTTTATTATGAAAATTATTCGCTTGCTCATTTTTGGATGGGATTAAAATTTGGCTTCGAAAAGTAATGGCTATATGCAAAATTCATAAACTTTATTGAGCCCGATGTGCGGTATGCTTGAGTTGTGGCATGATTAATTCAAAAAATTGTCAGAAAGTCTTTGGTTCCTTTTTTCTGGAAGTATAAAAATTTGTTTCATTGGAACGCAACGTATACTTACAAACTTTGGAAATTTCCTGGAGCAACATGTGTGCTCAGTATTTCTACTTTTTGGCTCCTATTGTGGCATAACGAATTGAAAAATATTTTCAAAAAGATTTGCTCTACGGATGCTCTGGTTGTGATGGTACGAAAATTTGCACGAAGATAATGCAACTGGTACAACTCAACTCGATCCATTTTCTTGGGCACAGTACTGATCTAAGTTTGCCCGCTTTGTTGAATTTATTGTTTTAAAATATCCATAACATACTTTCTGAACTTTTCGAAATTCAAAGATAATATTAAAATATCTGTAAGTTCTAGTTTTGAGGCTTTCACGGCCATTATTGTTATAAATATCAAAATTTGCATCAAAATTTGTATCATGGGAATGTAGCCGATACCTACAAACTTTTAACATTTTGTGAAGCGCCAAGTATTTCCACGTTTTATCTTTGATTGTGGCATTATGAATTGAAAAATTTATTACAAAAAGTCTTCGGCTGCTCATTTTTGGATGGGATTAAAATTTCTGTCCTCGGAACGCTATAGATACATCCAAATTTTCTGAACTTTGTTGGGCTTAAAGTGCACTATGTTTTTTCATTTTTCCACTTTAGTTATGGCATAATAAATTTAAAAAGTTGTTTCAGAAAGTCGTCGGGTGCTCGTCTGCTGATAGTATCAAAATTTGTATCATTGGAATGTAGCCGATATCTACAAATTTTGACTATTTTGTGAAGAGGAGACGTGTGCTAAGTATTTCCACTTTTTAGCTCTGATTATAGCATAATAAATTGAAAAAGTTTTATTCTAAACGCTTTCCTCTGCAGTCGCTCTGGTTTTGATGATATCAACATTTTCTCAAAGCTAATGTGACTAATACAACTAAATTCATTTCATTCTCTTGGGTACGATCCTGGTCTGAGTTTGTCCGCTTTGTTCAATATATTGTTTTGGAGTTCCCATAACATACTATTTGAACTTTTCTATATTCAATGAGAATATTGAAATAGTTGTAACTTTTTATTTTCATGGTAGTAACTTCTTCAATGGTATTGACAAATAATCATGATTCCACCTTGTTAATAAAAATAAGAATGAAAAAATGCGTGAACTTTTTTCACAATAGATTCGATATGTTTTCTCTAAACATACGTGAAACTGGTTTTTTATTTTATCATTAATCAAAAATGAAAAATTTCGAATAAAATCGCCCCATTTTTATCAACAAGCTGAAATAAGCGTAATATTTTTTACCACAAATCTACAAATATAACAAGGAGATACTGCTGTTTAATATGTTTATTTGATAAACACAAATTCAAATAGCTACAAATTCTATGGAAAAGTTCTGACTCTTCTAATCTTGCTCTCAAAAGCTTTGTAAATTTTTGTATCAGACTCCCAGTTCCCGACTTATTTTAGCCTGATTCCAGAAAGGTAAATCGAAATGTCAAAAAAATTTGACTGGCTCGAGAATAAAAAAAATGCCAAATTGAAAATTCCAAAACACGTGCCCCTTTATTTCATGGGGAAAAAACCTGACTCGAAGTAGAAGGGGTCAGGGTTTGGAAATGAAAAGGCGATAATTTCCCAATATAACCTTTTTCTAATCTATATAAAGCGAGATGTTTGAAAAGAAAGAGAAACAACGCATCATATCACGCATAAAAACCCCCTCGCGGAAAAAACCTGGACAAGTACATTTGTTGACCGCCGTTCCCATATTTTTCCACGAATATACATACACTGCAAAAACCTGTTCTCGCAAAAATCCCTAAGAAAATCAAATCCTATCAAAAAGTAAGAAAAGTGACCACTCTCAAAAAATGTATCAAATAAATTCAAATCACACAAAACAAAATGAGTTAATCCTCACGAAAAGCTAAGGTTGGGTTTCGCAAAAAGTTATAAAATAAATTGAGCTATACTAAAATAGATGTTGCCAAGTACGGGAGGCTTTATCGTGTGATAAAATCTTCAAATAATGTTGAATGTTGATAGAGAAAAGAATCATGTTCGAAAATGCAGTTGTTTTACCAACCAGAATGAAAATAAAAACTCTGTATCAATAAGGGTCCGAAGCGAAAAAAGATTGCAAACGAAAAAAAATTAGATGAAAAAGAATTTCGGCCGAAGTACTCGGCGAGGTTGTCACCATGACCGATACATTATGTAAATTAAGTGAAAAAACATTCGTCAAGTACTTCGGCCGAATTCTTTTTCAATCTAATTTTTTTCTATGTTTTATAAAACAATTTGTAAGTCAAGGATGATGCATCATATTCTTCCGTCATTTCATCTTTGAAAGAATAATAATTCTGAGGCTCCTGACAGTAAAGTTAAATATAATTATATATTTATAGCTTAAACCGAAATTGCTAATATCCTCGCTGCCTTTTCGCCCCTGAATGCCTTATTCTAATACACAACTTGAAAGCTAATGATAAAGTATTTAATTTTCTGAATTTTCGCCTCGGGGAAATTTGGTACTTGACGTCTCTTCTATAACACCTTCCTGCCAAGCTATAATCGAATAATAACCTATCAACGAATTACTAACATCTCGAAAATACTTCGAGTCTGTAGTTAACTCTTTTGAAAACATTATAACTTTTTTTCTTATCACAGGAACGAAACGCTCCTATATTTAAACAATCTCAATAACAAGGAATTTATGGTAGAAAATCTGTCTCATTCTCTTATGTCGAATTAGTAGTGTGAGCAATGCTGATTTCTGACATTGAAATAAATCGATCATGTAATGATGCAGACACGTTGTAAGTTTTTTTTGTTATATACAGGCTCTATTGGAGTTTATATAAAACGAAATATGAAAATACTATAGAAAAAAGAAGTGATATCAAATAGCAAAAATCCCCTCCCGGGGAAAAAAACCTAGACAAGTACATTGGTGGTCCTTCGTTTCCCTATGATATCACAAAAAGTCCAAAACCCCACTTAATTTTTTTTTTTTAATGTTTACTAATTTTATTCATATCCCGGAGGGAAACCAACCATATAGATCACGAAATATCCGGCCAAAAAACCAGACTTCACAATAAATGTTACTTTGAATTTATTTCCACAGAACAAAACAAGAATCAAAACATTAAATAATCAGCATTATCAAGATGAGAAAAATGCCACTTATAATTGGTGTGTAAGAAGTATCAAAAGTCTAAAAAAAAATGAAAAAAGATCGACATCTAAGTTACGTGCAGCAGTAAAATTTTTGATATCGGTACTAGGACAAGTATTTCTTTGGTGACTGAGAAGATATCAATATGGACGTACCGGCAACGTAGGGCATGCAGTTGGTGCATTGCTTCTAGGATCTCCTAAGTCGAGTAGCTACTTTTGTTTTGGCTATGGCGCGACCAATGTTGCCAAATAGTATTTACTTATATGACCTAATGAAACAACATTGCCTGCGCCGTGGCTAAAACAACGAAAAACATTCAGAAACCAGTCGAAAACTCGACACACAAACGCAGGAACAGGAAGTTTCGCATAATATCCCGTACTTTTGTAATGTTAAAAAAAGGCTTTAATTTATGTTCGTACATGATAGCACAGTTTTGTTTGATTGGTAATAATTTGATGAACGTGCACCACCGTACGTTGAGCGTATACGCACAAAGTACTTGTCCGGCCCATAACGTTTTATTAAAATTGCTCATTCAAGTAAAAATCAAATAAAAAGTTATGGACCGGACAAGTACTTTGTGCGTATACGCTCAACGTACGGTGGTGAACGTTCATCAAATTATTACCAATCAAACAAAACTGTGCTATCATGTACGAACATAAATTAAAGCCTTTTTTTAACGTTACAAAAGTACGGGATATTATGCGAAACTTCCTGTTCCTGCGTTTGTGTGTCGAGTTTTCGACTGGTTTCTGAATGTTTTTCGTTGTTTTAGCCACGGCGCAGGCAATGTTGTTTCATTAGGTCATATAAGTAAATACTATTTGGCAAAATTGGTCGCGCCATAGCCAAAACAAAAGTAGCTACTCGACTTAGGAGATCCTAGAAGCAATGCACCAACTGCATGCCCTACGTTGCCGGTACGTCCATATTGATATCTTCTCAGTCACCAAAGAAATACTTGTCCTAGTACCGATATCAAAAATTTTACTGCTGCACGTAACTTAGATGTCGATCTTTTTTCATTTTTTTTTAGACTTTTGATACTTCTTACACACCAATTATAAGTGGCATTTTTCTCATCTTGATAATGCTGATTATTTAATGTTTTGATTCTTGTTTTGTTCTGTGGAAATAAATTCAAAGTAACATTTATTGTGAAGTCTGGTTTTTTGGCCGGATATTTCGTGATCTATATGGTTGGTTTCCCTCCGGGATATGAATAAAATTAGTAAACATTAAAAAAAAAAAATTAAGTGGGGTTTTGGACTTTTTGTGATATCATAGGGAAACGAAGGACCACCAATGTACTTGTCTAGGTTTTTTTCCCCGGGAGGGGATTTTTGCTATTTTAAAGTATTCCAGGCAAAACCTGTCAGTCCGTGACGATGATAATTTTTATTTTTTCAAAAAATTGTTATCTCTTACAAGGAAACCTTCCCAGGTGTACCCCGCCGATTTTGTTCCGCTTGGAGTATGTTATTCTACATTGAAATCTAAGAGATACCTCTTTTTTTTTTTTTGCGGAAACTCATATTTAAGGGGTGAAACACACCCCTAAAGTTGAGGTCTCCCAGGGGAGGTTGTTCAGTTCCATATATATGCAGACAAGGGGGCAAAATCAAACCAATTGCATTCAATGCTTCATAAAAAGTTATGACTACTCGATTTTTTTCAGCCTTGAGGGGGTGAATAAGCCAAAGTTGTAGGGGTTGAAAATTAAAAAAACGTTATAACAAATAGAATATGCTCGATATGGAAGTGAAAAAATTGCATAATTAACCGTTTCAAAAGTTAAGAGATACATGTTTTTGCATTTTTTGAAAAAATGCATCCTTAAGGGTGTACTACCCTTACATCCGAATACCTTTAATTTCTGTAGATATGTATTTTTTTAAGTATCTATCTGCTAGAATATATTGTTTTGGATATAGAACATATCGTGAAATTGTTTAAAAAGATTGTTATCAACATAAAAACAAATCCCTTGAAAATAATCGATAGATTATAATAATCGATAGAACATATGATTCTGGCATTACAGATAATGAAAATTCTTTTCTTGAGAGATCGAAAAGTAGCCTTTTTCGCGATTTTGTTTCAACCGAGTTTTTGATGTTTCATTAAATCACTCTTAAAGAATAGAGGATGAACTCTGAACATTATTTTCATTTTGTACACTGTTTTTTTTTCTATCATTGAAATTTCTATCATTGAAAATGTCCTATAAAAAAACGATGTGCACGATTCTAGCCGTAATTATTGTCTGAAATAAAATTTTAAAAAGATTATTAATTTGCATGTGTGTCACTATTTTGCTATGGAGGGTTTATTTTTATTTTTATTTCTTTATTTTTTATTATCAAAAAACTGTTGAAAAAATCGGCTAAATTCGTTCTCGTTTTGTTAGAGAAAAAGAAGTTTATTATACACGTGATGTTTGTTGTTACAATCTCGTAGCAGTAAATGAACTGATATCGTTTATCATTTCAAACCTTACTTTGTATATGTTCGTTAGCCTTGCTTATTAGCTATCTGATTCTCCGAGTTGATATTCTACTTCACCTATCATTGAAAGAAGTTTCAAAATACATTGATAAGAAATTTATAACTGTTATCTGCCTCTGCCTCTCTTATTTGACATATGATGGCCTGTGCTACGCTTATAAGTCGCGTTCTTCAGAAATTGCTTCAATTCGATAAGTGCGAGTTAGAAGGAATTTATCTCGTGATAAAATAATATCAACAATCAAAGGCGTGTATAGATCTGTGTTTTGTTTGCAATCAAAAGTTGTTAAAAGTTCCATAAGTTAAGAAATCAAGTGTATTTATTATCAAAAATGAAAATGAATACGCTTAATGTGATACGATTAGTTTTGGCACATTTTCAAGCCCTAAATATACCTGAAAGCCCTATAAATAATGATGAAATACAATTAAAAGAAAGCATTGAAAATATATTAACGAATGCTATGCAAGATTACATGGGCGTCGAAACAATCGTAGAAGATCAAGAGACTCGGTAAAGACTCGGGACAAGTACATTGACAGCTCTGTCATCTGCTGTTCCGAGGCTCGCCGAGTCTATATTATCTCTAAACAAGACGATTCGCGGTGGTGGGGGTAAAAATTTTATGACGTTTTCGCTAATTGTAGGGCCTAGGAGTCATTTGGCGGCTTGAAAAGCGAACTTTTGACTAATTGAGCGATGCTCTTTCGATTGAGCCTAAAATCAGCATGATTGGTTGCGTAATTGCTGAGAAAAAACTTTGCACAGGCTTAGGATTATGCTCGATTCTACTATATTCAAGAATTTGCCGTGTCTGTATATGCGCTCAGACGATACAATCAAAAGCGTTTTGATGCCCATCAAAACCCATTTCCACAAAAGCCGGTTTCCGGCAACGGAAGCAACGAGTTGCGATTGGTCACGACGACTCGTCTTTCCTCTGTACGGAGCCAACATAAAGTTTGAACGTTGTTTTGACATAACGAAGTGCGGGACGTGTGAGCAATTTTATGGATAAATTTATAAAAAAAATCATTTCGTGGTTCAGTGTGGTGATATTCGATCGATCGTCCATATGACAGCTGACCAATATCTTTTTTATAACAGTCATGAGGTTATAAAAATCGCGGTCAATTTCAACTTTTGGTTAGAGTGGTGTTTATAGATAGACGAGTAAAGAATGACTTTTATATAGATAGAAGAGTGATGGTGGAAAAATAAAGTGTAATAATGAACCATTGAACAGTGTCTAAATAAATATTTTTTTTAAATAAACCCAGCCCCTACAATTTTTTTCCAAACGTAAACTCTGCTACAACGGAATCGAAAATGATCCCTTTTCTGTTTCACCATCCAAATGTTCCCCGAGTGCAATAACAAGGCTTATTTAGAAACCATTCTCTTCATTTTTTCTGTTAACCAAGAGAATGGTGTATGATAAACTCGTATTCGGTGAATATTTAATATCTTTGTCGTGAGGTTATAAAGATCGCGGCCAGTTTCAACTTTTGCTTAAAGAGACTTTTATTATAGATAGAAGAGTGATAGTGCAAAAATAAAGTGTGATTCAATAAATAAACTTTTGGACAGTGTCTAAATAAATATATTTTTTTATTAACCCTAGACCCAACAATCCATTTTTCTGAACGTAAACTCTAGAACGGAGTCGAAAACGGTGCCTGTTTACTTTTACCATAAAATGTTCCTCGGATGCAAAAATCTGGTTTATTCTGAAACCATTCTCTTTGTTTTTTTTTCTTTTGATAACTAAGAGAAAGGTGTACTCCTCTCCGGGGAAAAAACCTTGGACAAGTACATTTGTTGACCCCTGTTTCCATTTGTTTTCACAGAAAAAACTACCCAAAAAAGTACAACATTTTTAAAAAATTGGCAAGATTGAGATAGGAAAAAGAAAATTGTTTCTATAAAATAACTATACTCCAAATGACAAATAGAAATGGAAAACTTCACATATTTTTTCGAGATCCCAAGAAAAAAAGCAACAATGCCCATCGTGAGTGTCTGGTAAGAAACAGAGTCTACAAGTAAATGATCAATTTGCGAATAAAAAAAATAATTACTTTACAAAAACAGAAATGGAAAAGCCAATGATTTACGTTCAGCACTAAAATTTATAATATCAATAATAGGACAAGTATTTTATTATCGCTTGAGGATGGAGTATTTAAAAAAAAGCAAAAATTAGTTGGTTATTGAAAAAAGTCACCAATGTACAAAAATAAAAATCGGTCAAAAGAACAGAGTCCAGAAAAAAAAATCGGGATGAAAAAAAACTTGAAGACTTTTTTCAATAACCAACTAATTTTTGCTTTTTTTTCAATACTCCATCCTCAAGCGACAATAAAATACTTGTACTATTATTGATATTGTCACGACCGGAGGGGCGTGAAGGAAAGGTTTGGGTATTTGAGCGTCGAGCGGCAAACGCTATGTCCCATAGACTTTTCCATGCAGTATTATACGCAGAGCGTTTATATAGATATACTCCTAGGAGTATGGTGGGCGCACGCTGATAGACCTCGAGAAGTCTTGCTTTTATCTGGTTGCGACTGAGGAAAGAGTGTTAAAGGTTGTGAATAAAGAGATCTAGGATTCTTTATACACTCTTTAATGAAAATAAAATGTTAGTAAAAATACAATAAGAATAGATAGAGGGATCTAGGATTCTCTATATATTCGTAGTACCAAATATAATGTTAGTAGAATACAATTGGTGAATACAAACTTGGTATAATAAAATATTAAGTACTTTACCGGAGAGGTGTCTTTGGAAATCTTTGATTGGTCGTAGCTTACTTATTCTTTGTTGAGTTACGCGAAATGTTTGAAAATATTCTAAGTCCAAATCTGAATTAAATGAAATAAATCGGAAAATATTCTAAGTCCGAATCTTGAATTCTATACTTTAAAACTTTGACTTCTGGACACGACTCGCTCTCTTCTACAGAAGACCCGGAGTTCGATCAGAGATTAAATATATAAGACGGCTAACCGAATGACAACCGAACTACTGCTAACAGTATAAACGCGACCTAGGTACGGAACGGAATGCGCCGCGCGATGGAAAATCGCGCCTTTTATAGGGCCAGATTCGGCAAAGAATATAGGAAACTTCCTTATTTGGAGTTGTTTATAAGCCTTTGCTTCTTAGAAGCTAGAGCAGGGGGAATAGATGCGGCGTCTTCTGTGCGTAGGCAGGAGGGCTGTTGCTAGGGCCTTAGATTTATGACCGATGCGCTTCGGCCGAGGGGAGCACTCGCCGGTTTGTTGGTGTTTACAGGAAGTCGAGTAAGTGATACATCTGTGTGTGTGGCGTGTGTCAGAATGACCTAAATACTAAGAGCTACTACAAGACGTTGAGTTGAGGGTTTTATGAATGAAAACGCGCAAAGGCTCGAGTTTTCATGGTTAGTTCGTATTACTAAAAGGAAAGAAAACAAAATTTTACGTCGGTTGTGACAATATTATAAATTTTAGTACTGATCGTAAATCATTGGCTTTTCCATTTCTGTTTTTGTAAAGTAATTATTTTTTTTATGCGCAAATTGATCATTTACTTGTAGACTCTGTTTTTTACCAGACACTCACGATGGGCATTGTTGCTTTTTTTTTTGGGATCTCGATAAAATATGTGAAGTTTTTCATTTCTATTTGTCATTTGGAGTATAGTTATTTTATAGAAACAATCTTCTTTTTCCTATCTCAATCTTGCCAATTTTTTAAAAATTTTGTACTTTTTTGGGTAGATTTTTTCTGTGAAAACAAATGGAAACAGGGGTCAACAAATGTACTCGTCCAAGGTTTTTTCCCCGGGGAGGGGTTCATTATATTTCCAAGAACCTTACAAAGATTGGGATATAAAAATAGTAGAAGACGAAGAATGGGGATCGGCAATCAATGATCCGGTACTACCTCCGGATGTTTGTACTACTGATGATGAATCTGTTTCGTACGAGTATAAATCGAGGGGAGTCAACTATTGGAGAAGTGGCAAAACTAAAAATTTGAGCCTATCAAGCGTTAAACAAAAATTTAGAAAAGTACAATCAGTGACTCAATTAAAAAGATGGGATAAATATTTAAATAAAGGTGGAACTTATAAAGAAAAAATAGCTAGAATTTGCGAGTACACTTTAGCCAATTTTAAAGCTGCCGTTGATGCTGGTCTTATGGTACATGACATCGACTTGAAAAAATGGGCAATGCAAGCACAAAAAGAAATCGGTCGTGAAGATGTCCGTTTTATGACGTCAGACAAATGGGTACACTCATTTAAGAAAGCTCATAGGATTGTTTCCAGGAAAATTAGTAAATTTATCACAAAAAAAGTATTGAAAATGCAGACAATCTGCGACAGCTTGCTGAACAATTTGTCTCTGAAGTGAAGAACGATATAGAAGAATATGAGTTATCGAACGTCTACAATTCGGACCAAAGTCGTTTCCAATTAGAAATGCATTCTGAAAGAACATTAGCGGTTGAAGGAGAGAAACAAGTTGAATGCCTTGTAGAATCAATTGCTTCTACAACGCATAGTTATACGATTCAGCCCACTATAGCAGGTGATGGAAGGCTTCTTTCTCCGCTATTCCTGGTTTTGAAAGAACCAAGTAGTAAATTTGGTCCAATAGTGAAATTGTCACTATTCAGACCAGAAAACGTTTACATAGAAGTATCGAAATCTGGAAAACTCACTTCAGGCAATAATAAACATTATTTTTTTAGAGAATTCCTTATATTGGCACATAAGATACTGTTTATTTCTTACAACGAAGCAAATTGAAAAATTAATTCATACTTTCAGAACATTTTAAAACCTGGCTACAAAATGTCTTCTTCTCCCAAGTTGGTTCAAACAGTATTTTATTAATTGACTCCTGGACTGGACATCGCCCTCGAGCTGTTGACGAAGCGAAACCTCGGGATAAAAATATAAAATTAAGAAAAATACCGCAGGGTACAACGGGAAAGATTCAACCTTTGGATGTTTTTGGCTTCAGGATATGGAAAAATTATGTGAAACATTTTTCTGACATTATTATTATGGATTATGATTTAAATTTGCATTTACGAAATAATGTAATTAAGCTTCAGTCACTTGTTCACAACCAATTATCATCTCCACGATATGTAAACTTATTTAGGTATTCTTGGTTTAAAAGCGGTTATAATGAATGGCGACCGGAGAATTTTGAAAATCCTGTAGATTTTAATTTTAAAACTTGCAAAGCGCATTGTGATGTACCCGGATGTCAAAATATTGCTGTTGTTAGGTGTTCATGGTGTAAAAAACCATTATGTTTCCAACACTTTTTTGACGATTTCCACTATTGTAAAGAATATAATGAATAATTTCATTTGTCAATCAAAAATACATCTGTACAAAATACAGCACATAAAATATAATAAAAGCAATGATACAATAATTAGAAATATTAATATGGTAACAATGTGATTGAAAAGAATTTTCATTATCTGTGATGCCTAAATCATATGTTGTAACGATTATTATATATAACGAAGACGAAATAGCAATTTTTTTATTAAAACAATTTTTTTCAAGGGATTTTTTTTTTATGTTGATAACAATCTTATATCCATTAATATATCCAAAATATATTAATATATCCAAAAGAATATTTTCTAGCAGATAGATACTTAAAAAAATACGTATCTACAGAAATTAAAGGTATTCGGATGTAAGGGTAGTACACCCTTAAGGATGCATTTTTTCAAAAAATGCACAAACATGTATCTCTTAACTTTTGAAACTGTTAATTATGCAATTTTTTTCACTTCCATATCGAGCATATTCTGTTTGTTTTAACGTTTTTTTAATTTTCAACCCCTATAACTTCGGCTTATTCACCCCCTCAGGGCTGAAAAAAATCGAGTAGTCATAGATTTTTAGATTTCAATGTAGAATAACATACTCCAAGCGGAACAAAATCGGCGGGGTACACCTGGAAAGGTTTCCTTGTTAGTACCTTCCAAAAAGAATTTTCAAGAACATTTTTAAATATGAATCTGCTTTTTTAAATGTTTTTCTCCCTTGCATTTCCTTAAGTAATGAACTTGTGGGTGCAAAAAACGCAAAAAATGGGAATTGATCATATGTACTTTGTAATTTTAAACTAAAAATAATTCTGTTTCAAAAAAAAATATTCATTTAAAACAAAAAAATATATATAAAGTAATTCTGATATTGGATTGTATATTTTCTTATTCACGAGTCCACTCCTGTAGACATTTGGAGTAAAAAGAAAACGATAAAAAAATTCAGGATGAATGATTAATAATTAATTGGTTTACACGTCACAAACAATGAGAAAAATGCGAGAGAAAATATGTCTTGAAAAATGTGTAATGGTTTAAAAAAAAAAACAAACTAAAAATGGTCTAAGTATCGGGAAAAATAATCATTTGGATGCGACAAGTGCGGAAAACATCAAATTACGTTGAGCCTTAAGTTGCTGCATGATCCGAAGGTGCATCTTACACGAAGACAAGTGTGAAATGCATTATAAGTCAAGGCCCTCAAAAGTTAAAAAAGAAAAACAATAAAACCGGCATGCTCACTTGAAATGCATCAATATATTTCTTATCGATCACGCAAGTTCACTGATTTCGAAACAGCAAAATAGTGATTGATATCAAATTTGGTCAGCAGTCTAATGAATCTGACGTGACCGATTGCCAGCGGTTCTCCCGAAAAGGTGCCAAACGTAACGTGGCGAAGCTGTCAGAAGCGCGATTTCTCGAAAAAACAGACATGGTTGGTAATACGTCATAAGAAAGGGCATCCCTTGCGATGAAAACAACACCCCTCTGCTGTTTTCCGTACGACAATTTTAGGCCGAGTTACACCCCTTTAAAGCGAAAATTGATTTTCAACGATACATCTCGGAATCTAGTCGGTAAATTTCGACTAGATCTCTCAAGACATAATTTTCAATGATACCTTACAATCCGGATAGCTTGTCTTTTCCCGGGTATGCTCTTAAGATAGAGATCTCGGCGCTCCCGCAATACCCCGAAGCGTTTCGATCCGTTTTTTTTTTCAGTGAATCCGATCAAATTCAGCTTTGTAACTTATTGCAAGTTGTAGTTGACATTTTAACGAAGAAAAAGCATCCTGCATAGTCCCGGAGAATTTACGGGAAGAGATTGATTTAGCGATTTGAAAAAACGCTTCAATTTCGGGCATACAGCACGTGCTTTGAAACGGGCAAAATCGATGCGAAAAATAGGTTCTTTCGAAAATTATTTGCACTAACGTTCATAAGACGGTCGTGATCGTACGTCTTTTGCCTAGTTTCGAACGTTTGTCCGTTTTGAAACTGACGTGCGACAATGGCCGTGCTGTGAAATTTAGTACAAATCATTTTTGAAAGAACCTATATTTCTTAACCCTTCAGCTGCACACTGGTACAAATTTGCACTACCAATTGTGCTTTTTCCTGGATTTTGTATAAAATACAATTTCAGATTGGTTCTTTAGTGATGAACAACCATTTGAAAACATTTGAGGTTTAAAAATCACTGGTGAAAACTTAACGGAGCTTTCCAGTGTGAAATTTTCAAAAAATCGATCTTTTTTTTTTGCTTTATCGAATAGTATACACTCTTCCGAATATTCCCTGAAATTTTCATGCCGAAATTCAGATTATTTCGGTTACTGTACAGCATTTCTTGGAAGAAGGCAACGGAGCGCTACAGCTGCCGCGTAACTTTGAACGCGTTTTTCTCGAAACAGCATTTTTCAAAACGGTGTCCAACTTGGAGGGCAGAGTTTTAAAGCTATCGAGTTGAATTTTTTACACAATATTCTTAACGTCATTGTTTATCGTGCTATGGAAGCTTTTTTTTTTGACATCTTCCTATTTTTTTGTAAAAAAAACTGCCAAAAAAATGCTAAAATCGATACTTTTTGTTCAAACCGGCGCCATTTTTTCAAAAAAAAAAAAAAAAAGCCTCCATAGCACGAAAGCCAATTATATACCGATCAATAATCTTTTTGTGTTTTTTGTTTCAGATCAAAATTGTGACCCCCAACGTGGACACCACATCCAAGTGCATTTTCTGCAACAATTGTTTCATCATTTTTATAGATATTAATTAATAAATAAATCGATCTTTAAAAAATTGTTTTGTATTCTTCAATACCCAATTAATATACAAAAAAAAACCAGACCGATTAGATTATTTTTTCTTTAAAAAAAAAAATCGCGAAAAACAGCGATTTTTCGGGCTGTCACACTGGAAAGCTCCCTTAAAATTGGACGATTTAAGCCGGAGAAACAAGCGTTTAAAAAGCCGCTGCGAAAATAGGTGTACAGCCGAAGGGTTAATAAAATATAAAATTTGAGCAGTCTTTTCCTCAATTCTTTTAGTTTGCGTTTCTAGCTATAGTAGAGTTTCAATTTTTTAAACTCTTTTAAAATATAACTTTTTTTAAATGAAGTTGTTGAAGTATAATTTGTTTTATGAAGACATTTTATTGGTTAATAGACGTTATTTGATTTATGATAACAGATTTGATAGACGAATGTTAAAGAAAACTGAGAACATGACATTTAACTGTAGACTGCTGCAATTGTTTATTTGTTTTTAATCTCTAAAATGTATACCTTACAAGAAGTTACTTGTATAAACATTATAATAATTTATGAACGAGGCAAAATTTTGAACCCTTTGGCTGCACACCTATTTTCAAACCCTTTAGCCTGGAGGCTGGTGCGAATTTGCACCAGCCATTTTTCAAACGCTTGTATCTCTGGCTTAAATAGTCCAATTTTAATTTATCATAATCGAAATGAAAGAAAAACATGATGTAATTTTGGAGGGAAAAATAAAAATTGTGTTTTACACAGAATGTAGATGAAATGCAAAATTGGCTATGCAAATTCGCATCCGTATGCAGCCGAAAGGTTTATGTCAATGTCATTCCCTGATCTGTGCAAAAACAATTTTTTTCAATATTGTTAAATTTTCAAATAATAGCTATGATTTTTTATTAATTTCATTTTTAACCTTCAAAGAATATACCTTTGAATAGTTTTCTCTAATTACTTTAATATGATACCCCACTCAACTCATTAGCAATTTTATTTTTAATTTTTTAATTTTTATTTTCAACTAAATTCGTCATTTTTTTAATGCAACGATGCAGCCTGAAACACTCTTAGAATGGAGACGAAACGATTGATCCATCATACATTGAAAGCGGTCAAATATATTTTTCTCTGTGAAGGTATCCATGAATTTACATATGGGGCATTCCACGCCAAATCAGCCACTTCAAAACTTTTGGGTTTTTGATTTTGTTCAAAATTTTTCAAGTTGTTATACCCATTGAAAGGAGCTCTCTTGATTTTTTTCAGAATTTTTTGTGGATCGCATAATAAGTTACGATTTTTGGGCAAAAATAGAATTTTTTTTCTTTTCCCTATAACTTTCCGAAAAATAGGCTGAATTGAACTTTTTTTTTTAAACCTGAGTGTTTTTTCCTGTTCTTTTTGAAGGTATTTAAAAAAAAATTATTGGTGTAGATTTTTACCAATTTTTCGCAGTTTGAAGCAAAAAACCATTCATTTCAGGCATTCAGACGTTTTCAATTTTTTTCAAAAAATTTTCAAAAAAACTTCAACTAATTCAACGATTTTTAAGACTAGTTACATGATAGGATATTTTTTGGTTATATTTTTTTCGTAATTTTGAAAAAAAATTGTGAATGTTACTCGTACATTTTACAGCAATCTCGAATACCGTAATTTGTGATCCTAAAATATATACATACATCCATTCTTCATCGTCATTAAAAGTTTTTCCTCAACACAATTTTATAAATGAAAAATGAAGAATCATCAGATAGTTTTTTTTTCATCAATTTTTTTTTATCGGTTTTTTACATCAGATAGTTCTTTTCGTTGAATGTCAAGGCCTAAAACTAAGACTTTATTGGTGAGATTTTTTTTCAAAATTACGAAAAAAATATAACCAAAAATTATCCCATCATGTAACTAGTCTTAAAAATCGTTGAATTAGTTGAAGTTTTTTTGAGAATTTTTTGAAGAAAATTAAAAACGTCTGAATGCCTGAAATCAATGGTTTTTTGCTTCAAACTGCGAAAAATTGGTAAAAATCTACACCAATAATTTTTTTTAAATACCTTCAAAAAGAACAGGAAAAAATACTTAGGTTTAAAAAAAAAGTTCAGTTCGGCCTATTTTTCGGAAAATTATAGGGAAAAGAAAAAAATTCTATTTTTGCCCAAAAATCGTAACTTATTATGCGATCGACAAAAAATTCTGAAAAAAATCAAGAGAGCTCCTTTCAATGGGTATAACAACTTGGAAAATTTTGAACCAAATCAAAAACCCAAAAGTTTTGAAGTGGCTGATTTTGCGTGGAATGCCCCATATATACTGTGACGTGGCGATTTTGTTCACGTCACTAAAAGTTGAATATTGGCACGGCACGGGAGGAAACGTCAGGATTTAAGGACGAATTCCTCTCGAGAACATGTTAAGGAGACAAATGCGAGCGTATTTCCGTATTTTAATTTATTTTTGTTTCATCAAGAGACTCGGTAGAGTCTCGGGACAAGTACATTGACAGCTCTGCCGTCTGCTGGCCCGAGGCTCGCCGAGACTATATTTTCTCCTAACAAAACTTTTCGCGGTGGTGGGGGTAAAATCGGAATGTCATTTCGTTTATTTACGAAGCTCATGAGTTATTTGAGGCCTTGAAAATTGAACTGGAGATTAATGAACAAATTATGTTTCGAATGAGCCCGAAATCAGCATGATTCGTGGCGTAATTTCTGAGAAAAAACTTTGCACGGGCTTGAGATTATGCAAAAGTTACTAACACATTTAGGAACTTGACGTATCTGTATATGCGTACTGACCGCTACAGACATAGGCTTCTTGTCCTCCATGATCACCAATCCCCAGTGAGAGAATTCTTGTTCCAGTCAATGAACGATGAGAAAATTCCTGGGCCAATTACATTAAAGCTACGAAATAACTTGCGCGACGTTCTTTAAAACGCGTTAAGTGCGGAAGGATTTGAACAGAATATTTGTTTGATATATCTATATATATAATAATTGTACAACCATCTATCAAGTCAGTTTTTGGTGCTATAAACAAACAGAGTTTCGACATTACGAAGTGCGGGTTAAATAAAAAAAACGTGCTGGTATTATAATCTTAATATGAAGAGTGAAATATCAAGAGTGACAATTTTATCGTTTGCTGGACCGAGTCTTATCGAGTGTATATATACTTTTACCGCGGAAGAGTGCGAGACGTACGATCCAAAAATGATTTCTTTATATAAATTTATAAATTCAATGACAGCAATTTAGAGTTTCATTCAAATTCACGTATTTTTTATTTTTTTCCCCCTTTCGATCGCGACTAATTAGAACTCGTGGCTTAAACAGTATTGAAAATATTAATGTTTTTTCACGAACAGTTGTGAGGTTATAAATATCGTGGTTAGGTTCGATCGACTCTTGGTTACAGTAATAATTAGACGATTAAACGAACTTACTTAAGTGAAGTTCTATCGTAATTGTATGAAGCGCCTCCTCCGCAGGATCAACGATTGTAGTACCCGCCTCTATGCCCTCAGTGTCACAAGGTTCACAGTAAAAATAAAAGTTGAAAGACCTGTCCACGTTTCCATGGTTTGTTTGGACATACGTCATTATTTAAAGTTCACCGTATCTCTTCAGGGGTGTTAACGAGGGATATAATAATATTATGGGAGGGACTGATCCTGCGGAGGAGGCGCTTCATACAATTACGATAGAACTTCACTTAAGTAAGTTCGTTTAATCGTCTAATTGTATTACGCGCCTCCTCCTTAGGATCAACGATTGTAGATGTTCGAAGCCATAGAAGAGTACGGTTATTGTTGTGAACATGTTTTTCGAGGTTGAAATAAACAAAAAACAAATAGTTTATTCATTAGGTTTAGTTAACAATCTTATTTCTTAATTGTAAGATTGCCTTGGCAAACGTTGACTGGTCTTCCGTAATTTTTCGATCATAAAATCGGGCGAAAGTATTTGAACCTGCAGACCAGCCAGCAGTCTTTCGAATTACGTCGATGCTGACGCCCTCTCTTTTTGCAGCGGAGGTAGAAGCATGTCGTATGCTGTATGCAGTAAAAATCGACGTGTCTACACCGCTGTCTCGTAAGACTTGCTTTATCCAGCGACTGAGTGATTGCGTAGATACTGGTTTGTGGGTTTTTTCCAGGATATAAATAAAGTTTGTGCATCACTTCTTAAGTTTTTAGTTCGATATATGTAAGCTTCCAAGGCAGTAGCAACGCAAATAGAAGAATCTTCCTGGAAAAAGGGGAGAACAAGATTTGGTTGTTTCTTGCCTGGGCCTGATGTTTTGAGATGTGTAGTGATCTTGATCTCTAATCTATCCTCGTGTTTATCGATGTTTATAGGGTTTATGGCAGCAATAGTCTGTATCCTATGTCCTGTCACGAGAGCCAATAGCGTGACCACTTTTTTCGATAAACATTCGAGCGTAATGTCGTCGTTCGGTATTAATTTTGATAAAAAGTCCAGGACCTTTTTCGGGTCCCACGTAACTTCGTATTTTGGCTGGGGTGGACGTTTTCTTGCAACTCCCCTGCAAAATCGCTTCACGTCAGGATTTTCTCCGACCTCAAGACCTGTGATCAAGGCTAGAGCCGATCTCATCGAGTTAACTGTTCCATATGATGCTCCTTTTTCTGTTTCACTTGCAAGGAATCTCAGAATATCTGGAATTTTCGCCCCAAATATTGGTGTATCAGTTAAATGGCAAAAAATCCACCACTTTTTCAGGCCAGATTCGTATTGTCGGATAGAGGAGTCTGACAAAGACGCCAAACTGAATGTAATCGTAGAAGGAGTCAGGCCCTTTCGTGTGAATGCCTCGCAGATAATATTCCGCCCGCCAGGGAAAGTTGGCGCCACAGAGGATGGGGTTCTTTGCTAGATGAACAGAGAAGATTTTTATGAGCTTCAAAAATTAGTGGTGATGATTCAAACATCGCCATGCACCGGGGGAACCATGCTTGCGAAGGCCAATTGGGAACGACTATGATTCCTCTTGCTCCATCTGATTGAATCTTTTTCAAAATCTTGGGAATTAACGTGAATGGAGGAAAAGCGTAGAAAAAGTATGATTTCCAATCTAACGTGAAAGCGTCGACGGCGAACGAGCCTGGATCTTGTTTCCAGGAGACATATCGACTACATTTTGCATTAGACCGACTAGCAAACAGGTCTACCTCTGGGCGTCCGAACTTTTTGCAAATTGATTTAAAAACCCTCTCACGTAGACTATATTCTAGCTCAGGCTCTCGCCGTCTAGACTCTACATCCGCTATCGTGTTATCTGCGGATCTTATATACGAAGCGAAAATAAATATATTTCGCTGCTCGCACCATTGCCAGATTTTCCGGGCTAAATTGCTGAGAAATTCAAACTGGACTCCTCCCATGCGATTAATGTAAGCAATCGCAGTTGTATTATCAATACGGAGGAGTATGTCACAGTTTGAATAATTATTCGCGAAGCACTGAAGGCCGAAAAATGCCGCGCGCAGCTCAAGAGCATTAATATGCTCTTGTTGTTCATGGTCTTTCCAGTGGCCATGTGCCCTCGATTCTCCACAGCAAGCACCCCATCCTGACCGAGAAGCATCTGAAAAAATTTCTAAAGAGAATTTTGGGCTCTGAATGGGTTTGAACGTCAATCGAAGGTTTTTTCTCCACCAGTCCAGATCTTCAGTTACCGCTGCTGGTATTACGAGCTTCGCTTCGAAGTTGTCAGCACTTCTTTGCAGAGCACGGAATTTTACTCTCTCAAGATTCTTTGTATAGACCCAGCCATACTTTGAAGCCGTGCAGAGAGACCCAAGGACACCTACTAGACTCGCAAAATCGCGGATTCGATGACGAGAATTTATTCTAAACTTTTTTAATAATTCAAGAGAGGTGGATTGCTTCTCATCGGGTATTTCAATCTTCATTTCAATCGAATTGAGCATAAAACCCAAGAATTTTTGTCTCTGCGAAGGAACCGTCTGACTTTTGTTCCAATTGATCAAAAAACCAAGATATTGTAATAAAACTATGGTCTGGTGAGTATTATACATGCATTCTTGGAAAGTTCGACCAAGGAGCAGCAGATCGTCGATGTAAATGACGGATACCAATCCTCTCGCTCTTAGATAGGACGCGACAGGTCTCAAGATTTTGGTGAAGACGTAAGGGGCAGTATTGAGACCGAATGGGAGGCAATTAAACTCCCAAATTTCACCTTCGAAAGAAAATCTTAGAAATTTCCGACTGGAATATGCGATCGGAACTACGTAATAGGCGTCCTTAAGATCCAAAGTTGTCATAAAACAACCTGGTTCTATTAAGTCTCTAGCGGTTCGAATGTCCTCGAGCTTAAAATGCTCCGTGCTGATAAATTTATTAAGATTTTTTAGGTTAAGAATAAACCGACTAGAACCGTCAGGTTTAGGGACGAGGAATATCCCCGAGAGAAATTGTCCTTCACAAGGCAAGCACTTACTGATCGCTCCCTTTTCTACCAGTTCCAGGATATGCGCATGAAGCTGTAAATTTTCTTTTTCCGACCAGCGTGGTTCCGCCGGGGCTGGGTGTTGAGACGGTATGCGATTAAAAGGGATTTTATATCCCCCGATCCAGTCTAGAACTACCTCATCTGAGAAAATTTTTTCCCAACGTCGCACAAAGTGTTCTAGTCTGCCTGACAGGGTCTTTACCTCGGTTTCTAATGTCGACGCCTCGATGAGAAGTGATTCTGCTTTCTCGATGTTTGGTGTCTCTGACTCGAAGTCCGATTCGAGCTGTACGATTTCCGCCCCTCCGTCCTGTACGGCTGTCGCGCTGGTGGACGTCGGGGCGTCTTCGCGTTTTTTGGAGCCTTGGAAGTTGCAAAAGCTGGCGTTTTACCCGCCGATTTCAATTCCTTTGTGGATTGCTCAATTGTTTTTGCAGCTTTGAGTGTCTCGTCCAATTTTTTTCCAAAAAGCCACTCGTCAGTTTGGGTCGCATTGAGAGTCTCTTTTAACGCCGGATTTAGGTTCGCCGTAATAATTAGCCGTCTCGTCAAAGTTTCATCGCGTTGTAGGTCCGCGAGGATTCTTCCCACATCACTCAGATTGGATATGAGTGTCAGAGAGTCCAGGGTATTGCCCTTAAGAAGACTCGACAAGATGGCTCCGAGGGTGGCTAAACAAACTGAAACTTTTTGTTGCTTTTTTGCAATTCTCTTTACCTTGGCGACAATAGGTTCTAGCAGTGATGACACAATTACTGCGTTTAATTTTGGTGGTTCGATAAACGCGCAGTTCTCAGGTATGAGATGCTTCTTGAATAATGCCGTTCGCTCTTCCTCCGGAAGTCCTTTTTCTAATATTTCCTTCCAGCGAATGGCAATGTCATTGTGTATCGCTGTTCCTCGCTGGTTTTCATCCTCTAAGCGTTTTCCCATCACCTCAAGAATTTCAGGGATTAGAGCTTGGTCATCGTTCACGTTTGTGGCCAACGATTGCGAGGTTTTCCCCGCTGTATTTGACACCGGGACGGCTGGAACCGCTGTAACTGGTTCGATTAAACCAAGTTGCGTAACCGGCTCCTGAGAAGGCTGAAATTCAACTTCTTCACTCGTGGGTGACTTTTGTCGATCCTCGCCACATCCTGTATCGAAGCGGTCTGAATTACGAGAGCGTTCCCTGGAGCTACGGCTCCTGCTTGACGAGCGATAGCAAGAGTGACCTGACCGATATCTTGATCGAGACTCATCTGTAAGCGCCAGTTTTTGTCTGATAAAACTTGTTCATAGACGCATGGCATTTTTTGGTGTGCTTGACACCACAGATTAAGTGTACTTGACACCATAAATTGAGTGTACTTGACACTAAACAATGGGCGTGCTTGACAATTTTCGAGCGACCATGAAGGAAACTGGTTCCTGTTTTTCTGAAGGTCCTCGAGAAAAAATAAATAAAAGGTTATGCTTACGTCGTTTTTCATGTAGACGATTAATATCGTGTTGTTGCTGTTCAATCAGCTTCCTTAATTGTTTCAACTGCTTTCCCACGTCGTCCCCGGTTTCCTTATCACTACGTTTACGTTTATTTCCCATGATATTTCAGAATTAACCGTTTTTTACCTCGAAAATAGTTGTGACTGCTAAGGCACAAAGAAAAGGAATGACGTATGTCCAAACAAACCATGGAAACGTGGACAGGTCTTTCAACTTTTATTTTTACTGTGAACCTTGTGACACTGAGGGCATAGAGGCGGGTACTACAATCGTTGATCCTAAGGAGGAGGCGCGTAATACAATAAGAAAGTGATGGTGTGAAAATAGTGAAGTGCTTTTAATCAACTTTCGAACAGTGCTGAAATGAATATGTATTTTTTTATTATTGTTAACCCTGCAGTTTTTATTTTCCACACTTAACTCTACGACGGAAACGAAAGCGATCTCTTTTCTCTTTCGCGATTAAATGTACTTCGTATAAGATTTCTTGAGAAATCATTTTTTTCGTTTCTTTGATAACTATGAAATGGTGTACGTTGAACTGTTAATCATGATTGGTGTGAATCGATGTAAATTTGGAAAAGAAACTATAAAACTAATAATAAGTGTCAAAAAAATGTATATGGTAAAGTTTGTTATTATCATGTCGAGTTTATAGCAGTGTCTAATAAATATTTTTTTTGACTCTACACCGTTGACAATTTACTTTATTGGTCCCTTTCCTCTTTATTATAAAATGTTCCTCGCTTGCCATAATAAGATTTGTACATCATAAAATGTTCCTTGCATGATAATTTTTGGTCCATTTCAAAAGATTTTCGACGTCGTTTTTCTGTTCCTCGCTTGCCATAATAAGATTTGTACATCATAAAATGTTCCTTGCATAATAATTTTTGGTCCATTTCAAAAGATTTTCGACGTCGTTTTTCTATCCAAAATATGATGTAGAATCATCTCGTGTTTGATGAATAATAGACAAATACACTGTCAACTTGCATCTGGATATATATGGATACATCTGGATGATAACCGTAGTAAGTAATGATATATCTTTATGTGAAAATGGCTGGTATAATATATCTTTATGTCAAAAGACTATGGCGGTATACACTCCATATCCTGGTATTATCAAAATTTGTATATTTGGATTGCAACGAATACCTATAGACTCTGGAAATTCTATGAAGCGACAAATGTACCAAGTATTTCCACTTTTTGGCTCCGATTGTAGCATTATGAATTGAACATTTTATTATGAAAATTCTTCGGTTGCTCATTTGTCAATGGGATCAAAAATATTGTCTTCGGAACACCATGGATATATGCAAAATTTCAGAATTTTGTTTGGCTCAATATGCTCTATATTTTTTCACATCCCCATTTTAGTTGTAGCATAATGAATTTAAAAAATTGTTTCAGAAAGTCTTCCGATGTATTTTTTCTGACATTATCAAAATTTATATCTTTGGATTGCAACGAATGCCTACAGACTTTGGAAATTGTGTAAAGTGACAAATGTACCAAGTATTTCTGCTTTTTGCCTCCGATTTTAGCATTATGAATTGAAAATTTTGTTATGAAAATTCTTCGGTTGCTCATTTGTCGATGGGATCAAAATTATTGTCTTCGGAACGCCATGAAAATATGCAAAATTTCAGAATTTTGTTTGGCTCAATATGCGCTATATTTTTTCACTTTCCCACTTTAGTTGTAACATTATGAATTTATCCTGGTATAATCAAAATTTGTATCTTTGGATTGCAACGAATACCTATAGACTCTGGAAATTCTGTGAAGCGACAAATGTACCAAGTATTTCCACTTTTTGGCTCCGATTGTAGCATTATGAATTGAACATTTTGTTATGAAAATTCTTCGGTTGCTCATTTGTCAATAGGATTAAAAATATTGTCTTCGGAACACCATGGATATATGCAAAATTTCAGAATTTTGTCTGGCTCAATATGCTCTATAATATGACTCTGAAGTTTGCAACGTTGGAGTCCAACGAAATGATCTAAAAAAACTCCAATAAGTCCAGTAATTCTCCAATTTTGTTCCCTGCCGAATTTGCAATTCGTAGTTTTTCAACCTACACGAATAATTCGTGAAATAAAAAACTGGTGAATTACAAACATTTTTTTTTCGTTCATTTCGTTGGACTCCAACGTTGCAAACTTCAGCGTCGTTCTATATTTTTTCACATCCCCGCTTTAGTTGTAGCATAATGAATTTTAAAACATTGTTTCAGAAAGTCTTCTGATGTGTATTTTCTGACATTATCAAAATTTATATCTTTGGATTGCAACGAATGCCTACAGACTTTGGAAATTGCGTAAAGCGACAAATGTACCAAGTATTTCTACTTTTTGCCTCTGATTTTAGCATTATGAATTGAAAATTTTGTTATGAAAATTCTTCGATTGCTCATTTGTCGATGGGATCAAAATTATTGTCTTCGAAACGCCATGAATATATGCAAAATTTCAGAATTTTGTTTGGTTCAATATGCGCTATATTTTTTCGTTTTCCCACTTTAGTTGTAACATTATGAATTTATCCTGGTATTATCAAAATTTGTATCTTTGGATTGCAAAGAATACCTATAGACTCTGGAAATTCTGTGAAGCGACAAATGTACCAAGTATTTCCACTTTTTGGCTCCGATTGTAGCATTATGAATTGAACATTTTGTTATAAAAATTCTCCGGTTGCTCATTTGTCAATGGGGTCAAAAATATTGTCTTCCGAACACCATGGATATATGCAAAATTTCAGAATTTTGTTTGGCTCAATATGCTGTATATTTTTTCACATCTCCGCTTTAGTTGTAGCATTATGAATTTTCAAAAATTGTTTCAGAAAGTCTTCCGATGTGTTTTTTCTGACATTATCAAAATTTATATCTTTGGATTGCAACGAATGCCTACAGACTTTGGAAATTGTGTGAAGCGACAAATGTACCAAGTATTTATACTTTTTGCCTCCGATTTTAGCATTATGAATTGAAAATTTTGTTATGAAAATTCTTCGGTTGCTCATTTGTCGATGGGATCAAAATTATTGTCTTCGGAATGCCATGAATATATGCAAAATTTCAGAATTTTGTTTGGGTCAATATGCAATATATTTTTTCACTTCCTCACTTTAGTTGTAACATTATGAATTTTGAAAAATTGTTTCAGGAAGTCTTCCGATGTGTTTTTAAATGGGATCAAAAATATTGTCTTCGGAACACCATGGATATATGCAAAATTTCAGAATTTTGTTTGGCTCAATATGCTCTATATTTTGTCACATTCCCGCTTTAGTTGTAGCATAATGAATTTTAAAAAATTGTTTCAGAAAGTCTTCCGATGTGTTTTTTCTGATATTATCAAAATTTATATCTTTGGATTGCAACAAATGCCTACAGACTTTGGAAATTGTGTGAAGCGACAAATGTACCAAGTTTTCTACTTTTTGCCTCCGATTTTAGCATTATGAATTGAACTTTTGTTATGAAAATTCTTCGGTTGCTCATTTGTCGATGGGATCAAAATTATTGTCTTCGGAACGCCATGCATATATGCAAAATTTCAGAATTTTGTTTGGCTCAATATGCTCTATATTTTTTTACATCCCCGCTTTAATTGTAGCATAATGAATTTTAAAAAATTGTTTCAGAATGTCTTCTGATGTGTTTTTTCTGATATTATCAAAATTTATATCTTTGGATTGCAACGAATGCCTACAGACTTTGGAAATTGTACGAAGCGACAAATGTACCAAGTATTTCTACATTTTGCCTCCGATTTTAGCATTGCAAATTGAACTTTTGTTATGAAAATTCTTCGGTTGCTCATTTGTCGATGGGATCAAAATTATTGTCTTCGGAACGCCATGAATATATGCAAAATTTCAGAATTTTGTTTGGCTCAATATGCGCTCTATTTTTTCACTTCACCACTTTAGTTGTAACATTATGAATTTTGAAAAATTGTTTCAGGAAGTCTTCCGATGTGTTTTTACTGATATTATCAAAATTTGTATAATTGAATTGCAATGGATACGTACAGACTTTGAAATATCTGCGAAGTAACAAGTGTGCCCAATATTTCCATTTTTTTGCTCGAATAGTGGCATTATCAGGACTTGAAAATTTTATTATGAAAATTCTTCGGTTGCTCTTTTTTGGATGGCATTAAAATTTGGCTTCGAAAAGTAATGGCAACATGCAAAATTCAAAAACTTTATTGAGCCCAATGTGTGGTATGCTTAAGTTGTGGCATGATTAATTCAAAAAATTGTCAAAAAGTCTTTGGCTCCTTTTTTCTGGAAGTATAAAAAATTGTTTCATTGGAACGCAACGTATACTTACAAACTTTGGAAATTTCCTGGAGCAACATGTGTGCTCAGTATTTCTACTTTTTGGCTCCTATTGTGGCATAACCAATTGAAAAATGTTTTCAAAAAGATTTGCTCTATGGATGCTCTGGTTGTGATGGTACGAAAATTTGCACGAAGATAATTCAACGGGTACTACTCAACTCGATCCATTTTCTTGGACACAGTACTGATCTAAGTTTGCCCGCTTTGTTGAATTTATTGTTTTAAAATATCCATAACATACTTTCTGAACTTTTCAAAATTCAAAGATAATATTAAAATATCTGTAAATTCTAGTTTTGAGGCTTTCACGGCCATTATTATTATAAATATCAAAATTTGTATCATGGGAATGTAGCCGATACCTACAAACTTTTAATATTTTGTGAAGCGATATGTGCGCCAAGTATTTCCACTTTATGTCTCTGATTGTGGCATTATGAATTGAAAAATTTATTACAAAATGTCTTCGGCTGCTCATTTTTGGATGGGATTAAAATTTCTGTCCTCGGAACGCAATAGATACATCCAAATTTTCTGAACATTGTTGGGCTTAAAGTGCACTATGTTTTTTCACTTTTCCACCTTAGTTGTGGCATAATCAATTTAAAAAGTTGTTTTAGAATGTCTTCGGGTGCTCTTCTTCTGATAGTATCAAAATTTGTATCATTGGAATGTAGCCAATATCTACAAACTTTGACCATTTTGTGAAGAGGAAACATGTATGCTAAGTATTTCCACTTCTTAGCTCTGATTATGGCATAATAAATTGAAAAAGTTTTATTCCAAAGGCTTTCCTCTACAGTCGCTCTGGTTTTGGTAGTAACAAAATTTGCTCAAAGCTAATGTGACTAATACAACTAAATTCATTTCATTCTCTTGGGTACGATCCTGTTCTCAGTTTGTCCGCTTTGTTCAATATATTGTTTTGGAGTTTCCATAACATACTATTTGAACTTTTCTATATTCAATGAGAATATTGAAATAGTTGTAACTTTTTATTTTCATGGTAGTAACTTCTTCAATTGTATTGAAAAATAATCATGATTCCACCTTGTTAATAAAAATAAGAATGAAAAAATGCGTGAACTTTTTTAACAATAGATTCGATATGTTTTCTCTAAACATACTTGAAACTGGTTTTTTATTTTATCATTAATCAAAAATGAAAAATTTCGAAAAAAATCGCTCCATTTTTATCAACAAGCTGAAATAAGCGTAATATTTTTTACCACAAATCTACAAATATAACAAGGAGATACTGCTGTTTAATATGTTTCTTTGATAAACACAAATTCAAATAGCTACAAATTCTATGGAAAAGTTCTGACTGCTCTAATCTTGCCCTCAAAAGCTTTGTAAATTTTTGTATCAGACTCCCAGTTCCCGACTTATTTTAGCCTGATTCCAGAAAGGTAAATCGAAATGTCAAAAAAATTTGACTGGTTCGAGAATTAAAAAAATGCCAAATTGAAAATTCCAAAACACGTGCCCCTTTATTTCATGGGGAAAAAACCTAACTCGAAGTAGAAGGGGTCAGGGTTTGGAAATGAAAAAGCGATAATTTCCCAATATAACCTTTTTCTAATCTATATAAAGCGAGATGTTTGAAAAGAACGAGAAAGAACGAATTATATCATGCATAAAAATCCCCCTCGCGGAAGAAACCTGGACAAGTACATTTGTTGACCGCCGTTCCCATATTTTTCCACGAATGTACATACACTGCAAAAACCTTTTCTCGCAAAAATCCCTGAGAAAATCAAATCCTATCAAAAAGTAAGAAAAGAGACCACTCTCAAAAAATGTATCAAATAAATTCAAATCACACAAAACAAAATGAGTTAATCCTCGTGAAAAGCTAAGGTTGGGTTTCGCAAAAAGTTATAAAATAAATTGAGTTATACTAAAATATATGTGGCCAAATATGGGAGGCTTTGTTGTGTGATAAAATCTTTAAATAATGTTGAATGTTGATAGAGAAAAGAATCAAGTTCGAAAATGCAGTTGTTTTACCTACCAGAATGAAAATAACAACTCTGTATCAATAAGAGTCTGAAGCAAAAAAAGATTGCAAACGAAAAAAAATTAGATGAAAAATAATTTCGGCCGAAGTACTTGGCGAGGTTGTCACCATGACCGATACATTATGTAACTTAAGTGAAAAAACATTCGTCAAGTACTTCGGCCGAATTTTTTTTTAATCTAATTTTTTTCTATGTTTTATAAAACAATTTGGAAGTCAAGGACGATGCATCATATTCTTCCGTCATTTCATCTTTGAAAGAATAATAATTCAGAGGCTCCTGACAGTAAAGTTAAATATAATTATCTATTTATAGTTTAGACCGAAATTGCTAATATCCTCGCTGCCATTTCGCCCATAAATGCCTTATTCTAATACACAACTTGAAAGCTAATGATAAAGTATTTAATTTTCTGAAATTTTGCCTTGGGGAAAAACTGGTACTTGAGGTCTCTTCTATAATACTTTCCTGCTAAGCTATAATCGAATAATAACCTATCAACGAATTACTAACATCTCGAAAATACTTCGAGTCTGTAGTTAACTCGTTTGAAAGCATTATAACTTTTTTCTTATCACAGGAACGAAATGCTGCTATATTTAAACAACCTCAATAACAATGAATTTATGGTAGAAAATCTATCTCATTCTCTTATGTCGAATTAGTAGTGTGAGCAGTACTGATTCCTGACATTGAAATAAATCGATGATGTAATGATGCAAACACCTTGTAAGTTTTTTTGTTATGTACATACTCTATTGGAGTCTATATAAAGCGAAATATATGAAAATACTATAGAAAAAAGAAGTGATATCAAATAGCAAAAATCCCCTCCCGGGGAAAAAAAACCTGGACAAGTACATTGGTGGTCCCTCGTTTCCCTATGATATCACAAAAAATCCAAAACCCCACTTAAATTTTTTTTTTTTAATCTTTACTAATTTTATTCATATCCCGGAGGGAAACCAACCATATAGATCACAAAATATCCGGCCAAAAAACCAGACTTCACAATAAATGTTACTTTGAATTTATTTCCACAGAACAAAACAAGAATCAAAACATTAAAAAATCAGCGTTATCAAGATGAGAAAAATACCACTAATAATTGGTGTGTAAGAAGTATCAATAGTCCAGAAAAAAATGAAAAAAGGTCGACATCTAAGTTACGTGCAGCAGTAAAATTTATGATATCAGTACTAGGACAAGTATTTCTTTGGTGACTGAGAAGATATCAATATGGACGTACCGGCAACGTAGGGCATGCAGTTGGTACATTGCTTCTGGGATCTCCTAAGTCGAGTAGCTACTTTTGTTTTGGCTATGGCGCGACCAATGTTACCAAATAGTATTTACTTTTATGACCTAATGAAACAACATTGCCCGCGCCGTGGCTAAAATAACGAAAAACAAGCGGGAACATGAAGTTTCGCATAAGATCCCATGCTTTTGTAATGTTAAAAAAAAAACTTTAATTTATGTCTGTACATGATAGCACAGTTTTGTTTGATTGGTAATAATTTGATGAACGTTCACCACCGTACGTTGAGCGTATACGCACAGAGTACTTGTCCGGCCCATAACTTTTTATTAAAATTGCTCATTCCAGTGAAAATCAGGGGTCTCTCTCAAAAATCAAGGGTTATAAATACGCACTTTTTCATTGTTGGTATTGTCTTATTTAATTTTTATTTTTTTATGATTAATCCCGCATAACGGTTTAGGTTCTTATTTTCAAAACATAAAGGGCTATTTTGATAGCTGGCGCCCAAGAACGTCAAAGTGAAACGAACGGAGGGGGATTATTTTGTGTGAAATTTGCGTGATCTTGAAACTTTGGATACAAATTTGACGGTGCATTCATAGCCTGCATTGATCTTTTGACCATTCACCAGTGGTTATTTAGATCTTCTACTAATAAATAGTAGCTTTCTAAAGTATAATAACTTTCATTGCTGGCTATAGTAGTTTTCGAAAGTATGATACGCTACGTTGCTGGCAATGGTTTACTGAGTCACATTTTCAGAAATTTCATAACTGACTGCACTTTATGTTAATGCAATTTTATGATGACTACGAACACTATTTTATTCCGATTGAATCGACGTCGAATAT
This sequence comes from Rhimphoctona megacephalus, assembly GCA_963989365.1. Classification (NCBI taxonomy): domain Eukaryota; kingdom Metazoa; phylum Arthropoda; class Insecta; order Hymenoptera; family Ichneumonidae; genus Rhimphoctona; species Rhimphoctona megacephalus. The sequence continues at coordinate 331,067 of OZ022415.1, read as the reverse complement.
TGCGTATGATACAAGGCCATTCTGAAATTCGCAGAAGAATTGATTTTCTTATAAATTTCTGACGGCGAAAAGCAACGCATGCAACGAAAAGCACCTCCAATTTGATTTTCACTTGAATGAGCAATTTTAATAAAAAGTTATGGGCCGGACAAGTACTCTGTGCGTATACGCTCAACGTACGGTGGTGAACGTTCATCAAATTATTACCAATCAAACAAAACTGTGCTATCATGTACAGACATAAATTAAAGTTTTTTTTTTAACATTACAAAAGCATGGGATCTTATGCGAAACTTCATGTTCCCGCTTGTTTTTCGTTATTTTAGCCACGGCGCGGGCAATGTTGTTTCATTAGGTCATAAAAGTAAATACTATTTGGTAACATTGGTCGCGCCATAGCCAAAACAAAAGTAGCTACTCGACTTAGGAGATCCCAGAAGCAATGTACCAACTGCATGCCCTACGTTGCCGGTACGTCCATATTGATATCTTCTCAGTCACCAAAGAAATACTTGTCCTAGTACTGATATCATAAATTTTACTGCTGCACGTAACTTAGATGTCGACCTTTTTTCATTTTTTTCTGGACTATTGATACTTCTTACACACCAATTATTAGTGGTATTTTTCTCATCTTGATAACGCTGATTTTTTAATGTTTTGATTCTTGTTTTGTTCTGTGGAAATAAATTCAAAGTAACATTTATTGTGAAGTCTGGTTTTTTGGCCGGATATTTTGTGATCTATATGGTTGGTTTCCCTCCGGGATATGAATAAAATTAGTAAAGATTAAAAAAAAAAAATTTAAGTGGGGTTTTGGATTTTTTGTGATATCATAGGGAAACGAGGGACCACCAATGTACTTGTCCAGGTTTTTTTTCCCCGGGAGGGGATTTTTGCTATTTGTTTTTATTTTGTACGAGCGAACGGCGGTTTATGGCGAGAATCACAGAGAGAGAAGGAAGCCAAAATATAGTCGCTAGCAAATATTATCGTTATAAGGGAAGGCAGAGGTCGTCAAGGTCAGCCGGAGTCTTCATCGACGGAACGCTCGAATTGTATCGAGAGTGGTCGCTAGCTCGAAGCCCTCACCCGGAGCTGTCTAATCTCGAGAGGTGCGTCCTACAGCATCGGGAGTCTTCGGAAAATCTCGGTTATCAAGGGTCATCGCCCGTCATCGAAACGTTCTGCCGAAATTCGAATTTGCGAGAATGTTTGAGAAGAATCTAGACTCCGCGAGTAGGCGAAGGGTGGGAGGCTAGGACCCAAAAGTATAAAAACGCGTTACCGTAATTTATCAGGGACTTTTCGTATCGATCTCAACGGAACCTGACGTTTTCTACCGAGCCGTCGTCAACCCTTAACAAGAATCCGACGTAACCGGAATTATCGAGAGAAAATATTATCCGTGGTCTTTTTCCGGATTTTCTTCTTCTGAAACCGTAGCGGTGAGCCGTCGTTTCGCTTTCATTATTGTTTTGTTGAATTTTGTAATGTTGTAAAAGCGCTTTAAAAATTGTCGTGATCGTGTGACGATCTATTGAGTTTATCGAATTAAAAAGCGATATTGTTTCGGGGTACGTTCGCTTTTGAGTAGGATTTTTATTTAACGTTTGATCACGGTATAATATCGACTGTGTTTTCCGTTGTCTTAATTATAGAATTGCCGAGAGGAATTCGACCTTGATTTTAGTCGACGAGAGTCCTTAGTTTAAGAATTATTATTTAAATATCAAGACGGTTAATTAACGACGAAGACTTGTAATACTAGATTGTCTATAATTTATTATTGTAATTTGATTAAAAACAACTTTGTTAATTACGCAAATCTCGAGACAGACGAGATATTATATATCATGTTTTTTTTCGGAACGTTAATTTTTCAATATTAATTATGATTATTTTATTTAATAAATAACTTTTGTTATTCCGAAATTGTTTCTTTTGTTTTATAATTTATTTTGTTTTGTTTAACTCCGCCCCTCTGCCAAATCGTTAAATAATACGGCTACGACCGGGTAACCACCTTTATTTATTCTCGATAACTCACAATAAAATTTGTTTAAGATTTTTCTTAAGCTGGCGTCCAAGAGGTATCGAGAGTAAATATATTTTGTGCGACTCTTGGAAAAAGTCGTTACAAATTTTGGCGCCCAACGTGGGGCAAACGTTGGCAAAAATATCATATAGAATATTCCGAATAGTTGAGTTAAATAATTTATTAGATATTTTATTTAGGAAAATTTACGAGATTTATTACCGATATTAGTCAGTTTCCTATTAAAAATTATTGAGTTGAATTAAAGAAAAAAATTTTCTCGAGCATAATTTCGTTGAAAAATTCTGAGAGATAGTATTATTTATTTCGAAAAAATATTCCGTCAAAATCAGATGTTAACCGTCAAATTTCGTATTATATTATTTTGTTTTGTGTCTTTGTCACTCGTATCGCATATTATTTCGTATTATTCTCGAAAGAGTTCGAAATTTATCGATACGAGTCGTTAGTGTGTTGCATGTTTTGTGTTGGTATTATTGTGTCCTTCGTACTCGCTTCGCGAGGATTTCACGTAAGGGCCACACATTAGCGCCACAGTGCGTAATTTTGAGAAATTATTGTCGTTGTTCTCGCGGAACGTTTCAGTGTCTCATGAGACGTGAGAAAGTATCGAACTTAAGTTAAAAATTTTTGAAAATAAAGTGGTTTGTTGAAAGTTTGAATTATCGAGGATTATTGTGAGAAAAAGGGATAAAAACGAGAACAAGAACAGTCGTGTAAGTTTTTATTGAATTACTGTTTGAATAGATCTCGAGAATATTTCTATTATTTTCTTTTGTAGTCTTGACCTTGCCGCGAGTGAGAACTCGGCTCGGTAAATTGTCGTCATTTTGCTGGGGAAAAATATTTGTCGATCTCATTTAATTTATTATTCTGTTTAAATTCATTATTTCTTTTATTAGTTTGACTAATTTATTTCCATTTTAATAATTGACTATATTTTAATAATTGACTATTATTTTGTACGTGAATTTTATTTATTGAAATTTTATTTATTGAAAATTTTTGTAAATAATTAACTATATGTCCGACTTGAGCAATCGGCATATATTTTATTTCCAGCAAAATAAGTGAAGTGAAGTGAATCTCTCATCTTGTGCGGGTTATATTTTTTTTCCGCCCTCACCAACGGGCCGTCCTAAATTTTTTTCGCGTTGTTTTGCCCTCACCAACGGGCCATCATAAGTTTCGCGTGTAAATTTTGATTTTGCCCTCACCAACGGGTCATCATATTTTCGCGTGTTAGGAAATTTTTTTATTTTGCCCTCACCAACGGGCCTACTTAACTTCGTATATCGGGAATTTGGTCATTGCCCTCACCAACGGGTCATCCTAACATCGCGCGTTATATATTTTGTTTATGCCCTCACCAACGGGCCTACCTAATATATTATTGTTTTCGAGAAGTGCCGGTATCTCGACGCGTGTGTGTGTGAGAGTGTCGCGAGAATACGTGTGTCGAGAGCGCCGTGTGTGAGTGAGGCAACGCGCGAGAATACGTGTAACAAAGACGCCGTGTGTGAGTTAGGTAGAGCGCGAGAAAAATAAAAATAATAATCGTGATTATTTTTCGCATTTTGAGACAAAAATTTTGTGGGTTTAGCGGATAATTAGAATTCTTTTTCGCGTGTCTTTTAAAGATATTTTGTTAGATGATTGACGAGTTAAAATAATCGTGTTTATTTCGAACTTATATTAGACAGAAAAATGTTTCCATTCCCGCGTACGCCACCGCCGAGAAGTATGTCGGTAACAGCTGATTCTCAAGCTTCCTCTTCGCGCGGTCAGCTGTGTGAATTCAATCCGTCTTACGGATTACCGGATAGTGGGGTAGGGTCGAGAAACTATACGCGAGAAAATATCGGAAATAACACACAGCCACTTAATTATACAAATCCGGTATTTCAAAATGTTGTCGATAATTTAGAAGGCACAATAACTCGTCAATCGCGAATTACAGAGAATTTAGGTAATGAAATTAGAACGCGAAATGAGAGTTTATCAAATATCGAAACCCAGGCTCGCGTAAATTTACCGCCAATCAGAGAATCGAGAGAATTCAATCGTAACGATAATTTTACGGAAAATAATAGTAGACAATTTCAATTACCGACACATTCGTCTCCTCATCATAATTCTCGTTTATTACCGGAAGTATCAAATATGCGATCGACTTATGAAATGCTTCGAAAATGGGGCATAAATTTTTCGGGAAAAATAGGAGAAGATGTCGAAAATTTTTTGTTGTTTATTGAGAGAGGTCGACGCATGCTTCCGGCTACCGATAATGATTTATTAGATTGCTTAGAGTTTTTCTTTCGCGATACAGCGTTGTGGTGGTATCGAACGAATCGTGCTAGTTTTAATTCATTTTCCGATCTTGAGACAGCGATGCGCAGTCGTTTTGGTAGTCCTAACTACCAAATGGCCTTGAGAGACGAGATTTCGAAACGAACGCAAGGAGCTCATGAACCTTTTCCGGTTTATTTAACGTGTATGAGAGCAATGATGGAACGAGTTAGACCAGTTTTGTGTATCGAAGAACAGCTAATGTTTGTTTGGAAAAATATGCATTCTAATTTGAAATACTTTATTCAATTCGGGACGGTGTGCGATTTTAATGATTTAGAGACTCGAGCGCGAGGAATTGAGCAGAGTGAAGAGGACGATAAATATCGTCAACCACCTCCGCCACCGGAACGGGCTTTACACCCTGATTTCGCGTATCACTCGCCTCCAAAGTCATCAAACGGAGAAAGTACAGCTTTAGCAAATTTCGATAAAACCGTACCGCTACCGAAAATTCCAAATAAAGGTTCTTCTCGTTCATCTAGAGCTCCTAAAAAGTCGTTCGGAAATAAGTCAAATTCTCGTCCTCCTAATAAATCAGCTGCCAGTTCTTCGAAAGAAGGCTTTCAGTGTTGGAATTGTGGAGGGGAGAATCATCGCGCTTCTGCTTGTCTCGCGGCGCGTAAGAAGTATTGCTATCGTTGTGGTACGAAAGATGTCACGATTCGCGATCCACACGAGTGTAAGGGAAACTCGACCGGGGAAAGCCAGTGAGGGTAGGTGTAACCCCGGAAAATAGTGAAACCCTCAATGATTTTAACTTACCGTCGCATATTAGAGAATATTTATGTAGTCCGCTAAATGGAACAAAATCTCGGCCAATTTTAATAGTTAAAGTTAGTATTTTGGGACATAATGTTCCGGCCGTATTTGATAGCGGATCTACCAATACATTTTTAGGCGATGAGATGTTATTGCTAGCTGCTCGTTTAGGATTATCACGTCGGAAAACAACACCGCGTCCGAGTACTATCGCGAATAATCAGAAAATCTTTTGTGACGAGGAAATTGAATTTCCTTGTCAGTTACAAAATCGCGAGTGTAAGATAGTAGGTCGAGTTCATCCGGATTTACCAGTCCCGTTGCTTCTCGGTCTCGATGCTTTAGATGATTTCGGCGTGGTAACAGATCACAGAAAACGTATTTGGTTTTTCAGTGGAGAACCAAATCGTGAATTTCGATATTTATCGTGTGATAGTCCGGAACAAGCTAACATTTTACTCGGAATTTCGGAATTAGATCGATGCGAAAGTTCTCGTCTTGCATCATTTTTGGAAAAAGAACTTAAAATTTTGAATACCGTTCCGGGATTAACGAATCTGATTAACCATAATATCGATGTCGGTAATGCAAGACCGATAAAACAGAGATATTATCCAGTAACACCAATTATCCGTGAAGCCATGTACGAAGAAATTGATCGATTATTAGCAGAGGACATCATTGAGCCATCGCACAGCGATTGGTCTAGCCCTATTGTGATGATAAAGAAACCGAATAATAAATATCGATTTTGTTTAGATTTTCGTAAAGTCAATGATGTTTCGAAAAAAGATGCATATCCTCTACCGTATATGACACAAATTTTGGATCGATTGCGTTCGGCAAAATATATTTCGACAATTGATTTTAGTGCCGCGTTTCACCAAATTCCGATGGAGGAACAATCGAAAGAAATAACAGCTTTTACCGTACCAGGTCGCGGATTATTTCAGTTTAAAAGAATGCCGTTCGGTCTTACTAACGCGCCTGCTACTTTTCAAAGATTGTTAGATCGAATTATCGGACCGGAAATGGAACCTCACGCATTCGCGTACTTAGACGATATTATTATCGTTACCGAGACATTTGAAGAACATTTAAAATGGCTCAAGGTGGTTTTTGACAAAATAGTGAGCGCAGGATTAAAGATCAATCCAGAAAAATGCGAATTTTGTTGTCACGAGGTGAAATATCTCGGTTTTCTCGTGAATAGTGAGGGTTTACAAGTAGATCCGGAGAAAACGCGTCCAATTAGAGAATTTCCGGTGCCTACTAGCTTAAAACCGATACGTAGATTTTTGGGTATGAGTTCGTGGTATCGTCGATTTATTCCGAAATTTGCTGAGATTGCAGAGCCCCTTACGAAATTAACGAAAAAGACTCAGTCTTGGGTTTGGGGTAAAGAACAACAAGAATCGTTCAATAAATTGAAAGATGCTCTCGCCAATCCTCCAACTTTGATTTGTCCTGATTTTTCGAGTGAATTTGTTTTACAAACTGACGCGAGTATGACAGGTTTAGGCGCAGTTTTAACTCAGGAAATTGACGGTATCGAACATCCTATCGCGTATGCTAGTAGAACACTTTCGGCGGCCGAAAGGAACTATACGACGACTGAACAGGAATGTTTGGCAATAATTTGGGCGATTAAGAAATTTCGAGCGTATTTAGAGGGTTATCCGTTTACCGTAATTACCGATCATCATAGTTTACGGTGGTTAAGAAATTTGAAAGAACCAACGGGTAGATTAGCTCGATGGGCTTTACAATTGGCTCAGTATAAATTCGAGATCAAGTATCGTAAGGGTGCGCTTAATCACGTGCCTGATGCTTTGTCTCGAATGTTTGAAAATGAACAACCGGCTACCGTGAATTTGATAAGTGATAACTCTCGACCAAATTATTTGCTACCTGTCGGTGTCGCGCCGCGACCGGTAACGGAAGCGGACGATCCGTGGTATCATCGAAGACTCAGGGACGTTTTGGCGAAACCTGGTCGTTTTCAGAACTATAAAGTTCGACAGGGTCGACTTTATATTTGTCGTCGTGTAGCTCGTCGTGTGATTGCCGATGGAGATGATTCTGAGTGGAAACTCGTTGTGCCACGTTACGATCGTCGAGAAGTGTTACGTGAGTGTCATGACGAGGTTCAAGCGGGTCACCTTGGCGTTCAGAAAACTTATGAGCGAGTATTTCACTCATATTTCTGGCCACGAATGTTTCGAGAAGTATCTCGGTACGTGAAGCATTGTGGAGTATGTCAGAGAGCCAAGGTTGAACAACTACCGCCTCTCGGTCTCATGGGTCGTCGAATAGTGGAAGAGCCATGGTCTGTGGTAGCCATGGATATTATGGGACCGTTTCCGCCTAGCCGTTCCGGTAATGTTTATGTTCTCGTGATTCAGGATTTATTCACGAAATGGATTGAGGTTTGTCCTTTAAAACGAGCTAACGGAAAGAAAATAGGTGAAGCGTTGGAAGAACTAGTTTTTTCGCGTTGGGGTACTCCTCAAGTTGTTTTAACGGATAATGGGACTGAGTTTAATAATAATCATTTGAAGTCGGTTATCGTGGATAGAGGTGTTTATCACACCACCACACCTCCTTATCATCCTCAGGCAAACCCGGTCGAGCGTGTGAATCGCGTTATAAAAACAATGATGGTATCGTTTCTCGAAAACGATCATAGAGAATGGGACGTCCATCTTTCCGAATTTCGTTTCGCGTTTAATACCGCTCATCACACGTCGATTCGAAACACGCCTGCATTTTTAAATTTCGGTCGTGAGCCCAAGCCTCACAATTATTATCGTCGTCGAGAAGAGAATGCCGTAGAAATCGAAATGTTACCGCTCGAAGATTGGTCAGAGAGAATGCGTGGATTGGGTGATTTAAGAGTGAGAGTGACGCATGATCTCGAGGAAGCGTATCAACGCCAAGCGTTACAATATAATAAACATCGACGCGACCGAACTTTTCGAGTAGGGGATTTAGTTTTGCGAAAACAAAGAATTTTGTCGTCGGCAGCGCAAAATATCGCGGCGAAATTAGCGACAAAATATTCAGGTCCGTTTCGAATTGTTCGGGTATTGTCTCCCGTGGTTTATGAAGTACAAGATGAGAGAAGGGGGGGAATAGTCAAAGTTGCCATAGAAGACTTGAAGTCATATTTAGCGCCTTTACCGGATCAATAATGTTTGTGTTTTATTTATTATGTTGTCTTTGTGCTGTCTTGTTTGTTTTGCATGAAATTAGGAATCTCGTTGGGTGAAGGATGGAACGAATATTCATTCGGTAATTGTTTATTTTATTTTATTTTGATAATTTTTGAAATGATTGACTCATTAACATTGTTCTCGATAGTGACGTGCCTTGAAACAATAGTTTCAATTTAATTTATTAAAGATTTAATTTTGTTTGAAAGCGAGGCGTCGGTCTTGATCGGCCGGGTCGTCCTTTTTCATAGGGGGGGAGGTGTTGTGACGTGGCGATTTTGTTCACGTCACTAAAAGTTGAATATTGGCACGGCACGGGAGGAAACGTCAGGATTTAAGGACGAATTCCTCTCGAGAACATGTTAAGGAGACAAATGCGAGCGTATTTCCGTATTTTAATTTATTTTTGTTTCATTTTTATTTTGTACGAGCGAACGGCGGTTTATGGCGAGAATCACAGAGAGAGAAGGAAGCCAAAATATAGTCGCTAGCAAATATTATCGTTATAAGGGAAGGCAGAGGTCGTCAAGGTCAGCCGGAGTCTTCATCGACGGAACGCTCGAATTGTATCGAGAGTGGTCGCTAGCTCGAAGCCCTCACCCGGAGCTGTCTAATCTCGAGAGGTGCGTCCTACAGCATCGGGAGTCTTCGGAAAATCTCGGTTATCAAGGGTCATCGCCCGTCATCGAAACGTTCTGCCGAAATTCGAATTTGCGAGAATGTTTGAGAAGAATCTAGACTCCGCGAGTAGGCGAAGGGTGGGAGGCTAGGACCCAAAAGTATAAAAACGCGTTACCGTAATTTATCAGGGACTTTTCGTATCGATCTCAACGGAACCTGACGTTTTCTACCGAGCCGTCGTCAACCCTTAACAAGAATCCGACGTAACCGGAATTATCGAGAGAAAATATTATCCGTGGTCTTTTTCCGGATTTTCTTCTTCTGAAACCGTAGCGGTGAGCCGTCGTTTCGCTTTCATTATTGTTTTGTTGAATTTTGTAATGTTGTAAAAGCGCTTTAAAAATTGTCGTGATCGTGTGACGATCTATTGAGTTTATCGAATTAAAAAGCGATATTGTTTCGGGGTACGTTCGCTTTTGAGTAGGATTTTTATTTAACGTTTGATCACGGTATAATATCGACTGTGTTTTCCGTTGTCTTAATTATAGAATTGCCGAGAGGAATTCGACCTTGATTTTAGTCGACGAGAGTCCTTAGTTTAAGAATTATTATTTAAATATCAAGACGGTTAATTAACGACGAAGACTTGTAATACTAGATTGTCTATAATTTATTATTGTAATTTGATTAAAAACAACTTTGTTAATTACGCAAATCTCGAGACAGACGAGATATTATATATCATGTTTTTTTTCGGAACGTTAATTTTTCAATATTAATTATGATTATTTTATTTAATAAATAACTTTTGTTATTCCGAAATTGTTTCTTTTGTTTTATAATTTATTTTGTTTTGTTTAACTCCGCCCCTCTGCCAAATCGTTAAATAATACGGCTACGACCGGGTAACCACCTTTATTTATTCTCGATAACTCACAATAAAATTTGTTTAAGATTTTTCTTAAGCTGGCGTCCAAGAGGTATCGAGAGTAAATATATTTTGTGCGACTCTTGGAAAAAGTCGTTACAATACATAGGGTGCTAAAAACATAATCCAATCATCTTTGCCGTTGTCGGGTAGAAAGAACACCAAATCCAAGAATCGCTTGGTTATTTCTAGCTCAGAAAATCATTTAAAAAAAGAGGAAAAATCTCAGGAATTAAAAGAGGTCCGGGTTTTGAAAAAAAATTTCATTTGAAAATGGCGTAAATTGGAAACGTACGCGGTGCTTCGCACCATTATTACATTCGAAAACCTTGATTTATAAAAATATGAAATATGAAAAAAAAGAAATACTTTTTGCTCACCGAAATGTTCATTTTTTTTTAATTAACAATTCTGCCGCATTTTGTCGTCAAGTTCCAACCTATCTCTTTCAAATACTGCAGGATATTTTACATCATTTTTTTAATTGTAGGAGATGAATTTTAATGAGTCGTGCATTTCTAAAAAGGGTTTCGAAAGTTTTTTTTTTCAAATTGAAAAAAAAACTGATCTCAAAGAAATGCTAAAAAAGAAATTATCAATATATTGAAACTCAATCATACGGAACCGTCCTTATACACGAAAAGCATTGTAAGTCGGTGCCAAAGCAATTCAAAGTTATTGAGACAGAAATATTGTAATTACTGTATTTTCTCTTTAAATTAATTATACACCAATCATTCTTCAATCTTTTTATATTTTAACAAGCGTTTTATATCTCTAATATCATCGATGATGTTTTACAATTAAATTTATACGACTTATCTTATTCCATACGCAAGTCCGGTTCTCGTTGGCTCTTTTCACCCCGATATCCAACGTAGATTTATGCTTCTTTACAACAGATTCGAGCCTTCCCGTGTTGGAATGGCCAGTTCCAACGACCAAAGAAAATCGTGGTGAATAATGAGTAAGCGTTGATCGCAACTTCTGCTCGTTGATTGCGATGTACCTCAGTGGAAGGATCCGGGGCGAAAGAGAGAGAGTTCCACAATCCACCTCGCTAGGTAGACCGCAGTAGTGGTAGGAGGAGGGGAGAAATACATCAATCGTAGATCGATAACTCGAAATTCGGGCTCGAAGTATGGCGCGAATATTCGACGGTGAAATAAGCATGTTACAATATAATTACAAACTCTTAATTACAGGAATTGCATATTAAAGATAGGGTATCTGTTTAATTTTTTTCGCATTGACTTCATTTTTTTGTACATGAGAAAGGTTCTCTATTATTGGGTTTCAATACATTTATCATTTAGTTTCGAGAGCTTTTTTGACGTCATATTTTTTTGTAAAAAAGTTGATTACTTTACGATTTTTTTATATTCAAAATGATTTTTTAAATAATATATCATACTTTTAGTTTGTTAAAAAAATTGAATTCCAATTTGAAGAATTTAAGAGAGACCTCTTATAACAATATTCAAGTTATCATGAAATCGTGACAAAATCCATATGAGATCACCTCGAGAGTTTCTTCTCTCAAGCAAAAATTCATTCAAATTGTTAAGCCTGATGAAAAGTTATTCCTGAACATACATGAAAAAATAAAAGAAAGTGGTCAAGTGAAAACCTCCTTTTTTGAAGTCGGTTAAAAACCATTATTTTTCCGAATGCGCTCCTATTTTTAACAGTTCATCAAATAATTCACTGTTCATTTATTAAAAAATCTCGAATACTACAGAAATGGCGACGTCTTAAGGCGCTCTATCAGTCGTTCTGTCGGTAAAAATGCTGCTCCACATTTTTCTCGGACACAGCTGAGTTTTCGACAAAAATAAAAGTTATTCATTGTTCTGCTTCCATCTGAGAATAAGGTGTAATTTTTCTTTTTCTCGAAATATCGCGTGTCCGAGAAAAATGTGAATCCACTTTTCAGCTATCTCTCTCGCACTTACGCAACTGATAGAGTGCCTTGAAAGACACTTGGGTGAATAATACTCGATGTGCCGTTCAAGGGCTGATAGATATTTTTGTTTATTCGCTAAAGATTGAAAGTTTCAGCGGATCCAGGTTTGCAATGGGGTGGTGAACAATTTCTTTTCCAATAAAAAAAAGGCGGTAGGAGTTTGGGGACCTCTGACGTAACAGGTTCATTAAAAAAAAATTTGTGCTCACCCTGCATACTTCCATAGTAATACGATAGAAAAAAATTTCATTAATGTTTTTAACACTTTGAATGCTGAAATAAATGTCACATGCGAAAAAAAAGTCCGAATGGGGATTCGAAAACTTTGAGATTTGAGATTCAAAAAACACCTAAATTTTGCATAAATTTCAGTGATTCTTGGACTTTGAGTACGACTATTACTAGGAATCATTGCATACATTGTTACTCTAACGCGATCGCGAAAGACCAGATGCGCCCCATTAATGGCATGAAAAAATTAAAATGCCGTCAATATTGCATTATTGTGACGTTAGTGTGAACGCTAGATATACGCATCAATCTAGCACCATGATGGCACCATTTCATTCGAGTGAGCACGGGCGTTGAAGTTTTCCGTTTCGGCCACAGCGTGGCGCAGAAAAAGGCTTCTCCCGAGCGCGCATCATACGCCTGGAGAGCATATACTGCCGGATCCGAAGAACGTTGTCGTCGTCTGAATAACGACCATGTACTCGATTTCAAACTCTGATGGTTTTCGACCTGTTGAGAATGCTCATCCCAAGCAAATTGGGATGTGCGCCGTTATTGTTACATTTTTGAATTCTCTCGGAGCATTTCTAAATTTCATGAATACCTCATTTTTCTCCAGATGAAGTATATAATTTTACTATCTTTAAATTATTACAACAAATTTAATTAAGAAAAAAGAATTCGATTAAAATGCAAATTTTCGCGATTACAATAAATTAAGTGTCGTTTTAAAAATGTCATTCTCCTATAAATTCGAAGCAAAACATTATTAATTCGACGTTAATGAATATTGTTTTGCTAGGAATTCACGGAAACTGCATTTATAGAACAACAAATATTCTATTTTAGTGTAGAAAATTCTTATTTGTTATCTTAATTCGTTTAGGTTTTAACCATAAAATGTTTCCAAACCGGAATGCTACATGTTGTTGAAATCTAACGCTACAATGCTGTTAAAACGTAACGCTACAATGTTGTTCAAACTCAACGCTACTATGATGTTAAAACCTGACGCTAGAATGCCGTCATAACCTAACGCTGAAATACTGTTAAAACGTAACGCTACAATGCTGTTTAAACCCAACGCTACAATGATGTTGAAATCTTACGTTAGAATGCCGTCATCACCTAACGCTAGAATACTGTGAGAATAACAGCACTGACTAACGCCACATTCGCGTCTTTAGTGCGTCATGCAGTAACGTTACTTACTAACGCAAAAGAAAGATGAAAATAGCGCGGCAAACTTCACGTTACTAACGTTACAACATGAACGGCACACGCCACTACCAACACAATTTTTGCGTCATTTGTCTATCGGGGTAGGGAAAAACGAGGGGCCACCAATGTACTTGTCCAGGTTTTTTCCCCGGGAGGAGATTTTTGCTATTTTACAAATATTCTTAGTAAATTGGGCATCGTTGTAGGTACTCACTTTAATTATTTAGCGCATTTAGAACGCAATTCAGCGAGTATATGTAGTTTTATATTACTATCATTGTTTCAGTATCATTTCACAATATCGTTTCGTCAGAATATACTTTAATACGGAAACAAAAGATTGAATTACAACGTCACCACGTGCTGTTATGTAGTATGCTATTGTTGACTTATTGTTGTAAAATGTCTATCTGGGTAATCAGTAAGTCTTTGTTTTTAACGGAAATTATGAAACATTATGTGAACGGTGGATTATGGGATGAAAAATTGAGCAGGATTTTTTCAAAATCGTTTGGAAAAGCCTCAAATTAATGTCATATCGCCTTTTTTACAATAATTCATTGTTATCAAGAGACTCGGTAGAGTCTCGGGACAGGTACATTGGCAGCTCTGTCGTCTGCTGGCCCGAGGCTCGCCGAGTCTATACTTTCTCTGTAATTTCTATACTTTCTCTGAATAAAGCGATTCACGGTGGTGGGGGTAAAATTGGCATGTCATTTTGTCGAATTATGGAGCTCAGGAGTTGTTAGGTATTTTAAAAATTGAACTAGAGATTAATAGAGAAATTCTCCTTCGATTGAGCCTAAAATCAGCACGATCGGTGGCATAATTGCTGAGATCAAACTTTGCACAGGCTTAAGATTATGCTAAAATCTCTAACACATTGATGGATTCGTCTCGTCTGTACATGCGCGTGCACCAACACAAGCGAGGACGATTTGTTGCCTTCCAGCTCTATGATTGGTTGCTACCGAATCCACGTTATTTTATATATCTGTAGCGTGAGTCTGTCAGTTGTGATAGTCATGAAAAAACGGAGTTTTGACTTTACGAAGTGCGGGACACAGACAATAAGTAAAAACATTCATCGCATAGTTCAGTGTAAAATAATAAACTTTAGTTTATTAAAAGTGGTTGTGTGATCAAGTCTCTGATTTGATTTATCCATTCTGTACATCGAAACGTGCGAGCGAAGTTTTGAAACTCGATGTGTCGGAGCCATTTAGATAAAGTTGTAAAATGTTAAATTTTATAGTTCAGTGAATATACCATCCGATAATACCGGTGAAAGTATTTTCGTTCGTTAAAAATAATTTTTACTTTAATAACGCATGCTTTTATAGGATTTGCGATAAAAAACATAACCTGAACCGCTAGTCTGAGTGTTAATAAATAACGAAATGCGTAATGACATTGATAAATTAAAAAAAAAGTTATGTTGGAATTCAGCGGAAAAAAAGGGTTGAGTATTGAATTTATACGAATATAATATCGAAATTTTAAATCAAATAAAATGTGTACAAACTAAATTTGTTGTGGAATGGTTATTTTAAAAAATTGTCCTATTTTTTCCCCATTTATTTCAGGTTTGCCCTATGATCACTTTTTTTTTGCTCATTGGTATGCAATGGTTCCATACCAAATATGTGTATTTCTAGTTCTTTACCTTGACTGTGGCAACATGAATTAAAAAATTTGTTACAGTCTGGCTGCTCATTTCTGCATGAGATCAAAATTTCTGTCTCCGTGACGCAATGGATACATTCAAACATTGAAAAATTTTGTTAGGCCTAATGAATGCTAAGTTTTTCATCAATTTTCCGCTTTGGTTGTAGCAGTATGAATGCGAAAAGTTGTTTCAAGAAGACTTTGGGTATACTTTTTCTGATGGCATCAAAATTTGTATCACTTAAATGCAACGAATACCTATAAACTTTGAAAATTTAGTAAAGTTAAATGTGTGCCAAGTATTTCAACTTTTGTCTCTGATTGTAGTATCATGGATTGAAAAGTTTATTACAAAAAGTCTTTTGTCCCTCGAGTTGGGATGGGATCAAAATTTCTGTCTTTGAATCGCAATAGATACATAAAAAATAGGTTTTGTGATAATAAATTTCACAAATTGTTTCAGAAAGTCTTCGGGTGCTTTCTTTTCGATAGTAATGCAACGGATACCTACAAACTTCGAAAACTTTATAAAGCGATATGTGTGCTAAGTATTCCCACTTTTTATCTCTCACTGTGGTAATATGAATTGAAAAATTTGTGACAAAAAGTCTCCATTCGCTTGTTGCTGGATGGGATCAAAATTGACATCTTCGGAACACTATGGATACATCCAAAATTGGTAAATTTTGATGGATTGATAAATTTTGTCCACTAAATTCTTTCACTTTGTCGCTTTAGTTGTGGCATAATAAATTTTGAAAAGTGGTTTCAGAAAGTCTTCCGATGTTCTTTTTCTGATTTTATTAAAATTTGTATCATTTGATTGCAACAGATACCTACAAGCTTTGAAAATTCTGTGAAGGGATGCGTGTGGCAAGCATCCTCACTTTTTGCTTCGAATGTGTCATTATGAATTGAAAAATTCGTTATAAAAAATCTTCATTCGTTTATTCCTGGATGGGATCAAAACTGCTGTCTTCGGAACACTGGATATATCCAAAATTTGAAAATTTTGTTGAGCCCGCGGTCCGCTAGATTGTTTCACTTTGTCACTTTGATTATGGCACAGTAAATTTTGAAAAGCAGTCTTGTCAAGTCTTCCGATCTTCTTTTTCTGATTTTATCAAAATTTGTATCATCAGATTGCAATAGATACCTACAAGCTTTATTAGCAATTTTAATAAAAAGTTATGGGCCGGACAAGTACTCTTAACATGTATTTAAACATAATTTTAAAACATTTACAATTTATAATATTTATAATTTAACAATTTTGTTAACCCATTAACGCCGAAGAATCGTGTTTTTTTTTCTCATTTTCAAGCTAGATTCTTATCATCGAAAAAAAATAATTTGCAAATAAAAAATATGTTCCCTTGTACTTTCGAGTGTTCCCTTTCCGAATCCGGAGTCAAAATTGAGTTTTGTCCATTAGAAAAAAAAATATGGCCGTTTTTAAACAAAAAAAACCGAAAAAATCGAAGACATTTTTTTTTCAATATTTTTTTTCTCATTGAAGACGCGCGAGGACCCCCCCTTTTTCTTCAACCATGAGTGCACAAAATAGTTGTAGTTTAAGAATATATTTTTTTAATTTGTCGACATTGACATTTTCACCCCCAAAATGGCGCTTTTCATCCCTTCAGCAGGAAGACAATTTTCACTCTCGGTGCCCGACAAAAAAAATATTCAAATCTTAACGAAAATTGGTATCCCGGGGTTTTCAAGGTCGCTGATTACGATTCCGCCCTCAAAATTCGAAAATTCAGAATGGCGGATCCAATATGGTGGACCCAAATTCAAAAACTTACTTGAATCGGATGAAATGTGGCACTCGGGGGTTTTCGAGGTCGCTGATTACAAATCTGCCCTCAAAATTCGAAAATTCAAAATGGCGGATCCAATATGGCGGACCCGAATTCAAAAACTTACTTGAATCGGATGAAATGTGGCACTCGGGGGTTTTCGAGGTCCTTGATAACGAATCTGGCATCATCATTTCAAAATTCAAAATGGCGGATACCTTCCCATTAACGCCCAGTTATTATCTAACGTTTATTGAAGAATTGACAACTTTATATAAATGTAAATAATAATCATTCAATTGATTCACATTTTATGATCATATATTATATTTTTCATGTGTCGAATAAAAATTGACGTTGCAGAGGCTGAGAAATCTCCGATTTTCTTACATTTCATCTTGTTTTTGTTTATACGGGTCATCATTTAATATTATCCCTGATACAAATATATTTAATATCCATGAATATTTCTGTCTGCAAATAAGTTTTGTATATGCCTATCACATCTTTTTTCAATTTTTCACGTTTGTGGAGTGCGGATCGTTCACATTGCTAATGATATTTTATTTTCTGTAAAAAATATTAGCTCAGAATTTTTGTGTTCATTTTAGGTCTGCCAATATTCCTTATCTGAATAATTTGGTTTCTATTTTCGTAGAACTTGTCTTGAGACTAAATCGAACTCACTTATATACCTAAATTTCAGCTCAGTACCTCAACAAAATTTATTCATAAAATATTGTTTTATCATCTTTATTGCTCCTGAGTGAATTCACTTCTTCGATAATTTTTATCTCATCGGCAGCGTGAGCATATTGACAATATTACCATTATGTCTCGAAAACGACCAAGGCAATCTATTCCTTCTCATGTAGAGTTTGAAATGGATACTTCTGACGATAATTGTGACGAGCTCGTCGCGATTCCGAATCCAGACAATTCTGGTTGTTCTAGTGATTCCGATTCTGATTTTGAATCAAACGATCACCTTTCGAGTATCACTTATAAACAAGCATCGGAAAATTACACAGATAATCAATGTAAATTGGAAGGAGATCACCAATATAAGTGGATGGTTGGTGAAAAGAGCTACCCGAATGAGACTGATGACAAATTATTACTAACTGACGGTGTAAAAAAAGTATTCAAAAAAGTGAGTCGATACAACTGTTTGAAAAGTTTTTCTGCATGGAAATGAAAACATACATTATTGACTCATGTAAAGAGAATGGGTTTGAATTGCAGTTGGATGATTTGAATACTTTCATTGGCATCATCATTGTAAGCTCGTTCAATAAAAGAAAATCTCAAAGAGACTATTGGTCATCTGAACCCTTCTTATTATGTGAGGTGGTTTCTTCTGCAATGCAACGCGATACATTTGAGAAAATCAAATCAGAATTAAAGTATTCGATGCCTAAAGACAATGATCCCAGTGATAAGGCATGGCGCGTTCGTAAATTACTACAATTATTTCAGAGAAATATTCGTCAGTTTGGCTTGTGGAAGACTGCGTTATCTGTTGACGAAATGATGGCCAAATCATATGCAAGAACATCGCTAAAACAGTTTATCCGGGGAAAACCCATACGATTCGGACTAAAATTTTGGGGTCTTTGCACCGCCGATGGATACCTGTTGAATCTCGATTTATATTGTGGAAAAAATTCATCAATTGGAGATAAATTGGGTAAATGTGCTCTAGGTTCTCGTGTAGTGATGCAATTATTGGATCCATTTCTCAAATCTATCCCTCCTAAGAAGATATCTCAGTTCCATCTTTACTGCGATAATTTTTTTACGAATTTCGATCTCCTAGTACATTTGAAAAAGTTAGGTTTACAATGTACAGGAACTATAAGAGAAAATCGAGTCAAAGAAAAAAATGTAATCGACAAAAAGTCTCCACGAGGTACGTATGTTGTAAAGCATGATCAAAACAGCGGAATAAACTACATAACTATCGCAGACTCGAAACCAGTTTCGATCGCTTCTACCGCTGCAGGGGTGACTCCTCTATTACCGTCTAAGAGATTTAGCTCGAGTGCACATTCAAAAATTGAGATTCCGTTTCCACAAGCATTTCATCTCTACAATAAATTCATGGGCGGAGTAGACGTTCACGATGGACATTGCAACAACTTGCTTCCAAGTATCCGTTCAAAAAAATGGACATGGGTCGTCTTTATTAGATTTATACAGGCCGCCATTGTGAACTCAGTCGTGATTTTCAACGCAACTGGAGATAAAACAAAAAAAATTGGTTCAAAGCAATTCGCAATTTCGATTGCTAAATATTACTTAGAGAGGGGAAAACTAAAACGGAACAAAGCACACGATACTTTCCGTCACAGCAAACAAGCTCGTTGTTCAATCTGTCCAATAAGAACATATACGTACTGTAAGGACTGTAATGCTTACTTCTGTAGTGCTTGTATGAAAGCGAAACACGTAATCAGGCTTCGGGGATAAGCAAAGGGTGCATTTACAACCAAGCACCCCAAAAAGTGAGAGGCAAGGGGACTCACTCGAATCAAGCACCCCAAAAAGTGAGAGGCAAGGGGACTCACTCGAATCAAGCTCCCCAAAAAGTGAGAGGCAAGGGGACTCACTCGAATCAAGCACCCCAAAAAGTGAGAGGCAAGGGGACCCACTCAAATCAAGCACCCCAAAGGAGAAAGGATTTCTACCACGTCCATGTCGTTTTCTCTGGGTAATGCTCTTAAGTAATTCTCTGGGTAATACTCTTAAGTAGAATAAAGAATTATAAGTTTATCCGTTGAGTAATGCGGAGTGATGAATTTCTATAAATTTGTCAATTTGTCAATATATAAAGTTGTCAATTCTTCAATAAACGTTAGATAATAACTGGGTGTTAACGGGAAGGTGTCCGCCATATTGCATCCGCCATTTTGAATTTTGAAATGATGATGCCAGATTCGTTATCAAGGACCTCGAAAACCCCCGAGTGCCACATTTCATCCGATTCATACAGTTTTTGAATTTAGGTCCGCCATATTGGATCCGCCATTTTGAATTTTCGAATTTTGAGGGCAGATTTGTAATCAGCGACCTCGAAAACCCCCGAGTGCCACATTTCATCCGATTCAAGTAAGTTTTTGAATTCGGGTCCGCCATATTGGATCCGCCATTTTGAATTTTCGAATTTTGAGGGCAGATTTGTAATCAGCGACCTCGAAAACCCCCGAGTGCCACATTTCATCCGATTCAAGTAAGTTTTTGAATTTGGGTCCGCCATATTGGATCCGCCATTCTGAATTTTCGAATTTTGAGGGCGGAATCGTAATCAGCGACCTTGAAAACCCCGGGATACCAATTTTCGTTAAAATTTGAATATTTTTTTTGTCGGGCACCGAGAGTGAAAATTGTCTTCCTGCTGAAGGGATGAAAAGCGCCATTTTGGGGGTGAAAATGTCAATGTCGACAAATTAAAAAAATATATTCTTAAACTACAACTATTTTGTGCACTCATGGTTGAAGAAAAAGGGGGGGTCCTCGCGCGTCTTCAATGAGAAAAAAAATATTGAAAAAAAAATGTCTTCGATTTTTTCGGTTTTTTTTGTTTAAAAACGGCCATATTTTTTTTTCTAATGGACAAAACTCAATTTTGACTCCGGATTCGGAAAGGGGACACTCGAAAGTACAAGGGAACATATTTTTTATTTGCAAATTATTTTTTTTCGATGATAAGAATCTAGCTTGAAAATGAGAAAAAAAAACACGATTCTTCGGCGTTAATGGGTTAAGTATTCTTAGTACGTCGATGTTGATATCTTCTGTATCACCAAAGGAATACTTGTCCGAGTATTTATATCATAAATTTTACTGCTGTACGTAACTTAGACAGTAACCTTTTTGTCTAGACTATTAATACTTCTTACATACCAATTATAAGTAGTATTTTTCTCATCTTCATTACGTAAATTTTTTAATGATTCAACTACTGTTTTTTTCTGTGGAAACAAATTCAAAGTAAAATTTATTGTGATTTCGGAATGAGAAAATAGGTAAACACTTTTTAAAATTGCTTTCAGTGGAGTTTTAGATCTTTTGTACGATTTTTCGTAATATCATAGGTAATCGAGGGACCACCGATGTACTTGTCCGGGTTTTTTCCCCCGGGAGGGGATTTTTGCTATTTTAAATAACTTTGATACAAAAGACAGCTAATCTTTTCCATCCATAATTGAAAATGCTGTATATTCTCTATTGTTTCAGACAAGAAGCAAAACAAAATACATGTAATGAGAGTCAAACTGTTTTTTTTTATCTACGAATCCCATATTTGGAATATAACAGTAGAGAATTCTTCTACGCTCGGTAGAATAGAATTTGTCGTATGATACGGTCCCCTGCTATACCGACATCAAATCTTCCACCCCAGTTGCGTTCGGTTTATGTCGCTTCTTTGGGTCATGGCGATCGATCGAGTCGATTATTTAATTATTTAAAAAAATGATAACACAAAACAATCGAAACGAAGGCCCTCCTGATGAATTAGTGGGAATGTAAATTAAATTCTCTTTGTGGAAGATTAAAAGCTTTTCACTTCGCTATCCTTCGAAATTCAAAATTCCTCGGCACATTATGATATTTTATGAATGCATACAAGGTGTTTTCCGAAAATACTTTGGCAGCCCGGAGTATGACAAACGAAAAGAAATCTTCCCAACGCCCAGACCCAAAACGAAACACATGATATCAAATACATACACGCACGCGTTTTTTTTCACACGAGCATGTACAGTTATTTTTTTACCGCGGATATTCTATCGACGAACATTTCTATTGCGTATATTCTGTCGCGAATTCGCTTACAGCTTCATCTCAATCTTTCTACGTGAAAGCCCTCGAAATCAAATAAAAAATGTAAACGAAAATATAGATAAAATAAATACGTACCAAGCGCCATTTTAAAAAGATTCAAAAATAAAAGGAAAAAGCGACCACCGGCCAAGGTTCTGACTCCTAAAAGAATTAAAAATGGTAATAGCTATTTTTGTCAAGTGACTAAAATGTCGAGAAAATGTTTACTGTTATTTGTTTATTTTATCCCGTTCTCCTCAACCCCACGAAGATTCTTTAAAAAATGCTTATATCTCTGTTTGGAAAAATAAAAATAATTCGCGCTCCCACAAAAAACTTGGCTCGAATTTTTTTCTAAATTTAATTATACATTCACTTGTCAAGTTTTTCGAAAGAAACAATAAACTCCATAGAATTCTGATGCCGAAATGCAAGTGCAAAAAAATATTGGTGAAAATAGTTGAAAATAATTTCAACGATAACTTTGAAAAAACTGTAAGGAAATGGAAAAAAATGTCAACCGTTGTTTGGTAGTACTCTCAAAAGAATGAATTGAAATCACTAATTCTTTTTTTTTATCTTCAAGACATTGATCGACGTGTTATTCTCTTTCAACAATCCGGAAAAAGTACTACGTTTCCTAATGCAACACGCAAGTTAGTTCCACGAATACGAGAACGGCTATTGATAGGATGGTTTTCCAGGTCTTTTCTTGGAAAGTGGTAAGACTCTTTTTGACGTATTCATTTATCTTTCATGATATATACGTAACATTTTGGCTATTTGATTATTCCTGGGTTACGCAGAGCAATTTGTTATCATAAACATTTTACGTAACACCTGTGCACATGTCGAGCACCACATGTGCCCGGTCGGATGGCAAAAATTAAGTACGTCGGTACCAATTTTACATTTATGTTCATAGTTATTGTACAATACATAGCAAAAAAGTGTAATTTATTTACTAGTTTATATACACGCTATGATATGAAATGATAATACTGCTCCATAATATAATGAATAATTCGTAACAAACGTCAAATATACGTAACGTAATACGTCAAAATTGAGGACAAGTGAGATTAATAGCGAACTATTATTTATTAAATAGATCATTTTTTCCGGGTCCGGAAGCCTTTTATAATATCGTTGTTGAACCGAATTTTTATTCATTCGCATTGGAATATAGGAGAACGAGTTTCGATATTGGGGTTTTTTAAATATTACTACAAACACCATGTATCGGGAGGGCATTATCATTTTTTGCCTGACCATTGTGCACCCTTTTCTCTGCTATGGAAAGGTAAAAAAAAAACATTAATTATTAGCACTTGAAAAAAAAAATCTGCTTGGCAAACCAATAAAAGTACTAACGAAAATTTTTCAAAATTGAACTTAAAGAAACGAAAGTGCAGTATTTTCATTCGATTGTATTTGCAGGCAAACACGATTAGTGATCCGATATTAGAGTACTTAAATATGGATCCCAAACACGGTAAATATATCAAAAGCCGCGGTAGCGGCTCGGCGCCAAGTATTTAAAAAAAAAAACAAGCGCGATATCAATTACGTCCAAATAAAATAAAATAATTGATGAGTAATCACTATTATCTATTTAACAGTAATGGAACATGAGCTAATAAACATCTATTTGAGTGAACATATGCATAAGAGATCCTCCGCCAATAATCAAGATCCAAGGGGAACTGAAATGAGGTTTCGAGCTTTCAACGGAGATATCAATCTTTGGCTTCATCCTCGAGATTCATTGTTTGCCTCGATCGAGACACCTGTCTACTTCGCGCATAAGAACGACAACGTACCTGGCGGAGTCTCTTATGTTCTTGAACCAGATGTAAGTGTATAATGAAAAACGTAAAAAATGGACAACGAATCGATGAAAAAAATACGAATAAGATAAACCATATTTATGATACAGGCTATGAAAATAGTTGGCCAACTTTATGAGGACGCGAATCATTACGCTTCGGTGGTTATCGGCTCGGACGAATATGATGATCAACCAACAGTTGTGAGTATAACTTTCATATCTACCGCATTTCATCCTCGTATGAATTTCATTGTACAATTTCATCTATAACCTTATTTTGTACTGATTAGTGATAAAATAAATTATTCTACAGACTGGTAATATCAAACTTAGAGGAGACAATGCAGCTCTGGTCATCAGATCTTTGCCGGAGGAAGTTGTTGAGGAACACTTGAGAAAGCGTCGTTCGATCGATGGCAATAACGTCGACAGTTCCTTAAATTCAGCACGTCACGTTGTCTTGAAGATCAAAGATCATTTCCCGAAAAATAATATTGGCGAGGGTGAGTCTATCTAACATCCCTTCAAGATATTTTTTTATGGCTAAAGTACATTGTTCTTTAAAAATTCGGAATTATTAAATCTTCCAAATTGACCTCATGAGATAGTAGATGGGAAAAATAACAAAGGGCATATATTTTTACAGGTCATAAAAAAGTGAACGTCGGCGGAAACTCGGCCACACCAATTCGATTTATCGATGACGACACACAAGTTGTTTATTCCCGTTCTATTTATCCCAAAATATTCGTAGAAATCGATTATACCTATTATAATCAATAGTAAGTTTTATGTTGACATAACAAAAAGACGATATAAAATAAATAATAATAAAACGTTTTTAACAGCTCTTCGAGGAGTCAAAGTAAGGTATCCAAAATGATAAATTTGCTGGAATATGTTTTGGCGTTTTGGAACGGCGTCGATCTTTCCTATCGTCATCTTGAAAATCCGAACTTTAGATTCCACATTGCTGGAATCGCTATAGCGACTGTAAGTTCTAAAATATATTTTTCGAAATGCAAACAAATAGCTGCTGCAATAAAATATTGCGAATTGAATGAAACTTTGTCCAATGAATGTCTTCTAAATATACTTGTACGTATGATTTTTAGTCGCCAGCAGCGACACCATATATTTCGACTTCCCGAATTTCACAAGATGGAACGTTTGATCCTGAGATTGCAATTAATGAGGCAGCACTCTTTTATTACGATGTAGGAAACCAAATTTCATTCGATATGTACGACATTGCTGCCATAATGACTAAGTACGTATGACAAACTCTTCTCTGTCTTCTGACGATTTTAAATTTTATTCACCTGTTTGTCAACTTCATGTAACGCAACACAGTCTCGATTAAAATTGTAGACTTTTTTCATCCAAATAAGCCATTATTATTTAAATGTATAGGTATTTAAATAGAAAATATTTTAAATGAAATACTACTGTCGAAAAATTCTTTCGGAAATTTCACAGACTGGAGATGAAAGAACCTACGATTGGTAAGAATTTGCAATTTTTATTAAATAACCAATGTCCGAATTTTGAAATTTCATTAGCGAGTTACATGGTGTCTGCATGATTTTTAGGCATAGCTGCAGTTGGAGCCGCATGCAACGATCCTATTCGAAGAAGATCAAAAGATGGGGTTGCTCTGGTTCATGACGATGGTGGATTCGGCGGTATTGCCACTGCGGTTCACGAAATAGGACACTCGTAAGTACATCAACAAACCAGAAAAAAGATTCGTAATAAACAATTATTGTAGTTCCAAATCATTTTTAACCTTAATTTTCGAAGGCTAAAATATATTTACAAAACGTTGGAGGTAAACGTGCAAGTAGAGTTGTTAGATCGTAAAATTCTAAGGAGAAAAATTTTTGGTCATTGTTCATCCGATGCGTGCTGGCCGATTGATTGATGATGATATAGGAATAGCCAATCGGATACGTTGATAAACCGTCCCCGCTACTTTGCTCTCTTTTATCATTTCACGATCTTCTCACTTTATAAATTTTCGGCGCAATATTTTGTTTGCGAAAGTCATAAAAAAATATTTTTCAATGGTTTTTTTGTCACATGTTTTGATTTATAGATTGGGTTTGAGACATGACGACGGCAAACGGTACCCTGAATGCGATAACAGTCATGGCTTC
The DNA here is from genome assembly GCA_963989365.1 of Rhimphoctona megacephalus. Taxonomy (NCBI): domain Eukaryota; kingdom Metazoa; phylum Arthropoda; class Insecta; order Hymenoptera; family Ichneumonidae; genus Rhimphoctona; species Rhimphoctona megacephalus. The sequence continues at coordinate 305,425 of OZ022415.1, read as the reverse complement.
GTTATGGGAAGTAGCACCAATCCCACGGAAAATACATCGATGTTTTCGGCGTGTTCACTGGCACAATTCAATCAAATATTGAAGTACGCATCTGTTTATACAAATACTTCCAACTCATAGTAACGAATATGTACCTTAAACTTTGCCGTACTATAATTTTATATTTTTCTTGCAGAATGGGAGGGCTCGAGTGTTTGTATGACGCACCGAAAAAAATAGCAAAAAATTTGCCAACACTGATGCCCGGCAAACTGCTAAGCTTGGATCAACAGTGTCAAGCTGCGAACTATGATAAAGCCTGTGGATGGCATGCGGTAAAGATTATACACATAAAACATTCAATATCCAACTGAAATAAATCGAAAAAAGATCTAAACCGAAGTCAATTATTCTAACCGATATCTACGATTCAATTTTTCAATTTTTTTAAATCGGTTATTGTCATTCAAAAAAGTACTCGAAATCAGCTAATATTTTTCAACATTCTATCGCAGTTTCATAGCAATACAAAACGTATTATATCTTTAAGTTTTGCACTTCAAATCTATTTAATCATCAGAAATGTGCGAAAAACGAAAGAAAAACCGATCTTGTATGGTTCAAGAACTTTGTTTGAACTGAATTCACCGTTGCTTTGAATACTTTTCCATTGAGAAGTTTTTTGTGTGATTTAATAATTTTTCGATTTTCAGACACGACCCTGCGTTCAATTAAGTTGTACGTCCCAAATTGTAAGAAGTCCGACGAGGATTATCGAGTATTGCCAACGACTTAGTCATGGCGCAGCGCCAGGTACTCCTTGTGGAAATAAAAATGACATTAACCCTCGGGTCAGTACGATCAGAAATCATAACGCATTTTGTGAATTTTTTCCAGAAGCTAAATATTTAATCGTCAACTGTTCCAAACAATGCACTTTTCATTTCTCCTTTTATAGTTTTGTCTCCAGAGCCGCTGCGTCAGTTTCGATTAGACGCACGAAGAAGAAAAAACGGATCGCTAAGAACCTTTGCTTTACGCAGGAATTATGCATGGATTTGCATTTACCAAACTGAATAATGTTTAACAGTCGTATCTGATAGCCAATGACAAATGCCAATTTGTCAGAGGTAGAAATTATTACCTTAATTGCACCAGGAATGTATGCGTTATACCTATATCGCATACATTCCTGCATATATTCGATATATATATCGGCAGCAGACAGTGCCGATGACTGTTATATATAAAGACAATTTATATTATCAAATAAAAAAACTTTCAATCAGACAGCAATTATTCTATTTCACCCATGATCACAAATCTTAATTCTCTATTATTTTGGCCGAAAAGCGAAAAATAGATGATTAAAAGTCATACTGAATTTTCCGATCCGTCAAATCAGTTACCAGAAACTCCTAGTCTTTGCTGTTATAATCTTGCAAAATGGCACATTTACAACTCTACCAGAAAGATCTCTACCAAACGTAAAAACTCTATCAGTAGATATACAAGGGGGTTTCTAGATACAGATTCCTGTTACCGACACTTACCGACCCCTTAGCCAAGACACGAACCCCTTCTAGAACCTTCCAGAAACTTCTGGAACTTTCTCGAAGGTTCGATGATGACGTCATGCGTCCCCTCTCGAAACGTCAAGGTCAATGAGAGTCGCAAGATAGAGGTTGTTCCTTCTCGAAGGTTCGATGATGACGTCACGCGTCTCTTCTCGAAGGTTCGATGATAACGTCACGCGTTTCTTCTCGAAAGTTCGATGATGACGTCAGGATCAAGGAACGTCAAGGTCAATGAGAGTCGCAAGATAGAGGTCGTTCCTTCTCGAAGGTTCGATAATGACGTCAATGTCATTGAGGATCAGGGTCAGCGGAGGGTAATGAGGGCGACAAGACGACAGGATGTTTATACTGCACGTGTGAAAGATGTATCGGTATATATAAACGGTATCAAATTTCAAATACGCAGTGGCAAGATTTATAACATAAACAGAATAAGGTGATATCGGCTGTGTGTGTGATATAGCTTATACGCCCCTCTTACATGCAAAACTTATAATTCCAAAAAATTGGACGCAAATAATTTTGTTTATACTCCACGTGTGAAAGATTAAAGACAATATGCCTAACCTTGGTAGACGCATAGGGGTGGGGGTACACAATGACAGCCCTCTCGAAGTTTCGATGATTTCCTGCCAGAGGTTAGCTATAAAGGGCGAGAAATTCGATTCTTGAAACATTCAACAATTGTTCTTCGACTGATTTTAATTTAACAACAAACTAACATGGATCTATCAAAAATCAACAAAGTGAGGCGGCGGGTGAACAGCCAGGAATACCTACCGATAAAAGACTTGGAGGATCTGGTGTTATATAAAGATTATAAAATCACCAAGGTGTGTCGAATTACAACAAAATTCGGTATCAGGATAACTGTAGATGTGGAAGATAGCTTTTCGGTTTTTTTGTCTACGAGAATGACAAAGCGTTTGAATGATAATGATGAGCTCCTACAAGAAATGATGGAAGCATGTGAAGAGAACAGACTTCAGATGCGCTACCTTGGCGGTGAATATAATCAAATCGAGTTTTCAACTCAGATTACTAAAGGTGTAATCATCGATTACACATTTCCATTATAACCAAATTTTATTTGACAAAAGAGTTCTGCAGATACAGTATTATAACCGTAGACATATTGTTTTATTCATTGAAAAAAGGGTTTCAAGTTTCAAAATAAACTTATAAAAAAACTTGTTTCTTATTCATTATTCCTCTCAAACATCTATGGACAATTGAACATAAAAACGAATATTCGAATAACATTATTCTGAAAATTATATTCAACAGACACTACCATCAGAAGTAATTAAATATTGCAGAACGTTCATGGTTAAAGGTGTTAGTTTACATGCTTTTTGTGCAGTAGTAGTGGGGAGTAATAAAAGTTCCAAGCTTCTAGAAGCTTCCAAGAGGTATAAAAGCAAAATTGTTCGTCGGATGACAGTCAGTCATCAACATGAATGAATTAAGTCCAGACCAGTTGCAACAATTGTGCTTTTTTCCACCATACTTCTGTGATTATGAGGATGCTGTACACAAGTATTTTGGAGACGATCCACCAGATGCAGTCTACGAGTTTCTCAACGACATAGTAGAGTTTCAAAGAAATTTGAGAAAAGTGAAATGCGAGCAAGAGGGCAGCACCGGCAGCAACGATCAACCACTTTGTGCACAGTGCAAGCGTACACATGAATTAATCGATATTATCGATAAACACGTCCGATGTTTAAATAATGATGTTTCTGAAGTAATTAAAAAATTGTTTCAGTTAAAATGTAAAATAGAGGCAAATTCATATGTCTCTTTAGAGGATAAACCGGTCAACGATGTAATAGATTTTGCTCAAAACTTACATAATCACGTGAAGCATTTAAAGGAGTTTGTAGAGATAATTCGAATACCTAAAGTGAAGGAATAATGTAAAAAAAAAGTCAATAAATACTTTTCATATGAAATTTTTATTTATTTTTATAAAAACCTGACACTGTATTCCAGCAAATTTTGAGACACAAAATATTCATAACTTATATACTTATTAAAAAAAGATATTTTCAATCGGTAGGTTCGAGAATCCAATTTTTTAGTAACTGAACATTTCGGTTAGCACAATTGAATTTGAATGCATTTTCATGATGTGGGCATCCAGTATTTGATTGTTTCTGCAACTTTTGCAACGACGGACAATCAAGCATTTCAAGATTGACAATGCGTTCGGATCCTTCCAACAAAAAATTCGCCAACCATTCTTTCTTCTCTGAACCCTTCACGTAGATAGTTCTAGTATTGTGTAAAATGCTTCGGATAATTCCGGTTGCAGCGTTATAGGGCACAGAACCAAAGTTCCAGGGTATTCCATGGAAATTGCGTGTCAGCCATGCGTTTGTACATTTGTATTTTACTGGCAAATTGTTCCACGCGCAGGGTGCTTCAAAGAGCAGTGTCAAAGGTGTGGAATCGGTAAAGGAAATTACAGAAAATTCTTTGAGCACAAATTCGTTGATGGGTTTCTTGAAACCCTGTAGGTCGACCACGTACTCCATCTCTCAGCCACGACTGATCTGAGGAGCGCTTAACTAATATTTTTATAGCAACATTTTTAACCCCACCACGAATAAAGAAGTATGTATTTTTTATTTTTCATACCAATTTCTTGACATTTCCACTGATTGAGTTATATTCTATTATACGATCGTGTAATATTAAGCAATAAGCCGAGGTTTGAGGTGGAAAAGGATTTGTCGACTCAAATTCTAATCGAATGTCAACCGGTCCAGATTTCAATGATTCGTTCTGCTTTGAACAATCAATGACAATGAGTGGCGCGTACTTCAAAAAGTCACCTTTACTGATCAGTGGTTCAGGCTCCTTCACATAGTACGATGCTTGGAAATTGACATACATATCATAGAGTAGAGCATACTGATTATGGTCAATGTCAAGATTTAAATTCCCATAGGGACAACTCTGTGAGTTGAGAAAGAGTTTGACGTCTCTGATGTTACAATGATCAAAGTGACTCGCATTCTTAGTAGGACTATTTTTTCGCGCAGTCTGGAATCCCACAACAACGTATCGAGGCTTTTCGAGTTGAGTAGAGGTTTTCACAACCCAAACGTGTTTTGTGGCTGTAGGTAGTAATGGGTACTCGTACAATTCCCACGCACGAAAACTTATAGGAATAGATGAATCTTTGGCGATGTAATTTAAGAGTTGAATTTTTCGTTGATCAGCAACCCTAATGTATGGTATCATCCATTCGATCTTCGAAAGAGTAATTTTGAATTGCTCCGCTGCAGCAGCATCCCCAATAGTTTGTATAATAGCATTCATATCAGTATTTGCCCGTGTCAAAATCAACTCATGTTTGGCATTGACGACAATTCTGCGATAGTCCTCTGCAAAGCCCAGTAGCATACTCAGAGGTATGGAGATGTCAAAGTAACCAGTATCATCGGTTATCGATGCTTCTTCATCGCTCATCCAGCCAGCATTTTCCATCACAGACTTCTGACTAGGATTCTGAGAGATGTAGTTTTTCATGAGTGTTGTGAGACCAACATTTTTACTTCGATCGATCTCCACAGCATTCAGCTCGTAGCGAATTTCCTCAAATAAGTGACAGATAGCATTCTTCACCAATTTTGTTGCAGCAACGGTAGATTGTCCATCAGCTTTTGTCAATCTACCGTATACATGCAATGAGCTCTTGCTTGGTAGCAAGCACAAATCCTGATGCTGAACGGCGATACGAATTTCATCGTTGTTGTTGAAGGTTGCTGATGCGAATGGTTGATGCCCATGAGTCTCATAATGCGCGATGGACTCGTCAAAGATGATTGGTTTTTGTATTCTTAGGATCTCTTCCATGGTAAAAAGCAAAAAATTGTGATGCAACAAACACGTATTTTTACTTTCCTCGAGGTTTCAGACCCAGACTCTTCAGAAACCGAATGTTTTGACGTGTTAGCTCCTTGAGAGATACTCGACGACTGTTTCGCTCTGGGCATGCCTGTTCAATTTTATAACTTCCACCACCTTTTGGTTCAAAAACAATGCCCATTTTTATGATTTTACGTGCAGTCTAATCGTTATAACTTCACCTCGAAAGTTCACCAATTCACCGTCCTGATCTACAAGTTTTAGCTGTAGATTATGTATGGATTGTACAGTGATAGGAAGGTAAGTGATGTGTGATGGCACTTCAACGATCTTATATCCTGGTGGGACAATAGGGAAAAATTCATGGATAGTATGCACTCGTTGACCGTTGATATACGCTCCTGCAGTTATGTTACACTCGACTCGTAGTGAATTGATTTTGAGTATGGCGACTGGTAAGTCAGATTTATGAGTAATATTGGCTTGAAGGATGCGTGGTGTGAAACCCAACAATCGTCCAATAGAATCGTTTGGTTCAAAATTGATATTACGATTGCACTTGATTTCACTGCACAGAGTATTATTATTAGGCTTTAAATTGACGATGATGTTACGATCGGAGAGCGCTTTTTGCAGATAATTTTCAAGATCTTCAATTTCGTAACTTCCAGTTGGTATAGTGATGATCTCCTTGTCTACGTGGAACTTGTTATTTCCCACGTCTATATTAGGAATAGAGTTGAAGGTCAGCAGCTCAACGAGACCCAAAGTATAATTTTTTAATGGTGACAACTCAATTGGAGGAAAAAAGTAAGCCTCGAGTATCGACGATGTGCCCGATAGTGTTAGCGTAAAAGAATCACCCATCGCGTCTGATGTTTAACTGATACCAGGTATCATGTGAGAGCTCATTTTATAGTTCTGCATTTAGAAACTTGAGACACAAGTGTCCGCATATTACTGTGTCATAATCCTGATATTTTTCATGATTGTAATTTACGGTGCTACCAACACCGAGATATTTCATTAAATCTGGCGGTGGTTGCAGGTTGCCAAAGCTATCGAAATAAATGACTTTGTTGTTCTTTTTCTCGTACGCAACCCAATGTGTGCCAGAACCTTCTTTATCATCGAGGTTCACTATAGCTGATTCATATTTTCGAGGTCCGCCTTTGGGCAATGCATTTCTCATATAAACACCACGAAAATGTGGAATTTGCATGTTTTTAGCAAACCTTGATAAATCGTAATCAGTGAGTGCTCGATGTGGTAGCCTTATACGTTTTTTAGACGGAGACCCATCCCATTTTTATAGGGTTTGAGGTACAGTCCTTTGCCCAAAGCAATCGTCTCCATTGCATTATTATGGCGCTTACTCTCTTCGAGAGTACGTTTTGCAGCATTGGCATCATTTACAGCTTTAGCAATGCCCGCTGCGCCACCAGCAAGAGCTCCAGTGGCACTCAGTCCAGCAAAAATGGGTATAAGAAACGGCAAGAATCCTCCGATTTTGGGGGGTACAGGCAGGATCCGTGGTAATCGGATATTTCTCTTACCACCAGCATTTCTCACAGCTGCACGGGCGCCCTCTAGGGCTGATTTCACAGCATTGGCACCCGGCATCATTGAAGCTTTTGCCGCTCGAATAATACGCTTTAGTGACACTTTCTTCTTCTTCTTAATGCCCATACCGAGTTTGGTTTTAGCTTTCATCGTATTCGCAATAGCCCAAGCCGTTGCCTTTTCACCAAGATTCGCGTCTTCAGCGAGAACACGTTTCCAAGCCTTCTCCTCGAGGATTCTATCCGCTGTGTGTCGAGCGGAGAGGTTATCTCGATTTTTTGAGTATGCGATATCGTGCTCTTTGCACGCAGCGTCAAGCGGATTGATTCCCGGATCACCTCGTGCAAGTCTCTTTGCCAATTTAGTACCAGGACCGCAGTATTGGTATCCCGGTACGTGTAACTCAACAGGAAGCTTATTAATCAGATCGTTTACAAATCCTTTGCCGCGCTTATGCACGATCATAACGTAACAACGAATCGTTCAAGACTGAGCAATGGTTTCTTCGGAATATTCTATTTATAGCCTATTTCTTTTTATCGCCTATAGTTCCATATCGTCCAGGATCAACTTTTCCTGCAAATAATTGACTTCCCGTGATCTTCCCAACATTCACATCGGAGGGATTAGAAGGAGGACACCGTTGATTCACCTCTTCTGCAAATTTTTTCAAGCTTTTAGCGATGGGATTGGATGAATCTCCTGAATTGCTCATGTCGCTCTGCACACGATCCTATTCGTAGAAAGTACAAAGTGATACTGAAATAAAATTTAGATGCAAGTTATACTTATATCATCATCCTTTTATAAAGGTACCATCCATGCATTTGACCTCAGTCATTCTCAAGATGAGGTTCAGTGATCAGTCAACGAAACTACCTATGAAGAATTTTGACGAGCTTATACAACAGAATGTACAAGAGAGACGTCATGGAGATTTGTTGCCAAGCAGCGTGCGTGCAGTATTTTGCGGTCCATCCAATTGTGGAAAGACTAATGCTCTTCTCACCCTCATAACACATCCTAATGGCTTGAGATTTGAGAATGTATATGTATATTCAAAATCGCTGAATCAAGCGAAATACAAGTTTCTCAAGCGTCTACTCGAAACTGTGAAAGGAGTGGGATACTTCCCTTTCGCGGATCATGAGCAAGTGATCAAACCGGAGGACACTAAGCCAAACTCCATTATGATTTTCGACGATGTGGCCTGTGAGAAGCAGGATAACATGAGAGCCTTCTTTTGCATGGGTCGCCACAGAGATGTTGACTGCTTCTATCTCTGTCAAACATATGCGCGTATTCCTAAACATCTCGTACGCGATAATACTAATCTACTCGTGTTGTTTCGCCAGGATGAAATGAACTTGAAGCATATCTACGATGACCATGTCAATACCGATATGACATATATGCAGTTTAAGGATCTGTGTTCGGTGTGCTGGAACGAAAGTAAATATGGATTTGTTGTAATAGACAAGGACAGAGAGCTGAATGAGGGTTGCTACAGGAAGGGTTTTGACTGTTTTATAAATTTGCAATCTCGAAAGACATAAGCGCAGTCGAAGTCCAATCTCAATAGTGTCAATATGCAGAGTACTAACCTCAATAAGGAGAAAAACGTATTACGTCAAATCGCAAGCGTGAGCAATGCGATTCGACGCAAGCACAGAATGATAAAATTGGGGAAGATCACAGCGGATAAGGAGCTGAGCGAAGTTTTCAAACCCGTGGTAACTCCATTGCAAAAGCTAGTCGATCAGTCGGTAAAGCTGGAAAACATTAAGAAGGAAAAGCTGAAACAAGAAAAGGAGGAAGCAGCTTGGAAAGAAGAGAATGCAGCCTTGAAGGAAGAGGAGGGTGATTTGGATAATACATTTAGAACTGCGCATGAAGATGATGACGATTATCAACAACAAATATTAGATTTATCTTCCGATAAGGATTCATCGTCCGACAAGGATTCATCGTCTGGCAAGGATCCATCGGTTTTGCAAGAAACATCTAAAGTATCTCCCATTGAACCGCTTGTACAGCAGTACCTACGAATGTTCGAGACGAGTGAAAAAAAAGAGCTTGATGATTCGTACGGTGTTCGACAAATGAGGGGAGGAGTCCTGATGATTGGCGATTCACCAGTAACTTTCGACAATGGGCGCTTGTCAGTTAAGAACAAGACTTACGAACTATCCCCCGGTTTGCTCGAATTGATATTCAAAAAGTCTCCGAACAGAGAGATCGTAACTGCAGCAGATATGGATAATTATTATGCAATTGTTACTAGCACGTATGCGCATCGAAAGTACTATAGACCCAACGAACCCATTCGCATGAAAGGCATCAAGTACGAAAATGTTATTGCGAATATGCTTCTATCACCGAGGCGAAAAACCGGTAAAGCTCTACCACGCTATATGGTTGCGAAAAGACGCAGAAAGATGGATTATGTTTATTGGGACGATCCTAATGAACTAGTGGATCGACTGCGACTGCTCCTTGCCTCCCAATCAGCTGGGAACTCTAGTCATTCCAACGAAATTATTTCAATCATTGAAGAGTTGCGTGAAGCTGAAATTATTTATTAGACAGTACGCACTCCTTGGATTCATTTGAGTCATGAGTGTCGACGTGTTTGGTCGTCAATTATCGAGGATTAAGAGTATTGCCAGCGGTGGTCGGGGTCCTCCCGGTGAAGGATTCAAAATTACCGCCGATGGTCAATATGACATAGACAATAGAAGATTGTGCAATGTAGCTGCTGCTATCGAGCAACACGATGCTGTATCTGTTGAAGTGATGAGAAGTGCTATACAGGAAGAAGTTAGACTTGTATACGCCGTTACATCATCCCTACGAGATAATGTAGACGATCATGAGATAATGTTTCACGGTCTCGAGACACAATTTCAAGAAAATATTAAACAGCAGCGTATTGACAGTGAGACGGTACAAGAACTCATTACGCGCAACTCTCAGCTCATTGCTCATTTGGAAGAGGGACTGAGAACATTCGAGAAAGTTAATTCCAACAACGACAGTAAACTGATGATTCATAGCCTTGAATCCCGTGTGAAAGACGCTATAAAAGATCTCGGATCTGCGATCAAAGCTCAACAAGAATTCACACTCCGTAATTCCCAAATAATATCCCAATTGAATGATCGACTTGTTGCGCTAGAACATGGAGAAAGCAGCAATAGCAGAAGAGCTTCATAGACCGGCTCGAAAAACTTATCCGCGTCGCCATGTTGTCATGCGCGGATTGGATGAGACCTGGCAGGCTGATCTCGTCGATATGACAGCATACACGCAATTCAACAACGGTTACAAGTATCTACTAACAATTGTAGATATTTTTTCAAAGTATGCTTGGGTCGTTGCAACGAGAACGAAGAGTGGCAAGGATGTTACAAATGCTATGGACTCTGTACTTGTAAAAGGTCGTGTACCGAGGAAATTGCACGTTGATCGTGGGAAAGAGTTTTATAACAATGAATTCAAAGCTCTTCTCCAACGCTATGGAATCAGCATGTACTCAACCTTCAGCAATATGAAAGCATCAATATGTGAACGCTTTAACCGTACACTCAAGGGTAAAATGTGGAAACAATTTACTCTACGAGGATCGTACAAGTGGATCGATATTGTGGAAGATTTGGTATTGGCCTACAATAATACCAAACATCGTACTATTGGAATGAAACCGAATGACGTCACCGTTCGGAATGAAAAAAGTATCTTGCTGCGTATCTACCGAAAATTTCAAGTTAATCGAACGCGAAAAATAAAATTTAAGGTTGGCGATAAAGTTCGAATCAGCAAGTACAAGCACGTTTTTGAGAAAGGCTATACCCCAAACTGGTCAACAGAAATATTTACAATAAGTCAAGTCGTAAATACCGATCCCGTGATGTACAAGCTCAAGGATTACCAAGATCAATCGATCGAGGGTGGCTTCTATCAAGAGGAACTCACAAGCGTCAAATATCCAAATACTTACCTCGTGGAAAAAGTTGTGCGAAAACGTGGAAACAAACTGCTTGTAAAATGGCTAGGTTTCGATAACTCTCACAACAGTTGGATCAATGAATCTGATTTGTAATTTTTCTCATAACGATTTTCATAATTTTTTGTTTTTTTATATAATAGTAGAAATAAAAAGTAGAAAAAAATGACTGTGTGTTCTTTATTTTCGATTATTACAGCTGTTCCATGTCTCCTTGACCGTGAAACTCTACCGTCTCCCTCTCTGGGTCACTGTGCTTCTCCTATATTCATAAACAAGCTCTGAACAGTAAGCATTAGTATATAGGTCATATATCTTTTGTAAACACAGGTCCCGATCAAGATCAATGGCATGTATATATATATTGTAACATGATTTTCCCGGTTCGGGTCAATCTGTCCCTTCCGAATTCCTCCGCAACCCCTCCTTGGACCTTCATGACCCGACGAGAGTGGACGGGGCGCCAGGTACGAACGTACCGCCGGTGGAACCGACTTTGAATTTATCCACTCTGGCACGGATGCGATGGACGAAACGGTCCAAGGGGTCCGGAGGGTTCAGGGTAGTCCGACTATTCAGCTCGACTGAGGTACTCAAGGGCAGAGGGGCTGGTTCGGGGTAAGAGAATAAATCGAAGGTATCGAAAGAAAATGGCCAAGACATGTGACTGAGTTAATATTAAGATTTATTCAGGTAAATTTAGTTAACATAACCATCGAGAGAAAAACAGCTAAAGTCCGAAGACAGGCAAATTAGGCAACCTGACAGGAAAGTTACACAGATTAATTAATTAATAACGGAGTTAATGCGCAAGGCACTAACTGAGGCAATACAATCGAGAGGAAGATAGCTAAGTTCCGAAGAACGGTAAATTAGGCAACTTAACACGAAAATTACAAAGATCAATTAAATAATAACCGAGTTAGTGCGCGAGGCACTAACTGAGGCAATACGATCGAGAGAAAAATAGCTAAGGTCCGAAGACAGGTAAATTAGGTAACCTGACATGAAAATTACACAGATTAATTAAATAATAACGGAGTTAGTGCGCAAGGCACTAACGAAGGCAATACAATCAAGAGAAAAATAGCTAAGGTCCGAAGACAGGTAAATTAGGCAGCCTAGTATGAAAATTACACAGATTAATTAAATAATAACGGAGTTAGTGCGTAAGGCACTAACTGAGGCAATACAATCGAGAGAAGAATAGCTAAGGTCCGAAGACAGGTAAATAGGCAACCTAGTATGAAAATTACACAGATTAATTAAATAATAACGGAGTTAGTGCGCAAGGCACTAACTGAGGCAATACAATCGAGAGAAGAATAGCTAAGGTCCGAAGACAGGTAAATTAGGCAACCTAGTATGAAAATTACACAGATTACTTAAATAATAACGGAGTTAGTGTGCAAGGCACTAACGGAGGCAATACAATCAAGATAAAAATAGCTAAGGCCCGAAGACAGGTAAATTAGGCAACCTAATATGAAAATTAGTTGAACGAACGAAATAATAATAGAGTTAGTGTGCACGACACTAACTCAGGCAATTTAATTGGAATTTAGGTAGTCAAGGCTCGGAGGCAGGTAGTACAGGCGATTTTACATGGAACGACATATATGAAATAATATTTCGAGATAAAAGAAATGCGAAAATTGGGTGAAATAACTTGAGAACAAAATACTGAAGGGATCCGAGGCAAATAAGAATGACAACAATGCTTAACGTACTCGAGGTCGAGCGAGAGAGAGATAGCACGAAGACAAACCGGCGCGACGCGCTTGCGGCCGGCCTTGAACGCGTAACACAAAATTGCGACGAGATACAATAGCCTAGACTGGCCAACATCGTACTATAAAATTACTCATTAAAATTTATATACTATTTATCGTAGTCGATAAAAATTGAATATCGAAATTAAAAGAATATCGCGAGTCACCAAGGGGGACTCGACGGAAAATTGGGTACTCCAAAAAAACTCAATAATTAGGAGAGAATGAAGAAAATAGCAAAATTCCCCTCCCGGGGAAAAAAACCTGGACAAGTACATTGGTGGTCCCGCGTTTCCCTATGATATCACAAAAAATCCAAAACCCCACTTAATTTTTTTTTTTTATGTTTACTAATTTTATTCATATCCCGGAGGGAAACCAACCATATAGATCGCGAAATATCCGGCCAAAAAACCAGACTTCACAATAAATGTTACTTTGAATTTATTTCCACAGAACAAAACAGGAATCAAAACATTAAAAAATCAGCGTTATCAAGATGAGGAAAATACCACATATAATTGGTGTGTAAGAAGTATCAAGAGTCTAGAAAAAAATGAAAAAAGGTCACCGTCTAAGTTATGTGCAGCAGTAAAATTTATGATATCAGTACTAGGACAAGCATTTCTTTGGTGACTGAGAAGATATCAATATGGATGTACCGGCAACGTAGGGCATGCAGTTGGTGCATTGCTTCTGGGATCTCCTAAGTTGAGCAGCTACTTTTGTTTTGGCTATGGCGCGACCAATGTTGCCAAATAGTATTTACTTATATGACCTAATGAAACAACATTGCCTGCGCCGTGGCTAAAATAACGAAAAACAAGCAAGAACAGGAAGTTTCGCATAAGAACCCGTGCTTTTGTAATGTTAAAAAAAAACTTTAATTTATGTCCGTACATGATAGCACAGTTTTGTTTGATTGGTAATAATTTGATGAACGTTCACCACCGTACGTTGAGCCTATACGCACAGAGTACTTGTCCGGCCCATAACTTTTTGTTAAAATTGCTCATTCAAGTGAAAATCAGGGGTCTCTCTCAAAAGTCAAGGGTCATAAATACGCACTTTTTCATTGTTGGTATTGTCTCATTTAATTTTTATTTTTTTTTATGATTAATCCCGCATAACGGTTTAAATTCTCTTTTTCAAAACATAAAGGGCTATTTTGATAGCTGGCGCCCAAGAACGTCAAAATGAAACGAACGGAGGGGGATTATTTTGTGTGAAATTTGCGTGATCTTAAAACTGGATACAAATTTGACGGTGCATTCATAGCCTGCATTGATCTTTTGACCATTCACCAGTGGTTACTTAGATCTTCTACTAATAAATAGTAGCTTTCCAAAGTATAATAACTTTCATTGCTGGCAATAGTAGTTTTCGAAAGTATGATACGCTACATTGCTGGCAATGGTTTACTGAGTCGCATCTTCAGAAATTTCATAACTGAATGCACCTTATGTTAATGTAATTTTATGATGACTAAGAACACCATTTTATTTCGATTGAATCGACGTCGAATGTTGTGTATGATACAAGGCCATTCTGAAATTTGCAGAAGAATTGATTTTCTTATAAATTTCTGACAGCGAAAAGCAACGCATGCAACGAAAAGCACTTCCAATTTGATTTTCACTTGAATGAGCAATTTTAATAAAAAGTTATGGGCCGGACAAGTACTCTGTGCGTATAGGCTCAACGTACGGTGGTGAACGTTCATCAAATTATTACCAATCAAACAAAACTGTGCTATCATGTACGGACATAAATTAAAGTTTTTTTTTAACATTACAAAAGCACGGGTTCTTATGCGAAACTTCCTGTTCTTGCTTGTTTTTCGTTATTTTAGCCACGGCGCAGGCAATGTTGTTTCATTAGGTCATATAAGTAAATACTATTTGGCAACATTGGTCGCGCCATAGCCAAAACAAAAGTAGCTGCTCAACTTAGGAGATCCCAGAAGCAATGCACCAACTGCATGCCCTACGTTGCCGGTACATCCATATTGATATCTTCTCAGTCACCAAAGAAATGCTTGTCCTAGTACTGATATCATAAATTTTACTGCTGCACATAACTTAGACGGTGACCTTTTTTCATTTTTTTCTAGACTCTTGATACTTCTTACACACCAATTATATGTGGTATTTTCCTCATCTTGATAACGCTGATTTTTTAATGTTTTGATTCCTGTTTTGTTCTGTGGAAATAAATTCAAAGTAACATTTATTGTGAAGTCTGGTTTTTTGGCCGGATATTTCGCGATCTATATGGTTGGTTTCCCTCCGGGATATGAATAAAATTAGTAAACATAAAAAAAAAAAAATTAAGTGGGGTTTTGGATTTTTTGTGATATCATAGGGAAACGCGGGACCACCAATGTACTTGTCCAGGTTTTTTTCCCCGGGAGGGGAATTTTGCTATTTGATATCACTTCTTTTTCCTATAGTATTTTCATATATTTCGCTTTATATAGACTCCAATAGAGTCTGCATATAACAAAAAAACTTACAACGTGTTTGCATCATTACATCATCGATTTATTTGAATGACAGGAATCAGTACTGCTCACACTACTAATTCGACATAAGAGAATGAGACAAATTTTCTACCATAAATTCATTGTTACTGAGGTTGTATAAATATAAGAGCGTTTCGTTCCTGTGATAAGAAAAAAGTTATAATGTTTTCAAAAGGGTTAACTACAAACTCGAAGTATTTTCGAGATGTTAGTAATTCGTTGATAGGTTATTATTCGATTATAGCTTGGCAGGAAGGTGTTATAGAATAGACCTCAAGTACCAATTTTTCCCCAAGGCAAAAATTCAGAAAATTAAATACTTTATCATTAGCTTTCAAGTTGTGTATTAGAATAAGGCATTCAGGGGCGAAAAGGCAGCGAGGATATTAGTAATTTCGGTCTAAGCTATAAATAGATAATTATATTTAACTTTACTGTCAGGAGCCTCAGAATTATTATTCTTTCAAAGATGAAATGACGGAAGAATATGATGCATCATCCTTGACTTACAAATTGTTTTATAAAACAGAAAAAAATTAGATTTAAAAAAAATTCGGCCGAAGTACTTGACGAATGTTTTTTCACTTAGTTTACATAATGTATCGGTCATGGTGACAACCTCGCCAAGTACTTCAGCCGAAATTCTTTTTCATCTAATTTTTTTTCGTTTGCAATCTTTTTTTGCTTCGGACTCTTATTTATACAGAGTTTTTATTTTCATTTTGGTTGGTAAAACAACTACATTTTCGAACTTGAGTCTTTTCTCTATCAACATTCAACATTATTTGAAGATTTTATGTCACACGATAAAGCCTCCCGTACTTGGCCACATATATTTTAGTATAGCTCAATTTATTTTATAACTTTTTGCGAAACCCAACCTTAGCTTTTCGCGAGGATTAACTCATTTTGATTTGTGTGATTTGAATTTATTTGATACATTTTTTGAGAGTGGTCACTTTTCTTATTTTTTGATAGGATTTGATTTTCTCAGGGATTTTTGCGAGAAAAGGTTTTTGCAGTGTATGTACATTCGTGGAAAAATATGGGAACGGCGGTCAACAAATGTACTTGTCCAGGTTTCTTCCGCGAGGGGGATTTTTATGCATGATATAATGCGTTTTTTCTCGTTCTTTTCAAACATATCGCTTTATATAGATTAGAAAAAGGTTATATTGGGAAATTATCGCTTTTTCATTTCCAAACCCTGACCCCTTCTACTTCGAGTTAGGTTTTTTCCCCATGAAATAAAGGGGCACGTGTTTTGAAATTTTCAATTTGGCATTTTTTTAATTCTCGAACCAGTAAAATTTTTTTGACATTTCGATTTACCTTTCTGGAATCAGGCTAAAATAAGTCGGGAACTGGGAGTCTGATACAAAAATTTACAAAGCTTTTGAGGGCAAGATTAGAGCAGTCAGAACTTTTCCATAGAATTTGTAGCTATTTGAATTTGTGTTTATCAAAGAAACATATTAAACAGCAGTATCTCCTTGTTATATTTGTAGATTTGTGGTAAAAAATATTACGCTTATTTCAGCTTGTTGATAAAAATGGAGCGATTTTTTTCGAAATTTTTCATTTTTGATTAATGATAAAATAAAAAACCAGTTGAGAAAACATATCGAATCTATTGTGAAAAAAGTTCACGCATTTTTTCATTCTTATTTTTATTAACAAGGTGGAATCATGATTATTTTTCAATACCATTGAAGAAGTTACTACCATGAAAATAAAAAGTTACAACTATTTCAATATTCTCATTGAATATAGAAAAGTTCAAATAGTATGTTATGGAAACTCCAAAACAATATATTGAACAAAGCGGAAAAACTGAGAACAGGATCGTACCCAAGAGAATGAAATGAATTTAGTTGTATTAGTCACATTAGCTTTGAGCAAATTTTGTTACCATCAAAACCAGAGCGACTGTAGAGGAAAGCCTTTGGAATACAACTTTTTCAATTTATAATACCATAATCAGAGCTAAGAAGTAGAAATACTTAGCATACATGTCTCCTCGTCACAAAATGGTCAAAGTTTGTAGATATCGGCTACGTTCCAATGATACAAATTTCGATACTATCAGAAGAAGAGCACCCGAAGACATTCTAAAACAACTTTTTAAATTTATTATGCCACAACTAAAGTGGAAAAGTGAAAAAACATAGTGCACTTTAAGCCCAACAAAGTTCAGAAAATTTGGATGTATCTATTGCGTTCCGAGGACAGAAATTTTAATCCCATCCAAAAATGAGCAGCCAAAGACATTTTGTAATAAATTTTTCAATTCATAATGCCACAATCAGAGACAGAAAATGGAAATACTTGGCGCACATTTCGCTTCACAAAATATTAAAAGTTTGTAAATATCGGCTACATTCCCATGATACAAATTTTGATGCAAATTTTGATATTTATAACAATAATGGCCGTGAAAGCCTCAAAACTAGAACTTACAGATATTTTAATATTATGTTTGAATTTTGAAAAGTTCAGAAAGTATGTTATGGATATTTTAAAACAATAAATTCAACAAAGCGGGCAAACTTAGATCAGTACTGTGCCCAAGAAAATGGATCGAGTTGAGTTGTACCAGTTGCATTATCTTCGTGCAGATTTTCGTACCATCACAACCAGAGCATCCATAGAGCAAATCTTTTTGAAAACATTTTTCAATTGGTTATGCCACAATAGGAGCCAAAAAGTAACAATACTGAGCACACATGTTGCTCCAGGAAATTTCCAAAGTTTGTAAGTATACGTTGCGTTCCAATGAAATAAATTTTTATACTTCCAGAAAAAAGGAACCAAAGACTTTTTGACAATTTTTTGAATTAATCATGCCACAACTTAAGCATACCACACATTGGGCTCAATAAAGTTTATGAATTTTGCATGTTGCCATTACTTTTCGAAACCAAATTTTAATCCCATCCAAAAATGAGCAATCGAAGAATTTTCATAATAAAATTTTCAAGTCCTGATAATGCCACTATTCGAGCAAAAAAGTGGAAATATTGGGCACACTTGTTACTTCACAGATATTTCAAAGTCTGTACGTATCCATTGCAATTCAATTATACAAATTTTGATAATATCAGTAAAAATACATCGGAAGACTTCCTGAAACAATTTTTCAAAATTCATAATGTTACAACTAAAGTGGTGAAGTGAAAAAATAGAGCGCATATTGAGCCAAACAAAATTCTGAAATTTTGCATATATTCATGGCGTTCCAAAGACAATAATTTTGATCCCATCGACAAATGAGCAACCGAAGAATTTTCATAACAAAAGTTCAATTTGCAATGCTAAAATCGGAGGCAAAATGTAGAAATACTTGGTACATTTGTCGCTTCATACAATTTCCGAAGTCTGTAGGCATTCGTTGCAATCCAAAGATATAAATTTTGATAATATCAGAAAAAACACATCGGAAGACATTCTGAAACAATTTTTTAAAATTCATTATGCTACAACTAAACCGGGGATGTAAAAAAATATAGAGCATATTGAGCCAAACAAAATTCTGAAATTTTGCATATATGCATGGCGTTCCGAAGACAATAATTTTGATCCCATCGACAAATGAGCAACCGAAGAATTTTCATAACAAAAGTTCAATTCATAATGCTAAAATCGGAGGCAAAAAGTAGAAAACTTGGTACATTTGTCGCTTCACACAATTTCCAAAGTCTGTAGGCATTTGTTGCAATCCAAAGATATAAATTTTGATAATATCAGAAAAAACACATTGGAAGACTTTCTGAAACAATTTTTTTAAATTCATTATGCTACAACTAAAACGGGAATGTGAAAAAATATAGAGCATATTGAGCCAAACAAAATTCTGAAATTTTGCATATATCCATGGTGTTCCGAAGACAATATTTTTGATCCCATTGACAAATGAGCAACCGAAGAATTTTTATAACAAAATGTTCAATTCATAATGCTACAATCGGAGCCAAAAAGTGGAAATACTTGGTACATTTGTCCCTTCACAGAATTTCTAGAGTCTATATGCATTCGTTGCAATACAAAGATACAAATTTTGATAGGATATGGAGTATATACCGCCATAGTCTTTTGACATAAAGATATATTATACGAGCCATTTTGACATAAAGATATATCATTACTTACTACGGTTATCATCCAGATGCATCCATATATATCCAGATGCAGGTTGATGACAGTGTATTTGTCTATTAATTCATCAAATGCGAGATGATTCTACACCATATTTTGGATAGAAAAACGACGTCGAAAATCTTTTGAAATGGACCATCAATTATCATGCAAGGATCATTTTATGATGTACAAATCTTATTATGGCAAGCGAGGAACATTTTATAATAAAGAGGAAAGAGACCAATAAAATAAATTGTCAACAGTGTAGAGTTAACAAAAATATTTATTAGACACTGCTCAAAACTCGGCATGATAATAACAAACTTTGCCGCATATACATTTTTTTGACACTCATTATTAGTTTTATAGTTTCTTTTCCAAATTTACATCGATTCACACCAATCATGATTAACAGTTCAACGTATACCATTTCATAGTTATCAAAGAAACGAAAAGAATGATTTCTCAAGAAATCTTATACGAGGAACATTTAATCGCGAAAGAGAAATTCCGTCGTAGAGTTTGGAAAATAAAAACAGCAGGGTTAACAATGATAAAAAAATACATATTCATTTCAGCACTGTTCGAAAGTTGATTAAAAGCACTTCACTATTTTCACACCATCACGTTCTTATTATTACCGTAACCAAGAGTCGATCGAACCTAACCATGATATTTATAACCTCACAACTGTCCGTGAAAAAACATTCATATTTTCAATACTGTTTAAGCAACGAGATTCTAAAATTAATTAAAACATTAAAATAATTTATCCGTTAGCTTGTACGCCCCACACTTGGTTATGTCAAAACTCTGTTCCAGCTTTCCGCTGTGTCGGTATATGTCCATTCGCGACAAAAAAATTCATGAAAAATAATGGGTCATTTCCTCCGGCTTCAAGAGACCTTTGACGGTGTTATGTAGAGCCACGTTGAAAAAACCAACCAACACATCCCGCACTGTTTTTACGAAACTTCGATCAAACTTTTAAAAATTATAACCAAACTCTTCCACACGTCCTGCACTGTTTTCATTATTTATTTTTTGAATTCCGTTTCATATAGATTCACACATTGCGCATGACTCGTTTCATTGCGCAGTTGCATGTTGCGCATCATTATGCGCATGCGCACTTGTTCATCAAAATGATGAGACCCAACGAACACGACCACAGATCACACACCTTTAATGGTTTATCACAGATACAGACACCAACCAGAAACTCGAGAGGCTTCAAGAGGCCTTTGATGGTGTTATGTTGGTGTGTAGAGCCACGTTGAAAAAACCAACCAATTAGAAACTCGCGAGCGGCTTTGAGCCTCTGATGGTGTTATGTACATACACGTCGAATTTCCGATGTGTTATATAGAACGTTGAAAAAACCAACCAATCAGAAACTCGCGAGCGGCTTTGAGCCTCTGATGGTGTTATGTACATACACGTCGAATTTCCGATGTGTTAGTATTTTTTCCATAATCTTGACCCTATGCAAAGTTTTTTCTCAGCAATTACACCACCGATCATGCTGATTTTGGGCTCAAGCGAAAGAGAAATTCTTAATTAGTCTCCAGTTCAATTTTCAAGGCATCAAATGGCTCCTGAGCTTCGTAATTGAAAGAAATGACATGCCAATTTTACCCCCACCACCGCGAATCGTTTTATTCAGAGATAATATAGTCTCGGCGAGCCTCGGGCCAGCAGACGACAGAGCTGTCAATGTACTTGTCCCGAGACTCTACCGAGTCTCTTGATAAAAGAGCCACATTCCGCTCGAATATCATCCTCATTCTTCCACGCCAACGATAAATGGCAAAACTCTACAAATTAATACAAAAAAAACCCCAATAATCCGACGAATCGGAGAAAGTAGAGGAACGGGCTTACCGAGGCGAAATCTCTGCACGTGGTGGTTGCTAGGGCTCAGGAGCTCGGTGTGAACAGCGACTCGCCGGTGAGACACGATTACGGAGACTAATTGTTCTAACGCCTTGGCAAGGCTCCGCGCTCTCGTTGTTTCTCCCCACCACTCGAGTACCGCAGGACCTCGCTCTCGCGCCTCTGTTGCGAATTAGCCGAAATTCTCGGCGGCGCGTTGAAATTAATACGCGGGAATTTCGAACGATGTCCCCGCTCGGATCCCACCTCCAGCGAGCTCTCCACGCTGCAGGAGCTTTTCCTCTTGGGGACCCGGCCGATGTCCGACTGAAAGGTGGAGGGGAGACCTCTCTCGTGACGCGAGGCGTCCCTCCGCGTCACGGTGGGTCCACAATGCCACCAGGCGAAACAGCACCTCCACCCCAGGGAACCCCAGGCCCCACCCGACGAGGCGCCGTTGCACACGGGCTATAGCTCCTGCAGACGTGGAGGCGAACGGGGCAACTCTCGGTTGCGATGGTGAGAAAGCCACGGGCGGCGTTCATTAATGGCCGATATCCGGCGTGGTCTTTCGACCGTTCGCTGGTTGGACTCTGGTGACCGAGAACAACGCCTGGAGGAATGGGATCGTTGCGGAGAGACCGCTGAAATCACAGAGAGCTGAGGCGCGAGGACGGTGGCCCGAACGACACTCGAGAGCGATGCAATATAATATACAATCGTAACCTCACTCTCTTTCTCTCTCGCTCTCACTCTCAAATACATATTGACGATTAACGCAGGTAATTGATAGGCAACTTAATTGTACACAAAAAAAAACGATTAATGGACGATCCAGGCAACTTAATATTACTTATAGTTACTGAGGAGGAGTCTCCGCATTAGCCCCCCTCCCGACGAGTCGCGGTGCGGCGTCAAATGGAAAAACAAAATGGAAAAACAAATGGATTAGTATATAGGTCATATATCTTTTGTAAACACAGGTCCCGATCAAGATCAATGGCATGTATATATATATATATATATATATATATATATATATATATATATATATATATACACGTATATACTAGATCTCTCTTAAGAGATTTGTAAGACCTTCGAAATGAATAAAAATTATGTATGAAAATTCTGTATTTATTCACACCTTATATACATCTGTTTTGGTACAGTTTATTTACATGTTTGATATCCCCATGGAAGCGTGTCGGTTGTATGAGGAAATATATTTCGCTTATTGTCATTCCAGCTAAGCGCTATCTTGTTCTGCTTAAACGTATAAACCTCATGTTTCTTACTTTGAATTAGGTTTTGACTCTTCACCAAATTCTGATGATTGAAAGCACACTCAAGGTAATCCTTGAATACAATCTTTTTTAAAGTGGATCCTTTGACGCCCTTGGCACGTTTTTTTGCTGTGCTTTCCCCTAATACTTTGAACGAATATAACTTTGCTCTTAAACCTATAAATTCAGTCATTATTTTTCCATTGTTTTCATCCTTCATCAATCCTATAACTTTTTTATTCACCTGAGGCATTTTATATACATTATTTACAGGATAGTCAGACGTATCAAATTTATCAAGATTACATTTTATGGATTCATATATATCAGGGACAGTAAAATGGTACAGAAGACTGTCCGTATCTGTGTACATCAATTTTGCCCGGTCACCAAAATTTTTCTTCACATAATTATAATGAAAGTCATAAATGTATGTCTTGGACAGATCAAGGATAGAAAACCCTACGTATATTGGCTTGTTCAGTGTAATCGTTGATTTGTTCAATTCAATTATGACCATGTCCTCATCAAAAACAGTACAACTATGGAAATTGGGTTTAGCAATAAGGGCTCTTGCACCGTACCTCCCATTCCATTTGGTAACTAGTTTAACGTTTTTATACTTTCGAACGTTTTCTATGGTTTTTCCAAAAACTGCATTGTTCATCAATTTATAAAAGTTTTTATCAAAATCGTTCCTGGATTTTTTCCTCATTTCGGTATTCAAATTTATATATTTTTTCAGCCACGGTGCTTGTTTGAATTTCAGAACTCTATGAATTTTAGTCAATTTCATGCCCAAACTCAAACATTGCTTTAAAACTTGGTAGTGAATTACATACTTTTCTTTGGAAAACAATGTAGTAGTTAATTTACATTGCTTGGATTCTGGGCTAGGAGGTACGTAATGCTCAGGACATAGAGGTAGGTCTTTGTGTAATTCATGAAGTTCACACGGATATTCTAAATCAACTTCAAGTATATAACCTTCAGAAGATTCGTTTGATACGTTACAAACATTCAGTTGCTCGAAATTTGATACCCACTCAAATGAGCTATAGGGTAAATAAAGACCCATAGCTGCTCCGTATAAATTATTAACATCAAAATACATTAAGTAGGATTCTTCTTCCTGTGGATTGAAGGATTGCCCCATATATCTATTGTTAGCTCTTGCATATCTATTTGAACACTGGGCTACACCACCTCGGATACCCTTTTCAACAAACATCACCATATCAATGTCAAGTAGGAGATCTATTGCGATACCAGTATATTTAAGCATGGCATCAAATGCAAGGCCGGGTGCTGTGTAATAATGCAGAGGATCTAAATTATAAGTTGAGCGACAATTACACCGAAAATTTTCAAAAATATCAGCTAAAAGGAGAACATCAGTCTGTAAATATAGATCTGAATATTCGCCTAATGTTTTAACATCAAAAGCATGCCGGACATCACACGCGTGTGAATAATCATTTTGAGAAATATCCTCATCATTTAATCTGGAATAAAAATTTTCAATGCTTGGTAGATGTTTTTCTTCAAGTTTATCCCAACTATCTACATAATCATATGGAAATACTCCTTTTCTTGTCAACAATTGGAATTCTTCTGGATTATTACAGTATTTTCGTGTAATTACTTTTTGTTCATCTGTCAAACATAACGCCAATTTTTCAAGACTGCTAGACATAAAGCGGAATGAATCAATAAAACGGAAATTTATGATGGTTCCTTCTACATATTTAGTGAAAGATATGTACTTTTCCTTGTTGACAGGTAAGAGGGTAGTTTGACCTTTAAATGATGTAGCTAATGCTTTGATTAAAAAATGAGAATCGTATCCAGATAAGTTATGAAAAATCACAGGAATAGCGTGTGAATTTTTGTAATTCAAGTTACAGGCTGGATGTGCAGCACCGCGAAACTTTCCTGTGAAATGACAATGGTCATGATGCTTTTTATCTTCGCTGGTAAATGGTTTTTCACAAATATGACAAGTTTTCGCAGAATTGAATTCATTTACTTGATCAAGGTTCAAGGGTTCCATCGGTACTATTGTTTGAAAATGAACGTCCAACGTTTCAGCCAAGTTTTTCAGCTCGTTCATGAACCATTCAATGCAATTTTCCCCTCGATTAATTTTAAACTTAGAAATCGAATCATCAAATGTACAATGTAAATAATATGCAATACTGTATGGAATATGCTTTTGATAGACCGTTGTGTTTTTTGTTGATTCAACGATCGGTTGTAATAAGCATTCAAGGTCAGCGTATATACAAAATGGTACATCTTCTTTATGTCGGAAGTTTTTAAATTCTACAATCTGATCACAATATTCAGGAAGAATAACCCGACTTTTATTTATATTAACACAATCAAGTATATGTTGATGTAAATATTTTTCAGAATTGAAGTGATTCAAACATCGATCACAAAGCCAAGTTTGACATTTGTGTCTGGAAATTTGCGATTTTACCAATCGTGATAAGTTTCGAATCCATGCAAAATGAAACACTCTATTATTAAACATATCACCAGCATAATCATCATCGGCATCACCGATATCAATTACAGTTTCTAATACAAGAAGATGAATGGTGGGCTTATTTGACTTTCGTTGGCTCAAATAAATTGGTACTATCACCTTATTTTTCTTTCTCTCATCGCGCTCTATACCATAAATGTTAATCGAAAGATCATTCAATTTCTCAAATTTGGAAATGCTATCTAGAGATATTGGAAATGTCAAACCATCATATTGTAGTACTGAGCTGAAATGTGGATACGAACTTGTTGCAGTAGAATTGTTATACGTTGGAAATAAAGCTGCTGTGACTGCCCAAAGAAAACAGTAGGGATCATTGCTTTTGATGTTTACAACAGCCTTTTTGTCTCTAATAAACTTGGGTAGCTGTGTGTAAGTGGAGGAACCACCTCGCAATGGTACATATCTGTTTATATTCACTGAAAGATTTACGATTTCAACTAATGACCAGCCAGAATCTTTTTCCTGGAACTCTTCAGTCTTTACCAATAACTTATCTTTTACATGTTCATTGAACCACACATTTAAATCTGTTGCTCGTAGGATGATTTCATTTTTGGTAATAAAAAATTTTTTCTCTTCAATAATTGTATCACTTTTTACTATGTTGAATTTACAACATAATACAACGTTCACTTTTAAATTTTCTCCTTTCTGTAAAGCATTCTTTACTCTAGTGATAATTAGCTTTTTAGAGTCTACCAGAAAATGTAGCAAATCTTTGTGTTGTAAATTGATGACGGCCCCGGTTCTAATTCGTCCCTGAAATGCCGTTTCTAAATCTACCCACTGCACCCGATCGCTTCTTCTTTGTCTTCGTTGTTGTACACCATCGCCAGTTTTATGAGAAAATTTAAATTTAGCTGTTAAAGATTTCAGAATTCCGATGGTTGATAATATTCTCATTTTTTCTCCAACTGTTGAAGCACTTCTTAATATTTTGTTTAGTAGCCTAATATTTCGCGTGCCAAATGTCAACCACTTCTCGATTTCAATTGATGAAGATTTATTTTCAAGAAGCCTATAAGCTCTCTCCATAATATCTATAAGCTTGAGACATCTTTCTGAATCCATTGTTTATAATCTTTCCTATTAAACGAATAATAACACGGTGAAGAATTGACTGCGTTCTCCAGTTTTGTGAGGACCCTTTTTATAGAACGCCAACGGATAAGTAATTTCTTCAATCCTTTAAGTTTGGTTTCAGTAGTGGAGGGGATAAAGAGGGTGAAGGGGGGGGGGGATTAACCTTTTTACGGAACACTCTTAGGGGACAACGAGTGAAAATTATTATTTGATTCCTTTGCCTAGAAGTTTCTACTATAACGTACAGAGGTCCATTGACTAAAACATAAATACTAATGGTGACAAATATTCGAGAGTGTTCGATCATGGTGATTGTTTATATATTCTTACGACTTTGACCAGTACGAGTATCGTAGTCTCATTTAGTCAGCAACTGACCAGTAAAAGAATCAGATAGTGTGTTCCATCAGTCGTAATTTGACTACAGTGCAAAATAAGTAAAGTGGTGAGTGTGTTCGAGATTTGTAATCAAGAACTAGAAACTTCTATAGAAAACAAATGAATAGTCTCTGATAATTTCTTTTTCTAGATTAAAATCCATTGTTTATAATAAAAAAAAAATATTGGACCAACTCAGCGGTGATTAAACCAGTGGCTGATTAAACAACGCTAGTCGCGATTAAACTAGCAAAAAGTGACAGTAAGTAAAACTGTTTCGGTAAAAGGTACCTACAAGTTAAAGCAAAAAACAATTAAAATCGGTCGTCCATTTGAATCTGTTATAGAAAATGGAGACGGCTGACTTCTCAGTTACAATCCCAAATGAGTGGATTGCGGGGATCAATCAACACCAAATTGAGGAATTAGCAGATCTCATTATGAGCCTCATTCAAGTGATGAGATTGGCTCCAGATACTGCCGCTGTCATGCAGTATCAGGGGGTGACCGCTACCCTCGAAAAAACCGACAATGGATATTTTTTTTTTTAAATTTAAATTACTATCTGCAGTCAGCTCCTCCCCCTCATAATTTGTTATTTCGCTTTATATTTTTCATTGTATTTCCATTATAGTATTTTGCTATTTTCAATTTTTTTTGCATAAATTAATACAGGGGGATAATACATTCATATTATATGTACGATGGTGATAATAAAAAATAACGCCATTCGATTATATTTCAACTAAATCTTTTGTAAATCATACCCTGTGTGTATATATAGATATATAAACACTTGACGTCGAACCGCTACCGTGGCTCTTAATATATATATATATATATATAGTAGAGGCGTAAAAATCAAGAGCTGTGCCAGAGTTTGAAATAACGCATTATAACACGTCCTTATCCCGAAGCAAATAATAAACAAAGCATGCGTATGAGAGAGCAAGGGCAGAGATTCGAAGAAAATATAAACTAAGTGTGTATGAGTGAGAGAGATATGGCGATACGCAGAAATACGTATAACTGAGTTGTTAGGCTTTAAAGAAATGAGGATTTTTTTTTTTTTTATCTTTCATACTCAATACAGTTATTTGTCTTTTTAAATGTAATCCTTTTATTCTTATTTCAAATGGGCTTATAGCAAAAGAAAACTCAAGATAATTTTTATTTTTTATTTTTGGTCAATGGGTTTAATAATCACACACATTTGATACAACTTCATCTCCAAGTATTTATTTACCTTTCATTATTTGAATTTTATTTGAATTGATATAATATAAATTCATATGATAAATAATGTGTTGAATACAGTGTTTACATTATAAAAGATTAAGTACAATATTACGTAATCAATTAATGGTGTTACATAAAAGTACAGGAAGATATAGGTGAAATCATATATTTTCACTTATAAATATTTATTACAGTATTTAAATATTATAATATCACTTATAAATATTTATTACAGTATATTGGTGGAAAGAAATTATTTATCATTAATTTTTTTTTCTGCCAAATATTGGAATTCGATTTGGTTATATTCTCCACCCTGATACTCCATCTGCAAACGAACCTGGTGGGCTGCACTTGTCAATTCCTCCAGGTAAATTGCATCTTCGGTCAAGACCTTAGCTATTCTAGCAGGTAAGAACATACAGAATTTGCCATTGAGGTCAGCTATTATTCTGATTCCATATTTTGTCTGCACGGTACGGAGATCGTTGACTATGTACTTTTTGCCCACTTTCAGTTCAGACATCTTCTTAGTCGGAAGAAAGTTGTCCAATCGCCCCACTTTGTTGATTTTCGATAGATCCATGTTATTTTGATATTAAATCCAAACTTTCCAATTCTTTCGTAAGTTGATTCACTTGCAATCTCACTTCAAGCAAATTTTGCACCTCTTTAATATTTTTCAATAGTAGCTCCAATCTTTCTTTTAATTCACACCGTTTTTTTTGGATGCTTAGCATCACTCGAAGAACAATTGTTGAATGTTTCAAGAATCGAACTTCTCGCCCTTTATAGCTAACCTCTGGCAGGAAATCATCGAAACTTCGAGAGGGCTGTCATCGTGTACCCCCACCCCTATGCGTCTACCAAGGTTAGGCATATTGTCTTTAATCTTTCACACGTGGAGTATAAACAAAATTATTTGCGTCCAATTTTTTGGAATTATAAGTTTTGCATGTAAGAGGGGCGTATAAGCTATATCACACACACAGCCGATATCACCTTATTCTGTTTATGTTATAAATCTTGCCACTGCGTATTTGAAATTTGATACCGTTTATATATACCGATACATCTTTCACACGTGCAGTATAAACATCCTGTCGTCTTGTCGCCCTCATTACCCTCCGCTGACCCTGATCCTCAATGACATTGACGTCATTATCGAACCTTCGAGAAGGAACGACCTCTATCTTGCGACTCTCATTGACCTTGACGTTCATTGATCCTGACGTCATCATCGAACTTTCGAGAAGAAACGCGTGACGTTATCATCGAACCTTCGAGAAGAGACGCGTGACGTCATCATCGAACCTTCGAGAAGGAACAACCTCTATCTTGCGACTCTCATTGACCTTGACGTTTCGAGAGGGGACGCATGACGTCATCATCGAACCTTCGAGAAAGTTCCAGAAGTTTCTGGAAGGTTCTAGAAGGGGTTCGTGTCTTGGCTAAGGGGTCGGTAAGTGTCGGTAACAGGAATCTGTATCTAGAAACCCCCTTGTATATCTACTTCTATCTGAAAAAAAAAATTAATATTCGATAAAATGACTACCGCATAACAACTCTACCAAGAGCGTATCCCACCAGGACATATCTATCGGTAAATATAAATATACCGCGACAACTCTACCATAAAAATGGATTATTTGATGAAATTTCTACCATGAAACATCTCTACTATATTAAATTTCTACCATAACAACATCACCACTACCCCACTAATCTCTACCATATATTGGTAAGGTAGGTTTTTCAAGAGCAAAGACGGGGGCGGGTTGAAATTCCGAACTTTAAAAATTAGAACGCTCAAAATTCCGAATTTATTTATCTAGAACACAATGCTCCTAGAAATTTACAATTCCAAAATTTTGTAAACAGAATTATTTTATAACCGAAAATAAAAGTCCACTACGAAATTAAATGAGAATAATCATGGATCCGACCGATAAAGCGTCAACATGAAAACATAGCACGTAAAACATGTATCAACTTCTCATAATCAGAGAGTCCATAGTTCCGAAAAAATGTAGAGTTATATATTCAAGATCCTGAATGGCGAAAGTTTCTACAGAGAAAAGTTCCGAAAATAGAGCAGTGGTGCTGTCATCTAAACGCGTCAGGCTTACATGCTATCTGCTTTATGTGTGAGTTTTCGGAATTTTGATCGTTCTGAACGTTCTATATCGGAATCTTACACTATCTAAACTTGAGTTTTCGCAAACTGGATGATCGAAAATATGATTTTTGGATTCTAAAACTTTCGGGAACCTGTCGAATCTCTTATTAGCTTTTATTATATTTAAACTTGCTGATATAGTTCGTTTTCTAGAATAAAAATTTCGGTAATTTATGGCGTGTTTAATATTACATATTCGGAGTTTTGTGAGTCGAATTACTGGTCATTCAAATAAAGCGTTGATCTCAATCATACGATTGCTGAAAATTATCTCGTATAAGAAATGACATTTGTATCCTTTTCCTATCGCTACTCATACCGTTTTACATCATTTACAGTCAACTGTGTGTTAGCGGCAGAGGGCGTGCGGAAAGGAAGGGGGAGGAGTTAAGATGGCGGAAGTGAGGGAGCGCGTGGAAAAAAACGAAAGAGATGGTTGTTAAGAATAAAGTGGCATTATATTACGTGGTGTTTTTACTGATTTACCTCTAACATGTGTAGACTTTCGTTGGCATGATCCTTACGAAGCTTTCAGTTTCGGAACATTAAAATTATGAATTTTAAACCGTCGGAGCATTTAAAGTTCGGAATTTCAAACCGGCCCCGTAAAGACATTTGTCGAAAATTCAAAAATATAACGTCAATAGAACGGCACATTTATAGGCTATACCCCAGAAACAATCTACCATAACATCTCTACCGTAAATAAATCTAATCTTAATTATCTAATATTAATTTTTTTTCAAGTAGAGTTTTTACGTTTGGTAGAGTTGTTACGAGGTAGTATTATTTAAGGTAGAGTTCTTATCGCACATTTCTTTACCTCCACTGAATTAGCCCCTCCCCCGCCCCGAACACCACATTGACTATCTTGACTTTTTTTTTACAAATCGCTGGATGGTCGTTCAGTGGCGTACGGTATTATATTAAAATCATTCAGTGGTTCATCATTTTGAAATAAAAATAAATTTCAAAAATATATCCATAAAAAAAAAATATGACGTATACCGTGAAAACATTACAAGTAATGAAAAAAAAATTGTTTTAAAAAACAAAAAACTTCCGACGGCTATAATAGTATAACTCCATGAAAATATATTATTTCAAAAGTGTTCCAAAAAAACAAAGTAATGTTTAGAAAATAAATTAAATAAAAACTCCCCACGAGAAGTAGTAGTGAACTTTAAAAAGTGTGAAATAAAAATTGATGCAAAATAACACAAATAAATAAAAAATCATTCGATTGGTAAGTGCAACTCCCTCGAGATTCAATATTTCTGGTCAATGTTAATTGATGGTAGGATAAGTAACTTACATGCGAAAATAAAAAATCAAAAAGTAATAATCGAAAGTTAAATGAATGTATGAAAAATGTGGGTACTGAAAAAATGTACAACCAATATAAAATTAAAATTGTTATAATTATAATCGAATTCAATTGTGGTCGCAGGGGCCGTCTCTTTTCTCATTCAATGACTTAAGACGTCTCCCGGCTGCCTACAGAGTAGAATTATTGCGTTTTCGGCGTCTATTCTTGCCGACAACCCTATGGCTTTACGGCCTGCGTACGTTGGTGCGTAGCGTTGCATTGCTTGCGTTGCATGTATGCACTGTGACTAAATTTTTCGTGACCTGACACACTTCCCAGCTCGTGACTCATGTACAGGGTGTCGCGACGGCCCGCAGAGAAAGTTGGGCGCCAGGTGCCGAAACACCACCGATTCGAGATCGGCTTTCTTTATTGTCTCCCTGCTCCGTCCCGATGGTGAGGACACCCGGTACATGAGCACGACCGGGGCGGTCCAGCTAGCTCCGCTCGCCTGAGAATTATGGTAGAGGGGCAGGGTCAAATGAGTGACGAAATGCCAGCGTTTTAAGATTGATGACAAACATGATATTATTCGGCCAATGGGCCCCGTTTTACCTCCTCATACATAACTCGGGACTAAGTCCCCCCAAACGTAGACAAAGCAAATTGCGATATTGGTCCCCGGTGATAACAATGACGATAACGCAAGATGAAATTCATAAAAGATACAAAAAAAACGAAAAAGGGAAAAACAGCACACCCGATCGAACGCCAAAATTAATACAGGATCAACGGTACTAGACAGTCACGAGTAGTCGCTCAGAGGCAAGACTCTCGGAGTTCACACGTATCAACCTCTCGCGCTCGAGTAATCATTTTCAAGTCTGATCCCCGGGGCTTTACCCTCCGACTCTGATTTTACGACCCTCACTTCGAGGCTTTTGAGTAAGGCTCCTAAGAGAAGGTAATGGCCGCTCAAAGGCAAGGCAACTTTTAGGACACCCGGTAGGTTCCCGCGAACAATCCTTATTACCGTTCATGTGACAAAATGGACGATGCACGGCCGTAATCCGAGGAATCGCCACAGAAGGCAAGGCGAGTTCTAGGACACCCCATAGGTACCGATGTACGACCACTACCGCGACCCACATCTCGAAGCTGGCGAGTAGCGCACGTAATAGGAGGCAATCGCCGCTCGAAAGGCAAGACGAAACTAGGACACCCTGTAAGTACCAGCGAGCCATCCGTATTACGGCCCACACGCCAAGCCAACGAGAAGAGTCCGCCGTAGGGTGCAATTGTCGCTCAATAAGCAAGACAAGTTTTAGGACACCCTATAGGAGCCCGCGAGCAATGGTTATTACGGCCAGCAAGGTAGCAATCCCTTCCGTCACACAAACTTGCAAAGGAATAACGATATTTGATCTTAAAATACGCGATAGTCTAATCGCGACGATAATACGATCTAGGGACAATAGAAACAGAAGAAAAAAAAATGTAAACATGGTCGAGGCGCTCGAGCATGCTATTGTACCGACTACGCGACGAGAGCGAATGACGAACGAAATATTCAACATGAGCGAAATATTCAACGTAAAACATTAAATATTAGGACTTGCGTAGATTAACGAAATAAATATCCCCAAAGCCAAAAAAGGGCGAACCGCACGTTACTCGAAATCGAAATAAAATGAACGCGACAACAAATTCAGTCGTAGACCGGGCGACAAAGGAGGAAAGAAGAGACTTGTAGCGAAACGAAAAACTTGTTCCCCGCTCGGGGTTTTACTAATAATTATAATCGCCTCTTGATGAACTCGTATAATATCCCAAACAAAAGAAAACCCCTCGCGACTTCAAATCATAAATTTCCAGAACCAAAAGGAAATAGTTACAAGGATCTTCTTTCCTCGTACAAGAGAAAAGAGAACGATCGGCTTACCGGGATGAGGTCCTGATACCCCGCAACAAAGCGCGTCGACTCGTGACACTCTCCAAAACTAGACTAATTATTCCTCACCGATACCCGACGCTCTCGCTTATGGGTGCGTTACGTTTTGGCGCCGCCGTTTGGGCGCGACCGTTTTGGCGCCGCCGTTTTGGCGCGGCCGTTTGGGCGCCTTGACGTTTTGGCGTGAGGACGTTTTGGCGCGGCCGTTTGGGCGCGAGGACGTTTGGGCGCGAGGACGTTTGGGCGCGAGGACGTTTGGGCGCGAGGACGTTTTGGCGCGAGGACGTTTTTGGCGCGAGGACGTTTGGGCGCGAGGACGTTTTGGCGCGGCCGTTTGGGCGCGAGGACGTTTTGGCACGAGGACGTTTGGGCGCGGGGACCTTTTGACACGAAGACGATTTGACGCGGCCGTTTCGGAGCTAGGACGTTTTTGAAATAAAACAAAAAAATGTTTTTTTTTTTTATTTTTGTTTGAATAGTTGGACATATTGAAATAGTAGGGTGGGTTCGGGTCATCTTTGGGTTGTTGTTTGAATAATTGGACATGTGGAAATAGTAGGGTAGGTTTGGGTCATCTTTGGGTTGTTGTTGGAATAGTTGGACATGTGAAAATAGTAGGGTAGGTTCAGGTCATCTTTGGGTTGTTGTTTGAATAGTTGGACATGTGGAAATAGTAGGGTGGGTTGGGATCATCTTTGAATTGTTGTTTGAATAGTTGGACATGTAGGAATAGTAGGGTGGGTTCGGGTCATCTTTGGGTTATTGTTTGAATAGTTGGACATATTGAAATAGTAGGGTGGGTTTGGGTCATCTTTGAGTTGTTGTTTGAATAGTTGGACATGTGAAAATAGTAGGGTGGGTTTAGGTCATCTTTGGGTTGTTGTTTGAATAGTTGGACATGTGGAAATAGTAGGGTGGGTTCGGGTCATCTTTGGGTACTTGTCTGAATAGTTGGACATGCGGAAATAGTAGGGTGGATTCCGGTCATCTTTGGGTTGTTGTTTGAATAGTTGGACATATTGAAATAGTAGGGTGGATTCGGGTAATCTTTGGGTTGTCGTTTGAATAGTTGGACATGTGGAAATAGTAGGGTGTGTTTGGGTCATCTCTGGGTTGTTGTATGAATAGTTGGACATGTGGAAATCGTAGGGTGGGTTCGGGTCATCTTTGGGTTGTTGTCTGAATAGTTGGACATGTGGAAATAGTAGGGTGGGTTCGGGTCATCTTTGGGTTGTTGTTTGAATAGTTGGACATATTGAAGTAGTAGGATGGATTCGGGTAATCTTTGGGTTGTCGTTTGAATAGTTGGACATGTGGAAATAGTAGGGTGGGTTTGGGTCATCTTTGGGTTGTTCTTTGAATAGTTGGACATGTGGAAATAGTAGGGTGGGTTTGGGTTATCTTTGGGTTGTTGTTTGAATAGTTGGACATGTGGAAATAGTAGGGTGGGTTTGGGTCATCTTTGTATTGTTCTTTGAATAGTTGTACATGTGGAAATAGTAGGGTGGGTTCGGCTCATCTTTGGATTATTGTTTGAATAGTTGGACATGTGGAAATAGTAGGGTGGGTTTGTAACATCTCGGGATTTGTGTGTGGAATCATTGGACATGTAGAAATGGTAGGGTGGGTTTGTAGCATCTAGGGTTATGTGTGTGGAATCGAATAACAACCAATCGCTTATATTGTATATGTATTTGAAAGAATAAAGGTTGCGTTTGTTTACATGCAACAATCCGCGTGATCACGCGTTACTGTACAATGCTTTGAAATATTCTCTATGAAGCGTATAACAAAAAAATTATGGAAATATCTAACTGAATTGTAGAAATATCCAACAGCGACGAATTGTCCGAGGGAAGAATTTTCCGGTGACGAATTTTCCGGGATGAATTTTCCGGGACGAATTTTCTGGGGGCGAATCTTCCTGTTAGTCCGCCCCCCAACCCCCGGGGGCTCTGCCCCCTCCGCGAGGGGCTTCGCCCCCTGCGACTCCCCTCGCCCGCGTTCAAATACTATACAGGTATTTAACATCGAAAAGTGGTATGTGGGTGAACAGGGATGAGGCCCGTTTTCGTTTTACGCGAGAATGAATGTCTTCGCACGCAAACATCGCGTGCTAAAACGTCCTCGCGCCAAAACGGCCGCGCGCCAAAACGTCCTCGCGCCCAAACGTCCTCGCGCCCAAACGTCCCGGCGCCCAAACGGCCGCGCCAAAACGTTCTCGCGCCAAAACATCCTCGCGCCCAAACGTCCTTGCGCCAAAACGTCCTCGCGCCCAAACGGCCGCGCCAAAACGTCCTCGCGCCAAAACGTCCACGCGCCCAAACGGCCGCGCCAAAACGGCGGCGCCAAAACGGTCGCGCCCAAACGGCAGCGCCAAAACGTACTGCTTCCCTCGCTTATCGCTCTCCGCACCCTTCCCCACTCCTTACGCGTTCACTGCCCACCGGTGAGAGAATCTTCCTTCTCACTCGGCCCTTCGTCTCCCGCGTTACGAAATTCAAAATAGCTGGAATGAGGAGAAGGCTCGTCTCCCCACACCACGCTCCGCGCGCGCAAACTCCTACCGCAGCTAGGTAGGGCTGACTCTCAGGTGTCTTCTCCTGAGGAACCCGATCGACGAGTATGACGCGGGGGGGACCTCCCTCACGCGAACCATGGCGTCCCTTAGTTCGGTGGTGGGCCCACGAACAAACCACCAGGCAAATTACACCACGACGTCCATCCTGCTTTTCCGAATTCCCTCCGACCGGAGCGCCATTTGTAACCCGGACCGCGACACCCGAGAGTACAGCTGGGATGGTGCAACACCAGGTTGCGAAGTCAAGAGGGATGGGCAACACGTTATCTTGGTCTTATTCCAGCATCTCCTCTGGCATCCATGACCACGAGGACGGTTGGTCGAAACTCGCCTGAGAAAGATAGTAGGAGCCCGCGCGTGTCCTCCTGGACCAAGTTAACACGGGCGCGTTCGCCCGTAAGGAGCGCGTTCGTAGTAAGGAGGCGGCGTTCGCGGCTCTTTGTATGGTCTGCGGGAAAAATAATCATAACCGATCAGCTTCGAAATAAACAACACGCTAAAACGTTCCGTTCGCAGTCACTCTCGTCTTGCAGCCCCCACTAACGACGCGAACAAAAATGCAATAAGATAAATTAATTATAAACTAAATAGGTAGTGATATCGGTCGACTGTCAGGTAAAATCTAGTCGGCACTAAAGGCAGCGACGTAGGTAGAGAAATACTTTCAAATTCTAGGGATATAGGCAGCCCAAGCAACTCTACGGAATGAGTCCAACCATGGAGAATGCCCAGAGGTCGACGGACGCCAGACAGGGTCGTAAATCCGACCCCCTGGTCGATACTACTTCGTGCAGGTGACGAGACCCACGAAATGTCACGTCACAGCACTGAGAAAAAAAGTTGTTGAACCAAAAAAAATATGCATTGATTCAACTAAACGTCTCATTACGGGGTGCCAACGAAATATACACTCATTACAGTCATATTTGTTATTGAAATGTAGGCACCATCATTGATCATTGCAAAACCATAATTTGTTCATGTAATATTACATGATATTCCCTACATGATTTTTAAATCAAAACAACGCCACCACTTATCAAAATTATACCATACATAGTTGGACCCTTATTCACAACAGACGAATAAAATGAAACTAAAATTGTTTTATGTACAATTTCAGTTGGCTTAAAAAAAAAATTCAATTCACAAGACCACTTCTTTATTCAATTCATTCGCAGATTTGCTTCCGTGGTATGAACATGAAGTTCCAGTAATCATTTTTGTAGTTGACCCAACGCTGCAATGACTTGAATAAATTACTTTTCCACTCAAATCAGATCAAGATTTAATTTAACGAATAATTGCTTCACACAACAGAAATGAAATAATATTTAAGTCGATGGTAACTATACTTCCCCTTAGTAAGTAATGAATTATTGCAATCATATTTACCATTAACCAAATTCCACGTAAACTCGAATTGGTATCACTTTTAGTTGTACGAAATAACGGGATCTTCATGGAGAAATGTTGTTTTATTGATTGAGGTTTATATTGCCTCCAATAAAGTGTATCTATGCTTGCACGAAACTAATATAAATACCGATGGTAATCACATAATATTGAAGGAATTACATAGTTATTTCGTATCATAGTAAGTGTTTAATTGCAAAAATAATTTTTGTCATTAGCAGAATTTAACCTACCAACATGAATTGTTAATATTGTCACTCCTATGAAGTATCGAGATATTTGTTAGAAGTGCGTATTTTAATAATCGAACCGCATCTTGCTTTCACTGAATTATATTTGCTATCGCACTTAATTAATATGAATACGCATGAAAAATGCTCAAAATTGATGGGATTGCATAGTCAGTCTTCTCTTTAAATAACTATGCAGTTACAATAATAATTTGTGCCATTGGCAGAATTATGTATAGACTCGAGTTAATAGTTTTGTTGCTTGTATGAAGGAACAGGATTTTGGTCGAAACGTTTTTTTTGTGAGTGAATCGCACATGTCGTCAATAGAAATACATTACCAGCACCAAATGTATAGAAATACTATCACAATAGTCTAGAATTGGGAGGATCGCATCAATATTCAGTGGAATTAATATACTGTAAAAAATTTCCGTATGAAAATTAATACACATGTATAGGAAGCTTTTATGCGGATACCGTATATGAAAATTCAGATACGCTGAGGAAAATTGAGAGACGCGGTATTTTAATGATACGAGCACTATTCAGTAAAATTAATATACTTGTGTATTTGAAAAATCATATACATGTAAGAAATGGTGACCTTGTGCATATTAAAAACACGAAACATCTACTAATATTACTATACAGGTATATTAAAGTTCATGTTGCCAGCATAGTAATTTTCAGATTCAAGATTACTAAATTTCAGGCACTGTATAACGTTTTCGCATTACATATGTCTACGATATTTCTAGAGATGTATCATAAAATTTGGTGATTCTTTTTGAATATTAATATACGAATAAATATTAAATAAATTCAGCTATTATGAGTTTTTAAGGAGAATACATTAATTGGCGTACTATTGTGTTCGATTTTTTAAAGTTGAAGGTTGAAATCATGCAGACATCTCAAGAAATTAGTTAGAGTGACTTATCACCACTTGATGCCGTGGCAATCAAGTCGAGCAATTGTAGCCGTAAAAATTTTTATTATAATCTCAACATCTTGTGTTAAGTTTGGTGTTTACCATTTTCATGTTTTACACAATTTTCTTAGATTCGAGCGACTTGTATATATCCTCGTCCGAAGCATGTGCCTCCTATGAGAAAATCGACGCTCTGCGCCATGCGGTGGCCAAAGCGCGAAGCACGGTGCCCACAAAACGTTACGAATTTCCTACACTTGTGTATTAATTTTAATATTGAGATTCTTATAATTAATACATCGGTAAATGAATTTTAATACACGGATTTTTTTTTATACTGCAGGGTATATTAATTTTCATTCCCATTTTTATACCGTATTTTTAAGGGGTTATATACAGTTGGAAGGCCAAAAAAACTCGTTTTTTTACGAATTTTTTCCGGATAGGGATTTCATTTGACGAGGAAAAGGATAAGGAAGTAAATGGAGTGTCATCTTTTAACTCTTTATCGCAGTTTTATTTAACAAAATATTGCTTCAGATAGCTCCTGTGATTGATCTCCTGTAGGTCCTCTAAAAAAAGGCGTCTTGCGGTGAGCATGAAATCTCCCGTTTGGATCAGCTGAAATTAAAAAACCAAAGAGATTTGTTTAGTGGACAGATAAATGCTGGGATTGGACGAAGGAATAGTTGGAATTTCCAATTTTGATGAAATGACGGCTCCTCAAAGACGAAATTTCAATTTTTAACCGAATTTTTGTCGTTCAATGGTTCAAAAAATATAGAAATAATTTTCGGAAATCTTACTCCTTCATCCAATCCCAGTAGAATATATCTGAGAAAGTTGTGTTAAAATTGCAGACCGATCGGTTGAGCCATCTTTGAGAAATCGTGCTCACCGACTTTGAAAACATCAAAAAACAAACACAAAATTTTTTTTTACAACTTACAAGGAGTCATCTATTCCAGGGCCATAAGAAGTTCCCTCTGCATCATCAGCAGCTTCCAAATTGTCGAATTGCAGTCGTCGGCGAACCATTCTTCCTTCGCGCGTGCGCTCATGCGCTCTTAAAATAGAGATCGCGACGCGCTCTGCATCCTGTTTTTCGGCATAGGCATGGGCATTGGGCCCAATTGATAGACCCAGTGCACTCATATAATATAATAATGATGCCGTACCTTCATTAAAGGTGCCGGCTGCTATGTGAGCTGCTATTTCCACTATTTTAGAACCACTAGGAATTATTTTCGGTGTGATTTTCCAAATCAACTGATTATAGCTTTCGTTGTTATTTTGTGTGAAACCACCAACACATCTTTCAAGCAACTTTTCATTGCTCAGATCCGAGTAGATCGGAAACAGAGCGTCAGCAACATCTTGTGGAAATGGAGAATAATCGTGTTTATAATCCGATAATTTATTCGAAGCTCGCGCTCGCTGCCAACAACACCATGACTCAGTTCCGACCGGGCATCTTTCGTGTTGAGGATTTTCATCTGTTGAACAATAATGGTAATATGTTGCCCATATTGCATTATACATATTGTCAACGGAATCACAGTGCCTCCTGATTGCCAAGCCATAATAAACAGTCAATTTATCGATCAGTTTGGCTGTGAGCTTTCCTTTTCCACCAAGTACTTTTTTTTGCATTTTTTTCCCACTTTTATTTACAGTCATCTCGGTATTTTTTTTGACACAGTCTCGGAGTCGTGAACCCATTCTTTTTTGAACGTGTCCAATACATTCTTTTTTTACCACTTCGTTGTTTCCGTAAGGCACAGCTTTCAAAATCCCCGAGTAGGTTTTCGAGTCACCGTCGCCGATGTAATTTTTGTATTGGACGTTAAATTTTTCCATTGAACGCTTGAACATTTCTACGACCGCATCGACTTCCATTTTTCCTGAAGAACCGTTATGATTCGCAGCACAAACATCTTTGTGATCGTCATACCATTCGTTGTACTCTTCAGTGTCGATTTTTTTTTTCCAAACCTCGCATTGTTTGCAGTACGAACTTTTCACGACGATATCGATAATTTTCCCCGTATAATAACCGATCAGTGATGTTACTCCGTATAAAGAAGTAAACCCTCGTTTTTTCCAGGTTCCATCGCCAGATATTGTCAATTCTTCACAGTTTCCATCGCCTCGATTTTGAGCAGACGCTTCTTTTTCTTCAGCACAAGCTTTTTCGAAAAGTTTTTCGGTGGCCATTTGCGTGCATGAATGAATATTTTTGACGATCAAATCGTACGTAGCTTGCATCACAAAAGGTGTCATGTCCATCAATCCACAAAATTTCGCTGCACCTTTCAATCCTATTCCGAGAGTTCTCATCACAAATAAAAATTG
Organism: Rhimphoctona megacephalus; assembly: GCA_963989365.1. Taxonomy (NCBI): domain Eukaryota; kingdom Metazoa; phylum Arthropoda; class Insecta; order Hymenoptera; family Ichneumonidae; genus Rhimphoctona; species Rhimphoctona megacephalus. Next base: position 264,615 of record OZ022415.1, on the reverse strand, counting down.
TCTGTTTATCGCGTAAGATTGTTTGATGAAAGGACAAGAGTTTATGGCTCGAGGATCGCACTTATCACACAGAATGACGATTTTAAAACCGAGTCCTCGTTGTGCAGCCGTTTGAAATTGCACTTTTCCTTTGCAAGTTTTACACTGGACGTATTCACTTATCGCTGCGAAGACCGTTATAAAATTGAAAATGCGATATTCAATGGAGGAATCACGAGGAACTAAGATCTCCTTCTGATTTTTCAATTTTTTCGCGGATGTACTGAAGCTACTTTCATCGGCCTCGACTGTTTTTGGATTGTACGATTGTTTTCGCTTTTTTCCTCTTGAAATTTGCGTCTTGTCGGATAGTCTCCGTTGTCTGGTACACTTGTAAGGCATTTTTATTCACAAAACTACGAAAACGGAGTAAAATTTGAACGCGCGACTACACTGTGGCAGAGTTGGTTCGACTGACAAAATTCCTTTCTTCGGTATAAGAAATGACCACGCTTAGCTCTCGCATATATCATGTATGCAAAAACAATGAAAAGGGTCATCTCAGGCACGCGGGCCACAACAACCGCTGCCGCTCGGGCCGTTCGGAGCGCGCTTACTTTGTAATGCTCCAAGCGTCCTTTCAAGTACGCATGTATCTCTACGAATATTTGCCGTATCGCTTTGAAAATTTCAGAGAATCTATTTGAATATATGTAGACTCCAAAAATGCAACAAAAAAAATCGATTTTTTGAAATTTGAAATTAGTCATAAAATAGCATATAACTCCGACATTACTTGCTGGATTAATTTGAAATTTTCAGAGAATGTACTCAAATGTATGTACATTCTAAAAATGCCATAAAAAAAAATCGATTTTCTGAAATTTCCAACTGTATATAACCCCTTAAGAGATAGAGTTATGATGAGAAATAACATGTATCGCATTATTAACATTCATGTGTATCTTATTTTTCAGTCAACTGTCAAGAAAAGTGAAGATCATACTGTAATTTTAATACATTGTTGATAGTAGATGAATTCATATACATTTGTATTAATTATCAATCAAGCATATGATTTATTTCAATGCATGTCCACAAAATTTTCAGGTTTCATATGAATATTCAATGTTATGTATCTTAAATTCCACATCAGTAACCAAAATTTATGTTCATATTTCAATTTTGGCATACGAGTGTAATATTTTTCATTTCATACACCCGGTTTGTAAATTTCATTTACCGTTGTATTGTAAAAGTATTGTAAATTTCATATATTTTTTAACAGTGTACTTCCTGCTGGAATTTCAGTACACCTATTAGAATTCCTGGAAGTGCTTAACAGAAGTACATCATAAATAAGTTTTTCGGTAATGGATTTGTCACACATTTATTTATTTTAATCGTATACCGTACAAAACATTAAAGTAACTTATATGCTATAAAGAGCTGGAAAAAATTATTGTTCCAATATTTACGGAATCTTTTGAAGATAACCGAAACCATTTCCAGAAAAATGAATACTTACCGGAGCGTAATAGCCCAATTTCGTGATAAAGAATCGAAAACGACATGATTTATGTCTTAATATTCACGGAATCTTTGGAACATAGTAGAAACCATTTGCAGAAAAATGAATACTTATTAGAGCATAATCGAGTAATTTCATTTGAGGCACAAAACTCCAAACATCCGATGGTGTAACCATATACGCATAATAATGCTCTACGAATTTTACGGTATCAAGAGACTCGGTAGAGTCTCGGGACAAGTACATTGATAGCTCTGTCGTCTGCTGGCCCGAGGCTCGCCGAGTCTATATTATCTCGAAACAAGGCGATTCGCGGTGGTGGGGGTAAACATTTTATGACGTTTTCGCTAATTGTAGAGTCTAGGAGACATTTGGCGGCTTGAAAAGCGAACTTTTGACTAATTGAGCTATGCTCTTTCGATTGAGCCTAAAATCAGCACGCTTGGTTGCGTAATTACTGAGAAAAAACTTTGCACAGGCTTAGGATTATGCTCGATTCTACTACTTTCAAGAATTTGCCGTGTCTGTATATGCGCTCAGACGATACAATCAAAGGCGTTTTGATGTACATCAAAACCCATTTCCATAAAAGCCGGTCTCCGGCAACGGAAGCAAAGAGTTGCGATTGGTCACGACGACTCGTCTTTCCTCTGTACGGAGCCAACATAAAGTTTGAACGTTCTTTTGACATAACGAAGTGCGGGACGTGTGAGCAATTATATCGATAAATTTATTTAAAAAATCATTTCATGGTTCAGTGTGGTGATATTCGATCGATCGTCCATATGACAGCTGACCAATATCTTTTTTATAACAGTCATGAGGTTATAAAGATCGCGGTCAATTTCAACTTTTGGTTAGAGTGGTGTTTATAGATAGACGAGTAAAGACCCTGACGGATCAGCGAGTCCCTTAAAAAAGTCTCCAAAAAAGTCCCAATTGGGACTCGGGACTTAAGTGGACAAGTGAGACCCAAATTGAGTCCCAAATGGGACGTTTTCCCCCTCTCTCGGTTTGAACCGAATGTGACGTCATGAGTCCTAAACTGGGACTCGGAGTCCCAAATAGGGACTTTTTTTAGGGGTGAGATTTCAAAAAAAAAGTCCCTATTTGGGACTCCGAGCCCCATGTGGGACTTTTTCGAGTGAGGCAAGCGGAAAAAGCGAGTCCCTATTTGGGACTTCGAGCCCCAATTTGAGACTTCTTTTAGGGGTGGAAGTTAATGAAAAAAGTCCCTGTTTGGGACTCAGAGCTCAAATTTGAGACTTTTTTTTGACAAGATAACCGGAAAATACGAGTCCCTTTTGGAACTCCGAGCCCCAATTTGAGACTTCTTCAAGCGAGACAACCGGAAAATGCGAGTCCCTATTTGGGACTCCCAGCCCCAAATTGGGATTTTTTCGAGCGAGACAACCGGAAATTGCGAGTCCCTATTTGGGACTTCAAGCCCCAATTTGGGACTTTTTTGTTCAAGGCAACTGGAATGAGCGAGTCCCTGCTTGAGACTCTGAGTCCCAATTTGGGCCTTTTTTGTTCAAGGCAACCGGAATGAGTGAGTCCCTGTTTGGGACTCTGAGCCCCAATTTGGGACTTTTCAATCGTAGCGGGGTAGGATAAAATATTCTGTATTATTTGTCTCCACGATTCTACTTTGGCTTTCTTTTTATGGTGATTTACCGGCCGAAAAAGGAAATTCAAGTTGAGTCGTTTCGACCAACACTACGGTTTTTCTCTGGAATCTCACTAGTTTCCAGAGAATAACCATTTTGATAATGCGCGATAACAATATGGGTAGGATGACAATTTATTTTTTGTTTCATCATTCATAAAAAATGCCATCCAAGTTACAATAAAGTCTTAAAACTAAAAAGCTTCTGGCGCAGCAGTACGCTACAAAAACTCACGTTGAATCGATAAAAATTACAAAAGCGGAATGAAATTTGAGAAATAACAAATGTCCAAAGAAGAGAGAAGAACAAATTTTCTTGAGATTACAAACAATGTCGGAATGCTGCGAGTATTGCTATCCAACTTTGCCGTTTCACTCGTTCGTCGAGTCTCACTAAAGTGGAGTTTGTGGAAAACGTTGAACAGGAAAAAGAAAGGAATTACAAAAAAATATCTACACTGCAAAGTGTGCAAAGATGTATTGGGATGCAAGGAAAAACCTGCCCGCGACTGCCAGTGTGGAAAATGTGGACTAGGAAAAGAGAAGAAAAACATGTCTCATTTTATAATACTCAACCTAAGGGCACAATTAAAAAGACTACTTGCCAATCCTACAATGAAAAACCATTTGAACTATCGTGTTCAGCGGAAAAAAATAAATCCCGAAGGAATTGAAGATATTTACGATGGTAAAGAATATATATCAATGCTTCAGAATGATCAATTTTTGGATCATGAGTGGAACTTTACATTTACTATCAATACCGATGGCTGCTCAGTAGGAAAATCAACAAGATCAAGTGCTTGGCCGGTATTACTCACGATCAATGAACTACCGCCGCATTTGCGTAAAAAATATGTGATTTTGTGTAGAATTTGGGTTGATAAAGGACATCCTAACTTAAACGCGTTCATAGGACCGATAGGTCAACAATTAGAATCGTTATATAAAGATGGTGTCGAATGCAATCTACATGATAACCGAAACCGTACCGTTGTGAGTCGTTTTAAGACCATCGTGTGTTCGGTAGATGCTGTCGCAACGTATAAAATTATGAATATAAGCCGCTTTAAGGTAGTTCCCCCACAGGATCGTTGAATTAAGAAATGGTTGAAATTTGGCATACGTGTCATTTAATACGTTATCCAAAAATCTGTGCAATTTTAACAAGTTTTACTATCCCGAACTCGAGATATTTATACTTGAATTTGGCTCGATTAACACGTAACATATGGGCCATGCATGGGCAAACAGTACATTATTAATTCTACCGTCAGAACTAAAATCATGAAATTGATGAAAAACGAGGAGGAGCAAGAGCAGGATATCACGAATATTGTGAAAAAACATGAAGAAGATTTACCATCTAGTTTAAAAGATATAACCTCGAGAAGTACTACGATTTTGGCCTTATACGAAATATTCTACAAACAAACGAGCGCGAGCGCGACAGATGTAACCCTTTTTGTGTATTGGGGCATAGCCCGCACAGTTCCGGCAAAAAGTTTACTCGCAATGTCAGATCAAAAACACTTATAGAATAAATTTTACGACAGTAGATGATATCTGTCGTATTATCTATTGGTACCGAGTCAATATTGTGTGCTTTTTAAATTTATTTACTACGCATTATCAACCCTTTACACACATATATAACGCACATACGGTATGTAACTTTTGGTTGAGTTTGTCGCAGGGGAACTACCTTAATGCCGAGCATGGATGTACCATTTGCTACGCGAAAGCTACGACGATCGTGACCAAGAAAAGAATTTACAAGAACGCACCTACAAGGCTACGTACCGATGATGAAATACGAAGGCACATGACACAGGCAACTCAAAGCAAAAAAAGAGTCAAAGGAATAGCAGGCAATTCGATTTTAAGAATGCTGCAAGGATTCCACTTAAGAAATGGTATATCAGTGGATTGCATGCATAACGTATGCCTGGGTGTGACTAAAAAGTTTACAAAATTAATACTAGATAATACGTCCGGCTCTTGGTACTGCGGAGACCCCACGTCATTACGAACAATAAACAGTCGTTTGATGAGAATACAACCGCCAGGGATTGTATCATGTTTGCCAAGGTAAATACAAGAAAGAGAAGTTTGGAAAGCTTCGGAATGGTAGGGTGGAGATTGTCAGAATAATCAACTTCAGACCGTACGAAAGTGACTAGGGCTCAAGAGCCCAGCCTAACGTGAGAGAATGCTTATAGATGCGGAGCACAGATGTCGCAACGGTTACTTTCGTGTGACGAATCCCGATTCGTTACTTGTTATCGCCGCGTGAGGCAGCATTGCTCCATTCTTTACAAGGAAAGAGATCCCAACGTTATCATCTTCGTTTGAATTGTAGGAAATACTCTGAGAGATTCGGGAGCATGTGTCGACTTAAGCGTGATATAAAAATGATAATATTAATTTAATAATGACCAATTTCATGTATATAGAATATATGTATATTCGTATTTGTGCGTATACATACTGCATGGTAATATAAATGGTTAAAACTCTTAATGTACGAATAATAAGATAGAAATAGATTATTGCTTTTATTCCATGGAGTTTTGGTGGAAACGGGAAATACCGCCTATAACAATACGCTTAGAATTCTCATGTTTTAATATTATTAATCGCACAGTTATTCAGACTCCAAAGCGCCTTTTATTCATGAATATTTGTATAGATTTTATGTTCTTATTCATTTCTTTCAAACTGTATCCCTGTTTTTCCCGAATTATGTTTTGCGCCTATTTATTATTTTTATAAAAGAGGGTTTTACGACTGGGCCTTTCCAAGTGGTACCGCATGGGCCGCGGGTCCATCGAGCGGGGAAAGGAAAAAACCCAGAAAAAGGTTAAGGCATCTTCTCACTTTAAACGCCTCAAAAATAGGCTGTTTTTGCGATTTTTTTTCGAGGATTTTTGCTTAAAATTATGGGATAAAACGGATCCTATGTAATAAACACATCTTTCAAGTACATGAAAAAAATTTTATTTTATTTTTTTAAACAATTATTATAATACATCAGTAGCATTGAAAAACCCGTGTAAAAATGTTATGGTCGTGGCTTGTTGATGGTATCTCCGAGACGGGTCGTCTGAAACAAAAAAATAAAACTGTTTTAGATTCAGTATGTCAGTGGCTATAGCGCATATCATCAGATTTTTGATATTCGCGAAAATAACAAAATGGCGCACGTTTTTCGAAAAAGTAAAAAAAAACCACGATTTTTTTGCAGTTTTTTGTAAAAAAAAAATTCTTAAAATCAAAATTTAAAAAATCTGATGATATGCGCTATAGCCATAACTATGAAGCATATGTCATTCAAATTTCATGACAATCGGCCGGATAGTTTCCGAAATTTCATCAACAAAGCACCGAAAAACCTTGTTTTGAGATAACTGCGTTTAAAGTTTTGGTTGCAGAAAAATCATGAAAAAACCTTACCTCGGGTTAATCAGCGATGCCTGCTCCATACAATGGACCTTCCGATTCTTCGTAGAAGGTGTGTTCGTCCAAAGTAGCTTCCCTTCGTCTCGACCTAGTCTCTTTTGAAGCGTTAGAGCTGCGGCGGTTCCCTACGCGTACGCGATCACTGTCGCGTTTCTCGGCGTATTGAACGGCGATAGGGCCTAGTTTGACACCCATCACCTCCAAAATTTTTAAAACAGGTTGTAGCCCTTCGTTATAAATGCATGCCGCTGTTTGGCAAGCAATTTCCACGGTTTTTCTTGATGATGTTTCTTGAAACATCTTTGTTACAAACTTTACACTTCACATATTGTTGTAATGTAGAAAAAACAAGAAAAAACTGAATAATACTATATCCAGCCGTTGGATCGATGTGTACATCGAAACTTGTATCGTCCGATTTTTTTAATTTTGCTGCACTCGCACTAGCATGACTCGTATCTGCTTCAGACTGGTGTGGAAGCACTCCACGAAATTTTCTTTTTTTAGATTTCGAACTTGGACGTCGCCACGTGGCACTTTGTTGCGAAGTCTTTTTATCCATTATAACAATCCTGAGCGCAGAGATGTTGCCGTTACGAAGTTTCAAATTAGACTGATGAAATAACAGTTTAGCATCGTTGCCGAGTGATTTTCTTTTGAAAAATGCACGTGTTAAGGTCTTATTACATGAGTATAGACCCGAAAACAGAATATACCTAAGCAAGGGGTACTACATTAACAAAAGAACACGGCTATTCAATTGTATAGAGTCAGATATACAGGGACCGTCCGAGCGGCGTGAAAGGGATCGCCGGGTACTCTCAGGTAGTCACCTAACGGTCGCCAAAAAATGTAGTTAGACTCGTCCGATCTTTATGAAATTTCGAGATGACATTTTTGAAGATATGTACTTTCAAAATTTAAAAAAAAAAAAAAATCGATTTTTTTAAATTTCCAAAGTGAGAAGACGCCTTAAAAGGTGGAACATGTGTATGCCATGAGCTTCTTTGGCGTGGACAATGAGAGAAATGAGCGCGAAGGGATGAAAGTAGTGGGAGAAAGGGACGAATGTGGAATGCGTGAGTGCGGGTATGCAAGCGTGGGAGAGCAAGAGAGAAAGAAGTCGCTAACAAGCCAAAGGGTAGGAGGTCTTGGAGATGGACTTTGGGGGCGACGCTCTGGGAGCGCGTCGCGTCTACTAGGAGAACATTGCCGGCACTTGAGCGAACAAGTCGATCAATATTCATTTTTGGTACTTGACAAAATAAGCACTTTGATATCTCGCGATAGAACTTCACGAATATTGTTTCTAAATTTGTATTACAATATTAATTGCATTGAGTTTTAATAATATAGTTGACGAGGAATTTATCCAATTTAATTGTTGTGTTTTATTTTTTTAAATTAACATATCCTAATTCATACTTCAAGTTATTCACGCGAGGTGGACTTTAGTCCTTTATGATTCGGACCCACCTCCTTGGAAGTCGAGGACATCGTTGGGACGAGTTCGAATTCCATTTCAAAACTCGCGCCTCTCTCATAACTGGGGCGTTACATTCGTCGATAATTCGCCGTTTACAGATTTGGTGACAGTGGTTCTCAACTAAATAGAGATATCCGAATACGAGACTTGTTTTTAATGTAAGCGACGTTATTCCTTCGCAAATGATCATTTTGGAGGGCTTGTTCTTAATTTTTATTATTAAAAGGTTTATACGTAGCAATAATCTGGAGCGATTAGCTTACTTTGACAATAATTAATAAATATTAATAAGTAAATGAAGAGAATAAGAAAAAAATGAAGCTATAATTAAGAATAATAATAATAATAATCATCATTTTACTATTATTCAATATCAATAATTATAATAATTGTTGTTATAAATGTTTTATTTCTTTATTTATTATATTTGATACTATATTTTTGTTCGTGCGTATGACGGAACAAATGAGGTGAGGGGGAAGGGTGCACGGAATACTCAAGCATTATGTACTTTAAAAAAGTAAAAAAAGAACGCCAAGTATTAAAAGATCGCGACCTTAGTTATAAAATGACCATTCAATATTTTTTTTGTTATTACTTAAAACTTCACCTCACCTCGAAAAAACTGAGCAATAAATGTTTGTCCTTCATTTCCAGAAAATGAAAAAAATATTAACATCCATTCCACTCCCGTAATACGCAGAAGGGTACTTTATCTCGAAAACGATGATCAATAATGTTCTTCTTGATTTTGAAAAAAAAATGAAATTCCACGATTCTTATTGCACTATTGGAATATGCTCAAAGTTACTTTATCCTGAAAAAAACATACTAAAGAAATTTCGATATTAATTTTCAAATAAAAACGTATTCGCATCTTTTATTTTTTTATCCTGATATGTGAGAAGTTACTGTACACCAAAAAAAGATCTCGCTAGAAATTGTTGCCCATGATTGAAAAAAACAATGAAATGATTTTTTAACATAGCTAAGAATGGTGAATGAATTACGGGTTTCTGCAAGGAATCATATACACTTTGAATGGTATCTACTTAAGGTTGTTGTAGCCTCAAGGTCTTCAAGAATAATTCTGCGGATATAAAGAAATTGTTATTCTGATTTTATGCTAGCTAAGGACTTATAAACATACAACAAAATTCCACAGAAAATGATACAAAAGACAATTACATGTTTACATATAAAAGTGCAAATACGCGTACAAATGCACACACTGTATCTACACGTATGTACCACACAAATTAATTGCAAAGATTACACACAAACTTGGCGTGCATGGTTTTCAAATGTAAGGTCGGGAAGATACAGTTGATCAAATATGCTATCCGCATAATATTCAACTAGTTTTTCCATCGTGAGTGAAAGAAGTCCGTTCCCTGGATAGAACAGGAGAGTCCCCATTAATGATCTGCTGGACGAAATCAATGACTAGGTTGTATTGATGAAATGGATAATCAAATGAGACGAACAGGAAAGATGGATGAATGAAATGAATGAATAGTTGATAGCTGAACGGTATATGTCGACGAACGAATCGGATAATTGAATCGGTGAATCGATGAATGGATGGGATGAATGGAGGGTTGAATTAAATGAATAAAAGACACGGACAATCAGATAAATGGATCGATGAAAGGGATGGATGGCATGAATCCATCCCACCATCCATGGCATGAATAGTCCCACCGGCTGAGTAGAATAGATGAGTTGGATGAATAAATTCATGGATGGAATCGACAGACGTATAGAAAAATGAATGGATGGATGACGGAATCAGATTTTTTGTACGTACGAACGGACGATTAGACGGGCTAAATGAATAGATGGTTTGGACGAATGAATAAATAGGCAGGAGAGTAAATGGGTTCGTGGATTGTCGGATGAGGGATGCTGGGATGGAGAAAAAATAAAATGAAGGAGTATTAGAATTCGCCCAATGTACAGATGGATGGAGCGTTCCTTCGCCGAACTGACATTTGAAAACCATGCACGACAACTTTGTGTGTAATCTTAACAAATAATTTGCGTGGTTACATACGTGTAGATACATTGCGTGCATTTGTACGCGTATTTGCACTTTTATATGTAAACATGTGTTCAGGAATTAGCAGTAATTCCTTCGGCGTCGTGAGCACTCGGGCGGGTTCGTGCTCCGCCGTGAATGTCGCCACGTACCGGGCTACGCGACACGGGAGCAGCAAGACACTCGAGCGGCCGGGCGCTAGTTCTCGCGCTCCCACGGGCACCTCCCGGGACTCAACTTCGTGCTCGCTCGACGCGATACGCGACGCATGTGCGTGGCGCGTCTTCATCGATCTACACATCGATTTCCTCAGTCTTGATCCGGGAGCCTTAGCGTGCCAGAGTGCTATCCTTATCAAAATTATCTTATTACAAATCATTACGGCTTCTACATAAATCAACTCGGCTAATCTATCACGGACATCTCTTCTACTCACTAGACATTTACTCGGGTAATAGTTTTCATCGACTCCCTCGATTACTCGGGATTAAATCGACGCGCGGTGAAGCACGCTTCGGCAGCCATCTTCGTGGATCGAGCGTGTGCTCGAGAGACGCCGGGTCAATTCTCGCTGTCTCATTAATTGCATCGGGAATTTAGGGACGTTTTTCATTGTCGGGATCTCACTGTTCATCGTTACAAAATAAACAATTATTCTTTGCCTTTTTTCTATTTCTCGCCTACCGCATTATTTTTCTTTCCACCTACACCAGACTCCTTCACAAAACATTTGGTCCTTCGAGCCGGATCTGGTGGAAATAGTGCGGCGGGTGAAAAAAAGTGCTTCGAGTGATTGTGTGTGGGACATCGGGATTTCTCTTGACGAGTTTTCCTCATCGGGACTCCTATTTCACGGGACAACGGATCACGGGCATTCTCGCCGGCACCCCGTGCTACCGGCTCACACGGCGGCCATCTTGGGACTTCGATCGCGCTCCTCTACATCTTGGCGGGATCTCAACCGACGCACTTCGACGCTTCGATTCATCGCTCCGGTCGGCAATTCGCGCGGGACAACATGGCGGACGACCACGCCACGGACCAAGAAAAGGAGGAGAAGGGTGACGAGACCAAGCTCGCCGTACCATCGGGTTCCTCAGCCACGGGCGCAGCTGACGCGGGCGGTTGTCAACGGAACAAAGTCTCATCCACACGGGGCAAATCCCCCTCTACTCGGGAGAAATCTCCGGCTCACGGGCGAAATCGAACTCAACGGGCACCGGGTCTTTGGCGCTGAGGGCCGCCACACAAACGGCTCGGTTGGCGATGCTGCGGGTACTCCATGATCGGGTCATGAACGGCGAGGCGGGCGATTTCACTCTGTCCGAACTGGCAGACATTCGGAGTCAGTCTAACGATATATGGGCCAAATTTCAAGCCATGCACGAGACGATCAGCGAGAGTTGCACCGACGAGTTTCTTTCTCACCAGTACGTGGCAGATAACTCGTACTCTCGGGCCTTCAGCTTCTACTGCGAGCTCAATACTCGACTCGCACGTTACCGGGATGAATTCACTCCTCCTCAGCGACACTCATCGGGCAACGGGGCATCAGGGGGCGCACACCTCAACCGGAGCTCAGTACAGCTGCCAAAAATTGAGCTGCCGGTATTTTCGGGAGACTACACAGAGTGGCTGTCGTATCGGGATCTGTTCACGTCTCTGGTCATCAACAACCAGAACGTGGCAGAGGTTGCGCGAATGCAATACTTGCGTCTCTCAACCACGGGTGAGGCAGCCAAGGTCATCAGCGGGATGGGAGTCGAGGCCGATGTTTTCGAGTCGGCTTGGCAGTGCATTTACAATCGCTACCAGAACGATCGCATTCTGGTCACCTCGCACTTGGAGAGCTTCTTCGCGACGACCGTCATCCAACCGCGGTCAGCACGGGACCTTCATGCACTCCTCCACACCATCACCGAGGCGTGCAACTCACTCAAGCTATTGGGAGCTCCTACGGAGCATTAGGACTGGGTGTTGGTCTACGCCATCGCCAGACGACTCGACAAAGACACACGGGAGGCCTGGGAAATCGAGGCCGGTCAGTCGAAGAAGCCTCCAACCTTCACCCAATTACGGGAGATTCTCAATAACCGCGCGCGGGCGTTTGAGGGAGCTGAGGTCGGGATCATCGCGGGTCCACCATCATCGGGCGCTAGGTCATCGGGTACGGAGTCGCGGAGTACACCGAAGAATACTTCTTCACGGGTTCATGCGGCTACCACGGGCGACAATTCACAATGTGCGTACTGTCGGGAGAGGCACTACATTGTGACTTGTTCGAAATTTCGGCAGCTCTCAGCCGAGGCACGGCGGGCGGAGGTGCAAAAGTTGAGGCTGTGTTTCAACTGCCTGGGTCGTCACAACGTCAACGCTTGCAACATTTCAACGCGATGCAAGGAGTGTGACCGCAAGCATCACACGATGATACACGTCGGGTGGTCGAAATACGGGGATGCGGCCAAGGGTACGGGAGCATCATCAACATCGGGTGGCCAATCGGCCAACTCCGGGGACGCGGGTGCGTCAGCATCGGGCACTTCTCAATGAGATACGGGGGCATTAACTTGCACCACGGGAAGTTCGAGACCAACAGTTCTCCTGGCCACCTGCCAGGCACTGCTCCTCACCAGCTACGGGGCAGATCAACGGATACGGGTGCTGTTAGACATGGGGTCTGACCTGTCTCTCATCTCAGACAAGCTCGTTCATCATCTCCGGCTACGATGAGAGTCGTCGTCAATTTCAATCATTGGGATCGGCGGTACAGCATCGGGCCAAACTCGCGGGATGGTCACGATCAATCTTCGGTCACTTCACTCCTCGGGAACTATCTCAATAAAAGCGTTTATTCTCTCCAAGTTAATGCCTACACTTCCTTTATTTTCCCTCTCACAGACATCTTGGGCATATATACAGGGGCTTTCTCTAGCGGATCCGGACTTTGCACTAGCGGGACCAGTGGATCTCATCCTGGGAGCGGACGTTTACGGGCAGTACATTCGTCCACAGATAAAACGCGGGTGTCCGGAGGAGCCCATTGCGCAAAACACGATATTCGGGTGGGCAATAATTGGGCCGGTAAGCGAGCCTCAGAGCTCATCGGGTTTGGTTCACCACGCGATGGTTGACCATGGGTTTCAGGAGTTACAAGAACTCCTGTCGCAATTTTGGGTTCAAGAAAAAGTTCCAGTGCAGAGCGAGTCAGATCTCACCCCGGAGGAACAGGAGTGTGAGACTCATTTCATTAAAACTCAGTCGCGGGATTCAACGGGTCGGTACATTGTTCGCTTGCCAGTCAAAAGTTCATCGGGTCAGCTGGGACGGTCGTTTCACACGGCATCATCTTGTCTTCAACGGCTTCAACGGAAACTTTCACGGGACGAGAAGTACAAGGGTCTTTACGACACATTTCTCGGGGAATACGAGTCATTGGGGCACATGGTTCGGGTCAAGGATACAGAGATTCAACGGGATTTTGCATATTACCTTCCTCACCACGGGGTACTGACTACAAAACTTCGGGTGGTTTTCAACGGGTCGTGCAATACTGACTCCGGGCTCTCACTCAATGACATTTTGCACACGGGCGCGAAGTTGCAACGGGATATTTCAGACGTTTTATTGTGGGTTCGACGACACCGGTTCGTTTTCGCTACTGATATCGTCAAGATGTTTCGGCAAATTCGGGTTCATCAAGACGATTGGGATTTACAACGTATTCTTTGGGTCGACAAGCACGGGAATTCGGTTCATTTTCGGTTGACTACAGTCACCTAGGGGACACGGTCAGCACCATTTCTTGCGGTACGGGCACTCCTTCAACTAGTAGCAGACGAGGGAGGTAATTATCCTGCCGCGGTTGCCCCTCTTACAATGGGGCGATACGTAGATAATATTTATGGGGGTGCTGACCAACTCTCAGAGCTCGTCGCACAAGCGAAACAGCTGGTCGGGATTTGCACGGCGGGCGGCTTTCCTCTGGCCAAATGGCAGAGTAACTGTCCAGACCTCCTTTCAACTATCGGGCTGGACTCAAACACGGAAGGGTCGAGGTCGATCGATGAGTATGAGACCAAGGTCCTCGGGCTCTCATGGGTACCACGGTCGGACGTTTTCAAATTCACCACGGTTCCGTACACGGCCGGGACACAAATCACCAAATGGGTAATTCTTTCGGAGATTGCTCAAATCTACGATCCATTGGGTTTCCTCTCACCGGCGGTAATTCGGGCAAAGATTCTTCTCCAGAGGTTATGGTTGGAGAAGCTTTCATGGGACGACGCGGTGTCCTCCGAGGTCGCAGCGTCTTGGGTCGCGTTTCGGCGCGAGTTGACTCACCTCGACAGCATCGAGATTCCGAGGTGGATCAACATTTCACCACAGTCAACGGTTGAGATTCACGGGTTTTCGGATGCTTCTCAGTTGGCTATGGGTGCGGTCGTGTACGTACGGGTTTCGGGTTCGGGAACGAGCACCAGAGTCGCGCTGGTTTGCTCAAAAACAAAAATCGCGCCGATCAAAAGGCTCACCATTCCGTGGTTGGAGCTCGCAGCAGCACAGCTGTTAGCAAAACTCGCGAAATACGTTCGGGACACGTTGGAGCTTCGGGATTCACGGGTTTACCTATGAACGGATTCCAGGGTAACGCTCACGTGGGTTACGAGTCATCCTTCACCGTGGAAGGACTTCGTTCGAAATCGGGTTTCATCTATCCAAGAGCTCATTCCTCAAGGGCAATGGAGGTTCATTCCGGGACGGGACAATCCTGCGGATTGTGCATCACGCGGGCTAACCATCACTCAGCTCGAGCAATTTCAAACATGGTGGCACGGGCCATACTGGTTAGCAGATTCATCCTCCAATTGGCCAGTTCATTACATCGGGACGGTTGATTCAGCGGCGCTCGAAGAGCGGCCAGGTCTTACCTTCACGATCTCAACACAACCTTCACCGGTCTTCGACCTCATTCATCGGTATTCTTCACTTACCCGGTTGTTGAGAATTACATCTTTTCTTTTTAAGGCGCTTACAAACCTTATGAAGACGGGACAGGATTCAACAGGAGCTCTCATTTCACCGGGCGACCTGGAACACTCAATGCTTTACTGGGTAAAGGCAATTCAAGGGTCCTACTTCACGGCGGAGCTCAAGGTTCTTTCGGCGGGGCAAATTCTTCCTAAGTCGCACCCCTTCACGCGACTTACGGCATTCATCGACAATCAAGGGACATTACGGGTGGGAGGGCGGCTGAAGCACTCAGCCTTACAACCTGAGAGCAAACGCTCAGCCATCCTCCCTCGGGACTCGCCACTCACGCAACTTCTCATCGCGGACGCTCACGAGCGTACACTACACGGAGGTACGCAAGCTACGTTGGCGTACCTTCGTCGACGGTACTGGGTAATCGGGGGACGGGCACCTGTCCGCTCATTCATACTACGCTGCGTGAGATGTGCTCGCTTACGGGTCACTAGGGCACAGCAACTCATGGGTCAATTGCCAACAGAACGGGTTACACCTACTCGACCATTCTTATACACGGGAGTGGATTACGCGGGGCCAATATCATTCAAAAGTTGGCGAGGGCGCGGGAACAAGGTACACAAGGGCTGGCTGTGCATTTTCGTTTGTTTCGCCACCTCTGCCGTACATCTGGAGGTAGTAACCGATGCCGCAACGGAGACTTTCATCGCTGCATTCCGCCGCTTCACCGGGAGACGAGGTATTTGTCATACACTCTTTAGTGATTGCGGGACGAACTTTCAGGGCGCAGATGCAGAGTTACGGAAATTATTCACGGCCGGGACCCAGGAATCCGAACAGGCGGCTCAGTTACTAGCCAACGACGGCGCGAAGGGGGTGTTCAATCCACCGGGAGCTCCTCACATGGGCGGGAAATGGGAGGCGGCCGTAAAGTCCGTCAAATTTCACCTCCGGCGGACGATTCGAAAGACCAGCCTCACGTACGAAGAATTTACGACCCTTCTTACACAAGTTGAGGCGGCGCTCAACTCTCGCCCGCTGGAACCCCTCTCCGAGAAACCGAACGACCTGCTAGCGCTCACCCCTGGGCACTTTCTCATCGGCGATGCTCTCACGGCAGTGCTAGAGCCGTCACTTCGGGAAGTTAATCCGGGCAGACTAGCACGGTGGCAACTCATTCAGGAACGAGTTCAATTCTTTTGGGAACATTGGTCAACGGGGTATCTGAAGCAGCAGCAAGCCATTTCCAAGTGGCATCACCCCTCAAACACCATCCGGGTCGGGTCTATGGTGCTGCTGACGGACGAGAACTTGCCGCCATTAAAATGGCCTCTCGCACGGGCCACAGAACTTCATCCGGGACAAGACGGGCTCACGCGGGTTGTCACTATTCGGACGGCGACTTCCACTCTCAAACGGCCAATCGCCAAACTGGCGATCTTGTCAATTCATGCCTCGGGTGATTAATCGTCAGCGCTGCTGCCGATGGCGGGCGGAATGTTCAGGAATTAGCAGTAATTCCTTCGGCGTCGTGAGCACTCGGGCGGGTTCGTGCTCCGCCGTGAATGTCGCCACGTACCGGGCTACGCGACACGGGAGCAGCGAGACACTCGAGCGGCCGGGCGCTAGTTCTCGCGCTCCCACGGGCGTCGCCACCTCCCGGGCCTCAACTTCGGGCTCGCTCGACGCGACACGCGACGCATGTGCGTGGCGCGTCTTCATCGATCTACGCATCGATTTCCTCAGTCTTGATCCGGGAGCCTTAGCGTGCCGGAGTGCTATCCTTATCAAAATTATCTTATTACAAATCATTACGGCTTCTACATAAATCAACTCGGCCAATCTATCACGGACATCTCTTCTACTCACTAGACATTTACTCGGGTAATAGTTTTCATCGACTCCCTCGATTACTCGGGATTAAATCGACGCGCGGTGAAGCACGCTTCGGCAGCCATCTTCGTGGATCGAACGTGTGCTCGAGAGACGCCGGGTCAATTCTCGCTGTCTCATTAATTTCATCGGGAATTTAGGGACGTTTTTCATTGTCGGGATCTCACTGTTCATCGTTACAAAATAAACAATTATTCTTTGCCTTTTTTCTATTTCTCGCCTACCGCATTATTTTTCTTTCCACCTACACCAGACTCCTTCACAAAACAACATGTAATTGTCTTTTGTATCATTTTCTGTGGAATTTTGTTGTATGTTTATAAGTCCTTAGCTAGCATAAAATCAGAATAACAATTTCTTTATATCCGTAGAATTATTCTTGATGCCCTTGAGGCTACAACAACCTTTAGTAGGTACCATTCAAAGTGTACATGATTCCATGCAGAAACCCGTAATTCATTCACGATTCTTGGCTATGTTAAAAAATCATTCCATTGTTTTTTTCAATCATGGGCAACAATTTTTAGCGAGATCTTTTTTTGGTGTACAGTAACTTCTCACATATCACGATAAAAAAATAAAAGATGTGAATACGTTTTTATTTGAAAATTAATATCGAAATTTCTTTAGTATGTTTTTTTCAGGATAAAGTAACTTTGAGCATATTCCAATAGTGCAATAAGAATCGTGGAATTTCAATTTTTTTTCAAAATCAAGAAGAACATTATTGATCATCGTTTTCGAGATAAAGTACCCTTCTGCGTATTATGGGAGTGGAATGGATGTTAATATTTTTTTCATTTTCTGGAAATGAAGGACAAACATTTATTGCTCAGTTTTTTCGAGGTGAGATGAAGTTTTAAGTAATAACAGAAAAAATATTGAATGGTCATTTTATAACTAAGGTCGCGATCTTTTAATACTTGGCGTTCTTTTTTTACTTTCTTAAAGTTTTTTCCGATTGATTTCATATCTTTTTGAAAAACGGCCATAATTATTAACTTTCCTGTAAAGGTAAAAAAATTGTCTCATTCGGAGCCAATGATTTTTTGGATGATTTTTTTTTAATTGAGTAACTTTTTTCATATAACAGCAAAAATATTGAATGCTCATTTTATGACTAAGGTCGCGATCTTTTAATACTTGGTGTTCTTTTTTTACCTTTTTAAAGATTGTTTTAATTGATTTTCTATCTTTTTGATAAACAAAATGGTGAGAAAAATGTCTCATTCTCAGACAATGATTTATTGGATGATTTTTTTTGAATTGAGTAACTTCCTTCATATGAAGAAAAATCGAAGTCTTGAACAGTAGATTCTTCCATCATTGACGGACAAAAACTGTTGAGTCCGTTTTATTCTGATGAATTTCAAGATAAGTCAATTAATAACCATGTCTCTTGGACGAGACAAATTTGAAGTTGGTAATAAGACAAACTGTTAAACATACGAAAAGGATTTTATCGTTAAAATCTTCTTAAAAATATATACAGACCTCGCTAATATGACTCAGAACCACTTATTACATTTTATATGCGAATATAAAAGACAACATTCGATTTGTGAAACTTACATAGAAAATAACGAAAAGACATAAGCATATGATTGAACAAATTTTTGTGTTTTTTTCAATGACATTATTGAACTTTACTTCAATCCTATGAACTTGAGGGTATGGATCAGTCAGGCCACCTGCTTGCGGTTTCGGAAGTGTACATTCTCTCTCTCTCTCTCTCTCCCTTCCTTCCTCCCGCCCTCCCACCCTCTCTCGCTCGCTCTCTCGCTCTCTCTCGCACTCTCTATCTCGCTCTCCCTCTCGCTCCTTCTCGCTCCCTCTCGCTCTGTCTCTCGCTCTCCCTCTTGCTCCATCTCTTGCTCTCTCTCGCTCTCTCTCGCTCTCTCTCTCACTCTCTCTCATTCTCCCTCTCGCGCTCTCTCTCGCTCTGTCTTTCGCTCTCTCTCGCTCTCTCTCACGCTCCCTCTCGCTCTCTCTCTCTCTCTCTCTCTCTCTCTCTCTCTCTCTCTCTCTCTCTCTCTCTCTCTCTCTCTCTCTCTCTCTCTCTCGCTCTCTCTCTCTCGCTCTCCCCCCCCCTCTCTCTCTGTCTCCCCCCCTCTCTCCCTCCCTCCCACTCTCCCACTCCCCCCCCCCCCCCTCTCTCTCTCTCTCTCTCTCTCTCTCTCTCTCTCTCTCTCTCTCTCTCTCTCTCTCTCTCTCTCTCTCTCTCTCTCTCTCTCTCTCTCTCTCTCTCTCTCTCTCTCTCTCTCTCTCTCTCTCTCTCTCTCTCTCTCTCTCTCTCTCTCTCTCTCTCTCTCTCTCTCTCTCTCTCTCTCTCTCTCTCTCTCTCTCTCTCTCTCTCTCTCTCTCTTGCAATAGTATAATATGATGATTGAAATACTAATTTTTTATATCAATTCAACAACATGCATTTTCTTATATCGCTGTCTCTCTCGCTCAGCAACGCGGCAAGAAGGGATAGCCTCGTTCAGCGAGCGGTGACGTCACAGGATAACGAATGTACATCAGTCTCGCAAAGGCACAAAATTATCATATCTCGGGATTGGGTGGACGGATCGACTTGCAACAAAGGCCATTGGAAAGAGAAAAATCGAAAAAAATTAGCCCATACACACAGAATTTTTACTCAACCCGTTCCTCCGTGAGAACGGTTTGAAAAATAAAAAAAGACCGAAAACCGTCATATTCGAGTATATAAGCGTGCGGCAGGGCTCGCGCAAGCTTCCTTTTAATACTTGGCGTCGAGCCGCTACCGCGTCTCTTGACAATAATAATAAATAATAATCTTTTATATAATTTATCTTTTTAATTAATTCTAACGATTTTAATGATATTGAAGTTTACTTTAATAATATTATTTAAAAAAACCTTAGGCAAGAAATTATTGCGCGCAAAGCGCGCGTTTAAATCGCCTAGTTTTTTTATAATGTAGACTTGTGACACGTGAGTTAGCTCGTTCATTGTCGCCGCTTTTCCACGATTTTGATTGGTTCGCTATGACGTTACACGTACTCGCATCTCATATTAGAGTTCAAGTTTCATTATGACTCTGAAGTAACTCTGCCTGCTCTAAAATGTCATAATGTCACCTGGTCCTTCAAAATATCTATGACAAATCAAATTTGTTTTTGACAAGTTGAGAATCTCGAAAAAAAAACGGATTTTATTAAAACTTAAGTAGGTAAATAAAATATAAATAATAATCTTTTATGTATGAATCATATTTTAATTCATTCTGACGATTTCATTAACCCATTAACGCCTGACTTGACCAAAATTCTTCGCTAGTTTTGGCCTAATATTTTGCATCGAAAAAAAATTCTAAAAATTATTGCATCCATCTTTCCTAATGTTTTCAGATCCGCTCTAACCGAATCCGCGATCAGATTGACATAAAAAACAGTTTAAACAATAGTTTTTTAATGTTTTTCAACAAAAAACGTGAATTTTGCTGGTCTATTTTTTTTCGAAACGTCAATTTCACTTCGATAAAACTGTAAAATAATGCTTTAAACTATCCTATCGTGGTCATCGATAGTTGCTCTTGAGACATACGTGGTTGAAAATTTTTTTCCGGTCTCAATAAATAAATATGGCGGTTGTTTATATGCGACGTCATTCGCGTAACGCGTTACATGTATTTACTCGTCAAGAATGCATCACAGGAAAAAAATCATAAGTACAAAAGTTGTTTTATTTGTTGAGATCTTTTCAATGATGGTCCCAAAAATGGGGCCCGATAAAATTTTGGGTCCGGTGAGGCCCAAATCACGATTTTTCATAAAAAATACTCAGATTTCATGAAAAGTAAGTTTCACATTACCCGGAGCTCCCCTGTTGGTGGTCCCAAAATTGGGCCTGATATGAATATTGGGGCCTGTAGGGCCCAAATAATGTTTTATATGCAAATTTTATTCCTATTATCGTAGAACTTGACTTTTCGCATGATTTTTTGTTCTACAACTATGAAATACGAAAAGGTAGTCCATACTTCTCCTAATTCAAAATTTTTGAATGCTCTTAGCCGTTGCTGAATGTAACGTTGCCCGGTTTTCACCACGTGGAGGTGAGCATTCGTTGAAAACCTTCGTTTTTTTTTGTTTTTTTTGTTTTTTTTGTTTTTTTTGTTTTTTTTTGTTTTTTTTTGTTTTTTTTCCTATTTTTGGATTTTAGCTTATCATTTTCCGACTTTTTCCTTGAAGAAAAGAACCATTAGTGTTTTTTTTTGAAACATGGTTCGCAAAAATATTTATCGTTGCATTTCTCGCAAGATCTCGAACTTCTTACTTTGCATTCCGAGCAGTATGATCGTTTAGTTCCTTTCGCCAGTTCATGCGTTTTCAACGAAACTCTCTGTAAATAATGCTTGCTTATTTCTATCGCGAATTCTTTTATCCCTTGTTTTTTATCCGGTTGAACAGTGTTCCACAAAACAGTTGCATTTGTAATGGATGCCTGGATTATTCGCATCAGAATGTTCAGTGTTTTGTGGAACACTGTTCAACCGGATAAAAAACAAGGGATAAAAGAATTCGCGATAGAAATAAGCAAGCATTATTTACAGAGAGTTTCGTTGAAAACGCATGAACTGGCGAAAGGAACTAAACGATCATACTGCTCGGAATGCAAAGTAAGAAGTTCGAGATCTTGCGAGAAATGCAACGATAAATATTTTTGCGAACCATGTTTCAAAAAAAAACACTAATGGTTCTTTTCTTCAAGGAAAAAGTCGGAAAATGATAAGCTAAAATCCAAAAATAGGAAAAAAAAACAAAAAAAAACAAAAAAGAACAAAGAAAACAAAAAAAAAACAAAAAAAACGAAGGTTTTCAACGAATGCTCACCTCCACGTGGTGAAAACCGGGCAACGTTACATTCAGCAACGGCTAAGAGCATTCAAAAATTTTGAATTAGGAGAAGTATGGACTACCTTTTCGTATTTCATAGTTGTAGAACAAAAAATCATGCGAAAAGTCAAGTTCTACGATAATAGGAATAAAATTTGCATATAAAACATTATTTGGGCCCTACAGGCCCCAATATTCATATCAGGCCCAATTTTGGGACCACCAACAGGGGAGCTCCGGGTAATGTGAAACTTATTTTTCATGAAATCTGAGTATTTTTTATGAAAAATCGTGATTTGGGCCTCACCGGACCCAAAATTTTATCGGGCCCCATTTTTGGGACCATCATTGAAAAGATCTCAACAAATAAAACAACTTTTGTACTTATAATTTTTTTCCTGTGATGCATTCTTGACGAGTAAATACATGTAACGCGTTACGCGAATGACGTCGCATATAAACAACCGCCATATTTATTTATTGAGACCGGAAAAAAATTTTCAACCACGTATGTCTCAAGAGCAACTATCGATGACCACGATAGGATAGTTTAAAGCATTATTTTACAGTTTTATCGAAGTGAAATTGACGTTTCGAAAAAAAATAGACCAGCAAAATTCACGTTTTTTGTTGAAAAACATTAAAAAACTATTGTTTAAACTGTTTTTTATGTCAATCTGATCGCGGATTCGGTTAGAGCGGATCTGAAAACATTAGGAAAGATGGATGCAATAATTTTTAGAATTTTTTTTCGATGCAAAATATTAGGCCAAAACTAGCGAAGAATTTTGGTCAAGTCAGGCGTTAATGGGTTAATGTTGAAATTGATGTCGTTATTAAAAAATAACGATATGGAAGAAGCTGACGCGCGCAAAGCGCACGTTTAAATCACATAGTTCTTCTTCTTCTTTCCTTTGATGACCATCTCCCCAGATTGGAGCATGTGCCACATCAGTAGCAATCACATAATTATAAGTTAAAAGTCGACCAAACATCGTTTCGAATTTTGTAATATTTCTCGTTATAAATTCGTTCCCTGAAAGTTTGCTGTAAAAGCTTAAAAAAAGTTTGCCATATTATTTTCCTTATATACTCTTGAAAAAAAGATAGAAGAAAAGAAGAGGTATCACTGTCTCTGTCGCTCAGCGGCGCATAAACAAAGGAGAGCCAGCTATATCGCTGTCTCTGTCGCTCAGCGGCGCATGAGCAAAGGAGAGCCAGCTATATCGCTGTCTCTGTCACTCAGTGGCACAAGAGCGAAGGAGAGCAAGCTATATCGCTATCTCACTCGCGCAGTGGCCCGTGAAGAGAGGGGGCGGTCTCGTTCAGCATAGAGCGTTATGCGTTACGCGTTACGCGATGACGTCACAAATGTAAGGAACCAAAACGTTCGATTTTAATGCACTAATATCATCGTACTGAAGATTGGCTGAACGGATTTACTTGCAACAAAGACCAATGGAACGAGAAAATTCGAAACAAATTCAATACCAATATTTAGATTATTTACTCAAACGGTTCGTCCGTGAGACCGATTTGAAAAAATTAAAACGCCCGAAAACCGTCATATTCGAGTATGTAAGAGTGCGGCAGGGCTCGCGCAAGCTTCTTCTTTTAATACTTGGCGTCGAGCCGCTACCGCGTCTCTTGATATGTATATATTTGTGAGATTCTTAGATCAATTTTTCAATGAATAAATAATAACAAATTGTAATGACATCTGGATTTTACTATTTTGTTTCAACATACTTTATCAGAACAATGACTGCTGGGTTTCAGCTTTCAATATCTAATAATAAAAAGATAATTATTTATTTAAAATAAAGCTGGAAAGTTGAAAAACAAATATTAATATATAGATAGGGTAAAACACCCAGTCGCCAGCCATGTACCAGTAGTCGGCCTTGTATGAGTGGGAAGAGTTTGGAAGATGTATTCGGCACTCTTCCCACTCATACAAAGAATGGACAGAGACCGACTACTGGTATATGGCAGGCGACTGAGTATTTTACCCTACGCAAAGTTGCTTACCCGAAGCACGACATTATATAAATTTCGTGGATGACTGTTTTAATTTTGATAGCAACGAGGCTATTGTTGTTAAATATTAAGAAAAATTTTAAACCACAGTTTTCTACTCCGTAAAGCTTCAAATAAATTGTCAAGCGGCCCTGATAAGCATGTACCATTTTCCACCAATAATTTTCAAATACATCCGCAACAGAATGAGTAAGAGCTAGACTCATATCCCGAATGTGGTGAGATTGATTCCACCCTCGGGCAACTTTTTTTTTTTATAATGTAGCGAATGCGAACAAATAGTAATGTGCGAATAATTATTTTTCTTCAATAATTAAATAAGTTAATTATTATTTTCTGGTGTTTCTTTAATATAGTTAGATATGCGAATAATTGATTCTATTCAATTTTTCGAATTGAACTATTATATTGTTGTTAAACATTAAGAAAAAGTTCACTATTAAACTAATAGACTAATAGACTAAAGTAGATTAATAGAAACTAAAAAACGTATTAGATTTATAAAATGCGTACCGACGTATTAAACACCGTAAAATGTTCTTGATTGTACTAAATCTATGAGTCTAGCCTAGTCTACTATTCTATTAGTCTAGAATTAGTCTAGTTGTCTACTAGTTACATTTCTCTGAATATTCAACAACAATATAAGTATTTATTTAAACACGTACTAGATTGTACTTAATCTAATACGGTTTTATAGTATTTAGTACGTTTAGTACGCTTTTTGTAAATTTAGTAAGTTTTTCAAATTTTGTTGGTCTAGTCTAGTCTGTATATAGTCTAAAATTAATTTAGTAGTCTATAAGTGGAATTTTTCTGAATATTTAATAACAATATAATCATTTATTAGTACAATGTAAAATAGGCATATATTCATTTTCGCTCTGCGTTATGTTGTATTTCATGTTAGTTATGCCGAATAATTATATTTGTCAAAAAATTGAATACAGAATCAATTATTCGCATGTCTAACTACAGGACAGGAGCATAAAAAAATCTATAATTAATGATAATCAGTTAATAATAATTCATTTCTTTAATAATTAAAGAAAAATAATTATGCGCATATTACTATTTATTCGAATTCGTTATATTATAAAAAAAAGTTGCCCAAGGGTGGAATCGATCTCACCACCTTCGGGATGTGAATCTAGTTCTTACACATTCTGCTACGGATGTATTTGAAAATTATCGGCGGAAAATGGTACATGCTTATCAGGGCCGCTTGACATTTTACTTGAAGTTTTACAGAGTAGAAAACTGGTTTAAAATTTTTCTTAATATTTAACAACAATAGCCGCGTTGCTATCAAAATTAAAACAGTCATCCACGAAATTTCTATAATGTTCCGATTTGGGCAAGCAGCTTTACATATCTATATATCAATACAAATAGTACAAATCCCCTCCCGGGGAAAAAAACCTGGACAAGTACATTGGTCGTCCCACGTTTCCCTATGATATCACAAAAAATCCAAAAGCCCACTTAATTTTTTTTTTTAAATCTTTACTAATTTTATTCATATCCCGGAGGGAAATCAACCATATAGATCACAAAATATCCGGCCAAAAAACCAGACTACACAATAAAATTTACTTTGAATTTATTTCCACAGAACAAAACAAGAATCAAAACATTAAAAAATCAGCGTTATCAAGATGAGAAAAATACCACTTATAATTGGTGTGTAAGAAGTATCAATAGTCTAGAAAAAAATGAAAAAAGATCGACATCTAAGTTACGTGCAGCAGTAAAATTTATGATATCAGTACTAGGACAAGTATTTCTTTGATGACTGAGAAGATATCAATATGGACGTACCGGCAACGTAGGGCATGCAGTTGGTGCATTGCTTCTGGGATCTCCTAAGTCGAGTAGCTACTTTTGTTTTGGCTATGGCGCGACCAATGTTGCCAAATAGTATTTACTTATATGACCTAATGAAACAATATTGCCCGCACCGTGGCTAAAATAACGAAAAACAAGCAGGAGCAGGAAGTTTCGCATAAGATCCCATGCTTTTGTAATGTTAAAAAAAAACTTTAATTTATGTCTGTACATGATAGCACAGTTTTGTTTGATTGGTAATAATTTGATGAACGTTCACCCCCGTACGTTGAGCGTATACGCACAGAGTGCTTGTCCGGCCCATAACTTTTTATTAAAATTGCTCATTCCAGTAAAAATCAGGGGTCTATCTAAAAAATCAAGGGTTATAAGTACGCACTTTTTCATTGTTGGTATTGTCTTATTTAATTTTTATTTTTTTATGATTAATCCCGCATAACGGTTTAAATTCTTATTTTCAAAACATAAAGGGCTATTTTGATAGCTGGCGCCCAAGAACGTCAAAATGAAACGAACGGAAGGGGATTATTTTGTGTGAAATTTGCGTGATCTTAAAACTTTGGATACACATTTGACAGTGCATTCATAGCCTGCATTGATCTTTTGACCATTCACCAGTGGTTACTTAGATCTTCTACTAATAAATAGTAGCTTTCCAAAGTATAATAACTTTCATTTCTGGCAATAGTAGTTTTCGAAAGTATGATACGCTACATTGCTGGCAATGGTTTACTGAGTCGCATTCTCAGAAATTTCATAACTGACTGCACTTTATGTTAATGCAATTTTATGATGACTACGAACACCATTTTATTCCGATTGAATCGACGTCGAATGTTGCGTATGATACAAGGCCAGTCTGGAATTCGCAGAAGAATTGATTTTCTTATAAATTTCTGACGGCGAAAAGGAACGTATGCAACGAAAAGCACCTCCAATTTGATTTTCACTTGAATGAGCAATTTTAATAAAAAGTTATAGGCCGGACAAGTACTCTGTGCGTATAGGCTCAACGTACGGTGGTGAACGTTCATCAAATTATTACCAATCAAACAAAACTGTGCTATCATGTACAGACATAAATTAAAGCTTTTTTTTAACATTACAAAAGCATGGGATCTTATGCGAAACTTCCTGCTCCTGCTTGTTTTTCGTTATTTTAGCCACGGTGCGGGCAATATTGTTTCATTAGGTCATATAAGTAAATACTATTTGACAACATTGGTCGCGCCATAGCCAAAACAAAAGTAGCTACTCGACTTAGGAGATCCCAGAAGCAATGCACCAACAGCATGCCCTACGTTGCCGGTACGTCCATATTGATATCTTCTCAGTCACCAAAGAAATACTTGTCCTAGTACTGATATCATAAATTTTACTGCTGCACGTAACTTAGATGTCGACCTTTTTTAACTCCCGACTGCCCGCAGGGCAAAAAGTCGGGAGTTATGCGTTTCACTGCGATCAGCTGATTGGGGCTATTTCTTTGTCACCACTTTTCTCCGAAACGGTGACAACTGTCTTGACCAATTGTCGCATGTACTTTCCATGTGTGACAGACAGTGTTCTTAGACATAGTTTGTTCAATTCTATTGCAAACTCGCTGAAATAATTAAGAATTATTAATATTCACATTCAAACGCATTTTGCCATATCGAAAGGGGACCCTTATTCGACTATCGCCAAATTCACACCCTTGTGCGTTGCTAATTTCAATCCGAACCGGCGCGCCTCTGTCTATAACCGTGGTCTATACAGTTCGTCTATATACTGCATGTAATTGCATGTATTTTCTGTGTGTGGCAGACAGTGTTCTTCGACATAGTTTGTTAAAATCTATTGCAAACTCGCTGAAATTATTAATATTCACATTCAAACTCATTTTGCCATATCGAATAAGGTAGTCCTCGACTTTTTTTTTAGGTTATGCGTTTCGCTGCGATCATTATTTTTATTTAATATAATAAAGTTTTGTGTATAGTGATTTTCTTACTCTTATTTTTTTTTATTTATTATTTTTTATTACTGCGTGACACACAAAGTGAATTTAAAAATAAGAGTAATAAAAAGCCGTGTAAAGTGCTACGAACTCAAAGCAACAACAATGAACGAAATCGACAACGGAAATATATAAACATGAAATTTTATTGCGTTATTGAAAGTTACAGTGATTTTTTTTATTTTTTCAAGTAGACTGATCAACATATAGATTTTAATAGTAAATTTGACAAACGAACAAATTGGGAAGAACAAAACTTTAAATTTTTTAATTTAACAAATGTACAAGTGAACAAAATTATATTTTTAATAAAAAGATTCCAATAACATTTTTTGTGAAATTTTATTAGTAATTTTATTTTTTAGTGCGTACACAGAATGAGCTTATAAATAAAACCGTGTTTAATTTTTTCATCATGCAAAGTGAATTTTAACAGAACTTTATAGCATTATAGAAAATTACATCATTTTTTTTAATGAGCGAACTTGTCAATATTTTATTAGTACAAATTTGAAAGAAAACAAGTTATTTGAGTGTCAGTTTGACAAAAAACAAGTTATTATTACTACGCACACAAACTGATTTAAAAAAGAAATACATAAACGTGAAGTTTGAAAAATTATAGGTTACAATTTTTCAACTAATCGAACTTAGCAACAGTATTTCTTTTAAGTATAAATCCGACAAAAAAATGAATAAAGTTGGGAAAAACAAAACTTTAAATTTATAAATTCAACAAACGTAGAATGGAGAAAATGTGTAAAAAAAGATAACTTTTTACGGAAGTACATATAAATCTGACAAAAAATCACAATAAAATCGGGAAAAACAAAACTTTGGATTTATATATTCGAAGAACGTTTACTGAAGAAAAGCTGTATTCATAAAAATAAACATTTATAATAAAAAATATATTTTTTTAATTTAATTTTTTTTTTAATGTTTCAAAAAAAAATGAAGTAAATATTAAAAAAATGAATTAACTTAACACCCACCACCAAAAGTAGATACTAGTGAATTTTAAAAAGTGTGAAATAAAAATTGTTTTAAAAAACAAAAAACTCCCGACTGCTATAATATATATAACTTCATAAAAATATATTTTTATAAAATATTTATAAAAAAGAATGAAAGAAATTTTCAAAAAAATATTTATTTTGAAACCCCCCCGCCAAAAGTAGATAGTAGTTAACTTGAAAAAGTGTGAAATAAAAATTGATCAGAAATAATACATATAGATAAAAAATCATTCAATTGGTTAGTGTAACTCCATCGAAATTCAATTTTTATGGTTAATGTTAATTGACGGTAGGATAAGTTATTTACATGCGAAAAATAAAAATCGAAAAGTAATTATCAAAGTTAAATAATTGTACGAAAAAAGTAGATGATTAAAAAAATGTACAATTTACATAAAATTAACAAATGTTATAATTATAATCGAATTTAATTGTGGTCGGGAGACGTCTCCATTTCTCATTTAATGACTTAGAGACTTCTCCCGACCATAATTAAATTCGATTATAATTATAACATTTGTTAATTTTATGTAAATTGTACATTTTTTTAATCATCTACATTTTTCGTACAATTATTTAACTTTGATAATTACTTTTTGATTTTTATTTTTCGCATGTAAATAACTTATCCTACCGTCAATTAACATTAACCATAAAAATTGAATTTCGATGGAGTTACACTAACCAAGTGAATGATTTTTTATCTATATCAAGAGACTCGGTAGAGTCTCGGGACAAGTACATTTGACAGCTCTGTCGTCTGCTGGCCCGAGACTCACCCGAGTATATTATCTCTGAATAAAGCAAATTCGGTGGTGGGGGGAACCATTTTCTTTAATTGTGGAGCCCAGAAGAAATGTTATGATCTGAAAATTGAACTGGAGACTAATTACGCTAGACTCCCTCGATTGAGCCTTAAATCAGCACGATTGATGCCGTAATTGCTGAGAAAAAACTTTGCACATGCAAAGTTATGCAAAAGCGCCAACACATTGAAAGATTCAGTGTGTCTGTATATGCGCGCAAACGACACGATCAAAGGGCTTTTGATGCCCATCATGACCCATTTTCATGAAAGTTGGTCTCCGGTGACGGAAGCGACGAGTTTCTATTGGTCGCGAGTGACTTTCTTCTGTACCGATCCGGCGGAAACTTTCTGGTTACGAGTGAATTACTTACGATGTTTTTGGTTATGTCGACTTTCCGGTGGACCGATCCGGCGGACAGTTTGAATGTTTGAACGTGTAAACCGCGTGTTTTTTGGGTAAATAGTACGAAAAAATGGTAATATATAAATAGTGCGAAAAAACGGAAATTTATGAATAGTGCGAAAAACCGGTAAACCAGTGTGCACACGAGTGATGTTTTAAAACGTGGCCCTGTGACTACATTTCTCTGCACCTATACCACGGAAATTTTGAATGTTTAACCAGTGTTACGGTAGTTTTGAGTTTTGACTTTTGATAGTGTAAAGTGCGAGTCGTGTAAATCGCGTGTTTTTTAGATTGTAAAAAATCGTGATTCATAAATAGTTTGAATATATAAATAGTGCGAAAAAACGGTAATATATAAATATTGCGAAATGTGGTAATAATATTTTTTAATATCTCGGAATTAATCATTAGCGAAATTAAAAAAGATAACCTCGCACCCGTTGATGAAATCATTTGTGTTTCGGATTCCAGAAAAGCCAAACCTCATCACTCGTTGAGGTTATCATTTTTATTTTTCCGTATAAAATAATCCGAATAAAACCGTTAATTCGTGTGGCCGGAATAAGTGCTAGAAAATACGACGAACATAACCTCAAAAATCAGTATTAAACGTTCTGAAAATCCGTGAATTCGCAAATAATGATGTTGAAGTTTCGATCTAGAATGCAACGATTTTTTGTTTTTCAATCATGTCACTTAAATTTTTCTTACAGATCAAAAGACTGCTTTTTTTCCAAAAGTGAGTGTATGAAAATAGTTGTGACAAGATGTATCATGTGCTCATAAATAAAAACCTGTAAAAATATTAATTGTTGATGAAATACTTTAATTATAAAAATTTGACAAATTACTTTTGTCGTGAAATCATGATTTTCAATACTTTTCAGGTGCGGTCTACAAATAAACATAAAATTTCCAATATTCTGCAGGTTGTGCTCAGTTCCTTCAGTTTTTCTGTTCGGCTTCAAGAAATTTACCAATATACTGAAGGCACTGCGAGCTGTGAATAGGGCTGAGATTCTCTGCTTCGACAATTCGATCTAAAAAAACTGGTGAAACTTAAAGCAATGAAGCATTTGCTATTCCTTGCGGAAACAAGAGATGCCTTATTTCCTTTGCATACAAGGATCACCGCTTCGTTACTGCGAGCTGTGCTAAGTTCCTTCGCTCTTTCTTTTTGTGCATCGCACTATACATTTTATATTGAGTTGGGGTTTTACTGATTATGTCAGCGTAAATATTCAAGGATCATCTGTTATCATATTTCACAACAAGTCGAAGGATCAGAAATTCAGCAATAGTGTAATGGCATCGCTCGGTCAGGCTTGTGCAAAAGATATAAGTGGAAATAAAAGCATGAGAAAATAATGTAAAAATTCAATATTCATTCAAGTTTTTAGTGTGCATTGTGATATGATTTGTTAAAAAAAAGTGTTTCACAAATATTTCTATACGGTTTCAGTTTTGGGATTTCGCTCATGTTTTTCTCATATTAGTGAAATGCACATTGCTGAGACGCACCAAATATATGTATGGAATTTCTCAATATACTGCAGGAGACGCAAGGTGTTAACTGAAATGAATTTCTGCGCTTTGTTTGTGCAAGCTGTACTAAGTTCGTTCGCTTTTTCTTTATAGCATCGCAATGCATATTTGATATTGAGCTAGGATTTTACTGATTATGTCAGCATAGATATTCAAGGATTATCTGTTATCATGTAAAAATTCTAGGATTCGGAGCTGTTCAGAAAAAAGAAGTTATATCCTGGCCAAAAATCCCCTCCCCGGGGAAAAAACCTTGGACAAGTACATTTGTTGACCCCTGTTTCCATTTGTTTTCACAGAAAAAAACTACCCAAAAAAGTACAAAATTTTTAAAAAATTGGCAAGTTCGAGACAGGAAAAAGAAGATTGTTTCTATAAAATAACTATACTCCAAATGACAAATAGAAATGAAAAACTTCACATATTTCATCGAGATCCCAAGAAAAAAAGCAACAATGCCCATCGTGAGTGTCCGGTAAAAAACAGAGTCTACAAGTAAATGATCGATTTGTGCATAAAAAAAAATAATTACTTTACAAAAACAGAAATGGTAAAGCCAATGATTTACGTTCAGCACTAAAATTTATAATATCAATGATAGGACAAGTATTTTATTGTCGCGTGAGGATGGAGTATTTAAAAAAAAGGAAAAATTAGTTGGTTATTGAAAAAAGTCACCAATGTACAAAAATAAAAATCGGTCAAAAGAACAGAGTCCAGAAAAAAAATCGGGATGAAAAGAAACTTGAAGAAAAAAATTTCAAACGAAAAAAATTAGATTGAAAAAAAAAATTCGGCCGAAGTACTTGGCGAGTTTTTTTGCTTAGCTTGGATCATGTAATGTATTTTACGTAATGTTGTATGTGTTACAAACTCGCCAAGTACTTCGGCCGAAATTTTTTTTTCAATCTAATTTTTTTCGTTTGAAATTT
This sequence comes from Rhimphoctona megacephalus, assembly GCA_963989365.1. Lineage (NCBI taxonomy): Eukaryota > Metazoa > Arthropoda > Insecta > Hymenoptera > Ichneumonidae > Rhimphoctona > Rhimphoctona megacephalus. Next base: position 232,109 of record OZ022415.1, on the reverse strand, counting down.
TTTTCTTCAAGTTTCTTTTCATCCCGATTTTTTTTCTGGACTCTGTTCTTTTGACCGATTTTTATTTTTGTACATTGGTGACTTTTTTCAATAACCAACTAATTTTTCCTTTTTTTTAAATACTCCATCCTCACGCGACAATAAAATACTTGTCCTATTATTGATATTATAAATTTTAGTGCTGAACGTAAATCATTGGCTTTACCATTTCTGTTTTTGTAAAGTAATTATTTTTTTTTATGCACAAATCGATCATTTACTTGTAGACTCTGTTTTTTACCGGACACTCACGATGGGCATTGTTGCTTTTTTTCTTGGGATCTCGATGAAATATGTGAAGTTTTTCATTTCTATTTGTCATTTGGAGTATAGTTATTTTATAGAAACAATCTTCTTTTTCCTGTCTCGAACTTGCCAATTTTTTAAAAATTTTGTACTTTTTTGGGTAGTTTTTTTCTGTGAAAACAAATGGAAACAGGGGTCAACAAATGTACTTGTCCAAGGTTTTTTCCCCGGGGAGGGGATTTTTGGCCAGGATGTATTATTTCTGATCAATTTTTATTTCACACTTTTTCAAGTTCACTACTATCTACTTTTGGCGGGGGGGTTTCAAAATAAATATTTTTTTGGAAATTTCTTTCATTCTTTTTTATAAATATTTTATAAAAATATATTTTTCATTTTTTTCTAGACTATTGATACTTCTTACACACCAATTATAAGTGGTATTTTTCTCATCTTGATAACGCTGATTTTTTAATGTTTTGATTCTTGTTTTGTTCTGTGGAAATAAATTCAAAGTAAAATTGATTGTGAAGTCTGGTTTTTTGGCCGGATATTTTGTGATCTATATGGTTGGTTTCCCTCCGGGATATGAATAAAATTAGTAAAGATTAAAAAAAAAAAATTAAGTGGGCTTTTGGATTTTTTGTGATATCATAGGGAAACGAGGGACGACCAATGTACTTGTCTAGGTTTTTTCCCCCGGGAGGGGAATTTTACTATTTGATATCACTTCTTTTTTCTATAGTATTTTCATATATTTCGCTTTATATAGACTCCAATAGAGTATGTATATAACAAAAAATACTTACAAGGTGTTTACATCATTACATCATCGATTTATTTCAATGTCAGGAATCAGTACTGCTCACACTATTAATTCGACATAAGAGAATGAGACAGATTATCTACCATAAATTCATTGTTATTGAGGTTATTTAAATATAGCAGCGTTTCGTTCCTGTGATAAGAAAAAAGTTATAATGTTTTCAAAAGAGTTAACTACAGACTCGAAGTATTTTCGAGATGTTAGTAATTCGTTGATAGGTTATTATTCGATTATAGCTTAGCAGGAAAGTGTTATAGAAGAGACCTCAAGTACCAGTTTTTCCCCAAGGCAAAATTTCAGAAAATTAAATACTTTATCATTAGCTTTCAAGTTGTGTATTAGAATAAGGCATTTATGGGCGAAAAGGCAGGGAGGATATTAGCAATTTCGGTCTAAGCTATAAATAGATAATTATATTTAACTTTACTGTCAGGAGCCTCCGAATTATTATTCTTTCAAAGATGAAATGACGGAAGAATATGATGCATCATCCTTGACTTACAAATTGTTTTATAAAACATAGAAAAAAATTAGATTAAAAAAAAATTCGGCCGAAGTACTAGACGAATGTTTTTTCACTTAATTTATATGATGTATCGATCATGGTGACAACCTCGCCAAGTACTTCGGCCAAAATTCTTTTTCATCTAATTTTTCTTCGTTTGCAATCTTTTTTTGCTTCAGACTCTTATTGATACAGAGTTGTTATTTTCATTCTGGTAGGTAAAACAACTGCATTTTCGAACTTGATTCTTTTCTCTATCAACATTCAACACTATTTAAAGATTTTGTCACACGATAAAGCCTCCCATATTTGGCCACATATATTTTAATATAACTCAATTTATTTTATAACTTTTTGCGAAACCCAACCTTAGCTTTTCGCGAGGATTAACTCATTTTGTTTTGTGTGATTTGAATTTATTTGATACATTTTTTGAGAGTGGTCTCTTTTCTTACTTTTTGATAGGTTTTGATTTTCTCAGGGATTTTTGCGAGAAAAGGTTTTTGCAGTGTATGTATATTCGTGGAAAAATATGGGAACGGCGGTCAACAAATGTACTTGTCCAGGTTTTTTCCGCGAGGGGGACTTTTATGCATGATATGATTCATTTTTTCTCGTTCATTTCGAACATCTCGCTTTATATAGATTAGAAAAAGGTTATATTCGAAAATTATCACTTTTTCATTTCCAAACCCTGACCCCTTCTACTTCGAGTATGGTTTTTTCCCTATGAAATAAAGGGACACGTGTTTTGGAATTTTCAATTTGGCATTTTTTTTATTCTCGAGCCAGTCAAATTGTTTTGACATTTCGATTTACCGTTCTGGAATCAGGCTAAAATAAGTCAGGAACTGGAAGTCCGATACGAAAATTTACAAAGATTTTGAAGGTAAGATAAGAGCAGTCAGAACTCTTCCATAGAATTTGTAGCAATTTGAATTTGTGCTTACCACAGAAACATATTAAGGCGTCTTCTCACTTTGGAAATTTAAAAAAATCGATTTTTTTTTTTTTTTAAATTTTGAAAGTACATATCTTCAAAAATGTCATCTCGAAATTTCATAAAGATCGGACGAGTCTAACTACATTTTTTGGCGACCGTTAGGTGACTACCTGAGAGTACCCGGCGATCCCTTTCACGCCGCTCGGACGGTCCCTGTATATCTGACTCTATACAATTGAATAGCCGTGTTCTTTTGTTAATGTAGTACCCCTTGCTTAGGTATATTCTGTTTTCGGGTCTATACTCATGTAATAAGACCTTAACACGTGCATTTTTCAAAAGAAAATCACTCGGCAACGATGCTAAACTGTTATTTCATCAGTCTAATTTGAAACTTCGTAACGGCAACATCTCTGCGCTCAGGATTGTTATAATGGATAAAAAGACTTCGCAACAAAGTGCCACGTGGCGACGTCCAAGTTCGAAATCTAAAAAAAGAAAATTTCGTGGAGTGCTTCCACACCAGTCTGAAGCAGATACGAGTCATGCTAGTGCGAGTGCAGCAAAATTAAAAAAATCGGACGATACAAGTTTCGATGTACACATCGATCCAACGGCTGGATATAGTATTATTCAGTTTTTTCTTGTTTTTTCTACATTACAACAATATGTGAAGTGTAAAGTTTGTAACAAAGATGTTTCAAGAAACATCATCAAGAAAAACCGTGGAAATTGCTTGCCAAACAGCGGCATGCATTTATAACGAAGGGCTACAACCTGTTTTAAAAATTTTGGAGGTGATGGGTGTCAAACTAGGCCCTATCGCCGTTCAATACGCCGAGAAACGCGACAGTGATCGCGTACGCGTAGGGAACCGCCGCAGCTCTAACGCTTCAAAAGAGACTAGGTCGAGACGAAGGGAAGCTACTTTGGACGAACACACCTTCTACGAAGAATCGGAAGGTCCATTGTATGGAGCAGGCATCGCTGATTAACCCGAGGTAAGGTTTTTTCATGATTTTTCTGCAACCAAAACTTTAAACGCAGTTATCTCAAAACAAGGTTTTTCGGTGCTTTGTTGATGAAATTTCGGAAACTATCCGGCCGATTGTCATGAAATTTGAATGACATATGCTTCATAGTTATGGCTATAGCGCATATCATCAGATTTTTTAAATTTTGATTTTAAGAATTTTTTTTTTACAAAAAACTGCAAAAAAATCGTGGTTTTTTTTTACTTTTTCGAAAAACGTGCGCCATTTTGTTATTTTCGCGAATATCAAAAATCTGATGATATGCGCTATAGCCACTGACATACTGAATCTAAAACAGTTTTATTTTTTTGTTTCAGACGACCCGTCTCGGAGATACCATCAACAAGCCACGACCATAACATTTTTACACGGGTTTTTCAATGCTACTGATGTATTATAATAATTGTTTAAAAAAATAAAATAAAAATTTTTTCATGTACTTGAAAGATGTGTTTATTACATAGGATCCGTTTTATCCCATAATTTTAAGCAAAAATCCTCGAAAAAAAATCGCAAAAACAGCCTATTTTTGAGGCGTTTAAAGTGAGAAGATGCCTTAACGAATCATCCTGAATTGAAAATATCGAAAAAAAGAAGCAGGTACGATTTCACGAGGTTCGCGACTCGAAAAGCACGCTCCGCGAGACATGAATACTCCGAAATATTCCAACACATGTTGTATGGAAATTGGGAACTTTTTTATTTCACACATCGTTTAAATAGCCTAACGGAAAGTGGGAAAAAAATTGGCGAAAAAGTCTCAGCCGCGGAACAATCTCTTTAACGAGCTTCAATTCTTCAAAAAAATCTACCCTTCGTTGTATGGAAATTGGGAACTTTTTTATTTCACACATCGTTTAAATAGCCTAACGGAAAGTGGGAAAAAAATTGGCGAAAAAGTCTCGGCCGCGGAACACTCTCTTTAAGGAGCTTGAATTTTTCAAAAAAACCTACCCGTCGTTGTATGGAAATTGGGAACTTTTTTATTTCACACATCGTTTAAATAGCCTAACGGAAAGTGGAAAAAAAATTGGCGAAAAAGTCTCGGCCGCGGAACACTCTCTTTAAGGAGCTTGAATTCTTCAAAAAAATCTACCCGTCGTTGTATGGAAATTGGGAACTTTTTTATTACACACATCGTTTAAATAGCCTAACGGAAAGTGGGAAAAAATTGGCTAAAAAGTGTCGGCCGCGGAACACTCTCTTTAAGGAGCTTGAATTCTTCAAAAAAATCTACCCGTCGTTGTATGGAAATTGGGAACTATTTTATTTCACACATCGTTTAAATAGCCTAACGGAAAGTGGGAAAAAAATTGGCGAAAAAGTCTCGGCCGCGGAACACTCTCTTTAAGGAGCTTGAATTCTTCAAAAAAATCTACCCGTCGTTTGTATGGAAATGAGGAACTTTTTTATTTCACGCATCGTTTAAATAGCCTAACGGAAAGTGGGAAAAAAATTGGCGAAAAAGTCTCGGCCGCGGAACACTCTCTTTAAGGAGCTTGAATTTTTCAAAAAAATCTACCCTTCGTTGTATGGAAATTGGGAACTTTTATATTTCACGCATCGTTTAAGTAGCCTAACGGAAAGTGGGAAAAAAATTGGCGAAAAAGTCTCGGCCGCGGAACACTCTCTTTAAGGAGCTTGAATTCTTCAAAAAAATCTACCCTTCGTTGTATGGAAATTGGGAACTTTTTTATTTCACACATCGTTTAAATAGCCTAACGGAAAGTGGGAAAAAAATTGGCGAAAAAGTCTCGGCCGCGGAACATTCTCTTTAAGGAGCTTGAATTCTTCAAAAAAATCTACCCTTCGTTGTATGGAAATTGGCAACTTTTTTATTTCACGCATCGTTTAAATAGTCTAACGGAAAGTGGGAAAAAAATTGGCGAAAAAGTCTGGGCCGTGGAAGACACTCTTTAAGGAACTTGAATTCTCGAAAAAAGTCTATCCCTTGCTGTACGGAAATTGGGAACTTTTTTATTTCATGCAACGTTTGAATAGCCAAGAAAGGGATAGGGAAAAAATTGGCGAAAAAATTGGAGCCGCGGAAGGCACCTTTTAATTGAGTTGAAATGTTCAAAAAATTCCACCGCCTGCTGTATGGAAACTGGGAACTTTTTTATTTCACGCGTCGTTTAAATAGCCTAGCGTTAGGTGAAAAAAAAATTGGCGAAAAAGTCTGGGCCACGGAAGGCACCCTCGTAGAGGGTGGTGGGGGCGGGGGGGGGGGGGGGCGACTGTTCAAAATAATCGCCACATCCCTCACGGGCTTCGGTATTTGTGAATTTAACGAATCATCCTGAATTGAAAATATCGAAAAAAAGAAGCAGGTACGATTTCACGAGGTTCGCGACTCGAAAAGCACGCTCCGCGAGACATGAATACTCCGAAATATTCCAACACATGCTGTATGGAAATTGGGAACTTTTTTATTTCACACATCGTTTAAATAGCCTAACGGAAAGTGGGAAAAAAATTGGCGAAAAAGTCGCGGCCGCGGAACACTCTCTTTAAGGAGCTTGAATTCTTCAAAAAAATCTACCCGTCGTTGTATGGAAATTGGGAACTTTTTTATTTCATACATCGTTTAAATAGCCTAACGGAAAGTGGGAAAAAAATTGGCGAAAAAGTCTCCGCCGCGGAACACTCTCTTTAAGGAGCTTGAATTCTTCAACGAAATCTACCCGTCGTTGTATGGAAATTGGGAACTTTTTTATTTCACACATCGTTTAAGTAGCCTGACGGAAAGTGGGAAAAAAATTGGTGAAAATGTCTCGGCCGCGGAACACTCTCTTTAAGGAGCTTGAATTCTTCAAAAAAATCTACCCGTCGTTGTATGGAAATTGGGAACTTTTTTATTTCACGCGTCATTTAAATAGTCTAACGGAAAGTGGGAAAAAAATTGGCGAAAAAGTCTGGGCCGTGGAAGACACTCTTTAAGGAACTTGAATTCTCGAAAAAAGTCTATCCCTTGCTGTATGGAAATTGGGAACTTTTTTATTTCATGCAACGTTTGAATAGCCAAGAAAAGGATAGGGAAAAAATTGGCGAAAAAATTGGGGCCTCGGAAGGCACCTTTGAAGGGAGTTGAAATGTTCAAAAAATTCCACCGCCTGCTGTATGGAAACTGGGAACTTTTTTATTTCACGCGTCGTTTAAATAGCCTAGCGTAAGGTGACAAAAAAATTGGCGAAAAAGTTTGGGCCACGGAAGGCACCCTCGTAGAGGGTGGAGGGAGGGGTGGGGGGCGGGGGGGGGGGGCGACTGTTCAAAATAATCGCCACATCCCTCACGGAGCTTCGGTACTTGTGAATTTAACTAATCATCCAGAACTGAAAATATCGAAAAAAGGAGCATGTACAATTTCACGAGGTTCGCGACTCGAAAAGCACGCTCTGCGAGGCTTGAATAATCCAAAAAATTCCACCACATGCTGTATGTAAATTGGGAACTTTTTTATTTCATGAATCATTTGAGAAGGCCGAACAAATGAGAGATCCAAAATGTCACGTGGATTGCAGCTGTGGAAGGCGCGTTTTAAGGGGGTTAAATTTTCCAAAAAATTCCACCGCCTGCTGTATGGACATTGGGAACTTTTTTATTTCACGCATCGTTTGAATAGCCTAACGAAAAGTGGGGAAAAAATTGCCGAAAAAATCGAGGCAGCCGAAGGCACCTTTTAAGGGAGTTGAATTGTCCAAAAAATACCACCGCCTGCTGTATGGAAACTGGTAACTTTTTTATTTCACGCATCGTTTAAATAGCCGAACAGAGGGTGGAAAAAAAAATTGGCGAAAAAATCGGGGCCGCGGAAGGCACCCTTTAAGTAGCTTGAATTCTCGAAAAAAATGTTCCCCTTGCTGTATGGAAATTGGCAACTTTTTTATTTCACGCATCGTTTGAATAGCCAAAAAAAGCATAGGGAAAAAATTGGCGAAAAAATCGTGGCCGCGGAAGACGCCTTTTTAGATAGTTGAATTGTCCCAAAAATTTCACCGCCTGCTGTATCGAAATTGGGAACTTTTTTATTTCACGCATTGTTTAAATAGCCGAATAGAGGATGAGAAAAAAATGGCGAAAAAATCTGGGCTTCGGGAGGCACCCTTTATGGAGCTTTAATTCTCGAAAAAAAATCTATCTCTTGCTGTATGAAAATTGGGAACTTTTTTATTTCATGCATCGTTTGAAAAGCCAACAAAAGGATAGGAGAAAAATTGACGAATATATCGGGGCCGCGGAAGGCACCCTTTCAGGGGGATTGTCTGCTCAAAATAATCATCTCATCCCCTACGAAGCTTCGGCACTTTGTTTATTAGAGGAATCATCGAGAGAGGTGGCGAAGAAGAAGCAGTTCAAGTTTTACTAGGTTCGCGGCCCTAAAAAGCACCCATTAAGGGGCTTGAATATTCCACAAAATTTCACCGTCTGCTGTATGGCAATTGGCGACTTTTTTATTTCATGCATCGTTTGAATAGCCAAAGAAAGGAGAGAGAGAAAATGGTCGAAAAAATCGGGGCCCCGTAATGCATCGTTTCACGGGGTGGGGGTGGCAGGGAGAAGTGCTGTCTAACTTCATATTTGAAAAAAAATTGCAACTTCGATCCTGAACAGGAGAGTTCTTGAAAGATTGCCTGCTGTCATGAGTTCCTCGCCGTGGCAGCTACAATGCTTCATCGAAAGGAAGGGCTACAAATAATGCACAAAGAACGCTGTGTAATGTGATCTTTTTTTTATAATTTTTGTGTTGAACACTTGTTCCGCTTGGGTTCTTTACAAAACTTATACATATGTAACATAAAAAAATTGGTTGGAGAAAATAATAAATTTGGGCTGAAACCCTATGTGATACAACCGGATGCGCAGGGCGTTGGGACTTTTGTTCCACACATATTACAAATTATGCTTGCTATTTTGGTAATGATATCTTCGTGTAAAACTGGGGTTGTGATATCGTGTATTACAAATTATGTACGAAAATAAATTTTAACGGAGAAAGATGTTTGGATTGAAGGAAAAAATAAACATATAAGACGAAATCCACCTCACATTTGTAGAGGTATATTATAATGATACTCGAGATTTCAATGCGCTCTTCGTCTGCTAGATATCGTACGCACACCGATGCCCACTGACCCCTCCACTCACTCACATATACATACATACACGTAAAGATAAATGTCCATATACAGATCACGGATAGACAATAGTGTTAAATGTTCGTTAATTGTTCGCTTTGTGTTTTATAAAATAATAACCAATTGTATAGAAATTGAATTGAGGGAATATTGGTCGTGTCAACTTATCTCGCTCGAACTTTTTGTATTGGAGTCCCTCGTTGGCTCTTTTGCGATCCGTAGACCTCATTCTGACCCGAGAGACGTCCTGGTGTTGAATTATATGATGTGCTCGATATCGAACAATGAAATTGGGGGGGGGGGGGGGTGGGCAGACCCAATTCCCTGAATTTCCGAGAGGCGATGAATGCGGTGTCTGCACGTGATCACATCGTCAGAATGAGCGAGACACGGGCTGGGTCTCTTCTCGATGTTGGTCGCTCGACGGTCCTGGAGCAAAATGAGCGATTGCTCCCGAAATTTCGGCGATGTTGGCAAAAGAAAAGGGAGAGTATTTCTGACATGCGCTATTTGTAATCAATTGATCGAGACATCGATAAATCTATGGGTGGCGCGAATGATTGAAAAATGAAAAGTGCCTCACTGGGTGTTTCACAGAAACATGATATGTTATACGTATTTCATATATTCGCCTGATATTTCTTCCAAACGTTACAAACAGTTTATTCCAATGCCTCACCATCCGTTGATCAAATTGTACAACGAAGTATAATCGTATCGTCTTTTCCCTATATGGAAATCATTTTTCCATCCGCTCGCAACGATTAAGCTCTCGAAAAATTGTACTCAGCTCCTCTTGCGCATTTGTGGTATGAGGGGAAGGAGAAATTTCCCGATCTTGCGTAGTGGAATAGATTGAGCATTCATGCGATCGGTAGGGGCGCGAAGAATTAAATATTATGAGTGTAGACCTAATACAGTTGTTGAACATTTTGTTATGCTCTATATTCCGCGTTCGGTTGCATTTTTCTCGTCAGGGTAGTTTCAACTCTTTCTTCACTATTTTTTAAAGTCCTTATTCTCAGCATATTTTCAATACACCATTTTAAGTTTTGAATATCTAATTTGTGACAATGAATATTCCCACCTTGCAGCAATGGAAAAACTTTATTCAGTTTGATGATACTACCGCCGTACTTGTAAATTAGAAAGCAGGTTCGGGTCACCGTAAAAACTTCTTTTTTCTTCTTGTCCATGGTGAAGTGTGATAATCGATGCTCTATTATCTCCCATCGAGTCAAGAGCTGCTCCGTCTTATTATGCTTTTTTCAAGAAGCTATCGAGTCATCCGAATTTCCGGAATTTAGTATTAGAAAATCGCTACATCGTAACTTTTTTACGTTTCTGCAATTTTTACATATAACAATTGAGTAACAACGATTTGACGTAAAATGATTAGCGAATAATGAATAAATGATGTAATAAATATCCAATATAAACCAAACAATACAAAATAAATAAATAATCAACAGTTGGTGAATACAGTTACTATGGTTGATGAATGATGATTATAGAAAAATAATAAATAATGGAAACGTTCATTGTATTGAAATAAATAATGGAAAGCAAATTGATAATAAATAGATTATACAAACGATACATTAACAATAATATGGTACGGAAATTTCAATTGTTGGAACGCAACGAAATACGTTTTTCAATAATGATCATATTTTCCGACTGTCGAAATCCTCCCAATTTTTCGCGCAAATTTCGCTTTTGGGTCTTAAAAAAGATTCTTCGATTATCACAGCATATAAATTTCGGGCTCCAAACGATAAAAGTCTTTCGCTGTGTTCCAGCATTGCAAAGTTTTACATCGCAACAGTAATAAAGCATACAACATTAATAAAGAATGGATACCAACAGCAATAACAATAACAATATTAACAATAATAATAACAATAATAAATAATGGATACGATCGACAGCGATGGGTGCGCGGTCGGTGTGTGGCTTCGGCGATCTCTCAAGTTAAGCAGCCTCGGGCGAGGCCAATACTTGGTTGGGTGACCGCTTTGCCATGCACCGGCTCACGGATCAACCTCTGAGTGGGAGGCAGTTTTTCTGATTTTTTGATGGTGCTAACCAACTTGAACTCAGTAAAAATATAGCCGTCTGTATCGGCTACATTTTTTTTTGTTCATTCTCAATTTCTGCAATCTCTGTGACTCGATTCTCTTGGTTATAAAGCTTTCAAATCGATCTACTTTCACAATCAGCGCTTTGGTTCTTTATTATATATCGGAATAACGCGACCAAATCGTTTGAGAAGAACTCTAATATAATACTATAAAGTTACATTCATGACACCATCTCTTTGGGACAAGTATGAAAAACTTATGCTACTCTTCAGAACGGTCAATTTAACGTCTTGGACGTGAGACATCGTGATCGCACTTTATAACCAAAACAATTTCCGTCTCAAAAGTTTGCAATTTCGATCAAACTTTACTCTTTTCTTTTTATAAAGATGCAAACGAAAAAGCAAATAGTAATTTTTTGAATATATTTTCCTGTTTGCGTTTTCGTGGCCCAAGGTGGGGCCCTTTGGTATTTTTATTACTAATATTTAATAACGATACTTTTGAAAATCCAAAAGAGTCACACGTTGGATGCCAAATGAAACAAATTTTTATTTATAGAGAAAGTCTTTATACGACACGAGCACACTCCCGCTGGAATTTCGAAAAAAACATCGAATTTTGCAAAATTTCGGAAAAAATTTAATAAAATGCAATGCGTTCCGAATAAAAAAATACTTTTTCTCTCGTGATATTAGATCACATTTCTGATAAATCTCGAGTTACGTTATTCTATTTATCAGAATTTGTACCTCAAATAGTTGAAAATTTTTTTTTAATTTGAAATGAGAAATAGTCATTTATGCTAATAGTGCGGATAGCAACGAATTCCATCGCGCGTGAAGTTGCCGCATGAGCCGATGTTTTATGGTGCATTTCACATGAGTACGAATGTGATTTGCAGCGCGAGCCGAAAGTGCGCGCTGTAACCACACTAGTACAAGTGTGGTTACAGCCTTCAACCTTGAATTTTACCCTGACTGAGTAAGATTCAACGTTGATTGTACTCGAAAAGAGTTTTTTTCGGATTTATAATGGCAAGGCAAGACTTCTGTTACACAGTTTACAACGAACCAAGAATTGAAATTATGCAATTTCTAATAATAAATTTAAATGTTAAACATAAAATATTTATTGAAAAGTGTAATTGATGCATGAATTTGAATTGAAAGCATAATTTTTGTTGTGATTCAATTTTTTCCCATTGCGATTCAAGAATTAAAATTTAGAAGAATACCAATTGAGGGACTTTAAATAAAGAATAAAAATTTGGATTAATTAAAATTATGTCCATAATTTCGAATTGCCATTTTGCCGTCAGCGATGAATGCTCGGTCGGTGTATGACTTCGGTTGCAGGGATTTCTCCAGTTAAGCAGCCTCGAGCGAGACTAATCTTGGTTGGGTGACCGCTTAACCACGCACCGGCTCGCGCATCGATCGCTGGGCGGGAGGTAGTTTTTCTGAGTTTCCGACGGTGGCAACCAACAAACTCAGTAAAAATATAGCCATTTGTTTCGACCGGATTTCCCAGTTTCTCTCCCTCGTGAAAATGCGATTCGTTAGGAAAGGAGTGAGTGGGAGTAACACTCTTGGGGGATCTCACAGGGATATGGAATTTCGAGAAGTGGGGGAAAATTGGAGTAAAAGTGATGGGACGGGCTCGTGAAAACTCGCAAAGGAATACGCAGGAATTAAAAAAATATATATAATTTCAATGTTTCAATTATTTGAATAATTGGAATCTTGTCTTTCTCTCCATCCCTCTTTCCCTTTCCTGTTTGACGAGAATTTACACTTATACAATATGTATTCGTGATACTGCGTTAGGAGTGAGAAAGCCAAGAACCGCACAGAGTAGCGGCAACTAATGAGAAGCATTACGTATCTAGAGACGCGACAGCGTCTTGACGCCAAGTATTAAAAAGATAGTTTTTAAACGGCGAAGGCAAGTCACGCCGCGTATCTACATAAGATAAACGCTTGTATCTCATCCTCATTCTTAATCGTTAATACGCTCTATCAGTTGCGTAACGGCGAGAGAGATGGGCGAAAAGCAGATCCTCATTTTTCTCGGAGACGCTTCATATTTCGAGAAAAACTAAATTTACACTTTATTCTTTCATGAAAGGAGAACAACGTATACCTTTTGTTTTCCTCGAAAACTATGGAAAAAAATGTGCAGCAGAATTTTTATCAACTGAACGACTGATGGAGCGTTTTAAGTTATATCTTTCGTCTCATTTCTGTCAAGAAGCGTGATAGAAAGTGACGTGTCGTGGACTACTCTCAACGCGCCTGAAGAAGTTTCAGTTAAAAAATCATTTAACGCTAAAAAGTTTATAATTCTACTTGAAGTCCTTCTGGCCCTTCCGACGATACTTCCAATCGGGGCATACTTCCATGGAACATTTTATACTTTTTTCATGAACATTTTATACTACTCAAAAATTATTTAACTCTAAAAAGTTTGTAATTCTACTTGAAGTCCTTCTGGCCCTTCCGACGATACCTCCAATCGTCATACTTTGATAAACATTTTATACTTCTTGGTCTTCCTGACCTCGACGCTGTCTGCTACTTTCTGCCAGACAGTATTGTCGCTGATAATTATAACTTTTGCAATGTTGGAATGAAACTATTTTTTCGTCTTGTAAGTCTGTTTCAACGTGTTTCCCATTTTTTCGTTACGAAAATAAGTCAAACATTCATTGTCCCCTCATGGGGGAATGAATAAAATTAATTTCCTAATCAATATACTAACCAATCCGAAGATTAAAAAATTTATGAACAACAAAAAATTTAGCACGTTCCAACGATGCAAGCTCCAGTTATATTTTTCGCTTTTGGACTATCTGACCTCCAGAACGCTCTCTGCGTCCGCCTTGCAAACTTGCGTTTCAACGCTGCTTTTGCACTTCCGCCGAACTGTGCGGAAGGCCACGATCATTGTTTTAAAAAACGTTAAATAATTGAAACCGCTTACCCGGTATCATTACATTCGGTTTCTAATTAAATACGGCTTATCCGGTTGCTAATTAAATAAGATTTCTCACCCTTTATCGTCTGCGCTATTACTATATCGCTTGCATAATCTACACACGAAATATTTGGAAACATTAGTTCTTGCTTTCCTTTTACCAGGTTTCATTAAAGCTTCTTCTTCAGCTCCTGATTTCGCATCACACTTAAATACTCAAGCTTTGTGACTCTTGCGTTCGCATATTTTGCACTATGCTACATCGGTTCCTAAAGACGCAAAGCAATGTAAACATATTCCTTCCACATTCTCTGATTTTGAAAGCAAGTCATGTGCAATTTTCATCCGGTAAGCTTGTGGGTCGAAATTCATTTCAAATGGCTTGTCGTAGCCCAAGCATTCCATGTAGTACATGACGAACAGTCCACAATTGTGTCCATCGCTGGACGATTGCAATGGACCGTTGTTAATATCGCACTCTGTCCATTTTTCTTTTCTCAGACTGTACAAAGGTGTGTCCGTTGCACAGCAGGTTAGAAAGTGTTTAAAGGCTCGCACCGCACGATCTTTGTCTGTATTTATTCCATATGGGTCTAATAGTGTTATTTGTTTTTGTTGTACATCTACTACTATTAACCGATAATGGAAGTTGTATGAATAAGGAATCATCAATTTTCTAGCGATCGGTTTTTTCGTTCTGCAAATTGCTCTATCCTTGTGGATTCTGTTGTCACTATGATTGCCAACTATCACTGACGAATCATCGGTGGGGATAAACGTTACGTCTTTCCATTCATCAATGTTTGCGGCTATAAACGAATCAATCACCATCCCATTGATCAACTCTCGATTACGCAGTGATGAAAATTGTTCAACTGTCATTTCAAGTGTTGAAGTCGTCAATGACTTTTCCGTTCGATAGCGGCAAACTGTTAACAATTTCGATGAAGACTTGAAGTAATAATTAACGTCTTTCACCAAGCCGTTATAAAATTTTTCGACTTCCCAGTTTTGTTTTTCATATGCCGCCACTTCCTCTACTTTTGGCGCTGCTTCATCACTTTTATCATGATTTTCCGTGTTCTCATCGTCTTTGAATTTCAATGTTAGGCACAATTCATCATTCCCGTAGACGTTTTCATTTTCTTGCTCATTATTTTGGGTTTCTTGATCATGTTCTGCTCTGGAGCATAGTCTCGTGAGCACCATGCCACTCACATTGCCATCATTGCACCCATTTGCATTTGTTCTCTTTCGCTTTTTCTCTTGCTTAGTCCCTTTAACCAGTGGACCATCAACTGTCTCTAATTTTGTCACACCTTTGGCAGTCGTACTATTATTTGCCGTGTTTTCATTCTTATTTAATATCAATGGAGGACACAACTTTTTATTCTTGCGCTTATTTTCATTTTTTAGCTCAATATTTTCGATTTCTTGATCGTGTTCTGCCCTAGAGCCCAGTCTGTTCAGCAAATTTCCATACGCATAGCCATCATTACGTCCTCTCTTGCATGGTTTCTTCTTTTGCCAAGTTTCTTGAACCAGTGGATCCTCAACTGTTTGCGGGTATTTCGGTTTTGTACGTGATTTTTTCGTTCCTTTCACTGCCGCCGCATTCAAGTATATTTTGGCAATTGTTGTTTGGCGTCTTGTATTCAATTTTCGTACGCAATCGGGTATTGATGTATGGGTCCTGTTCTCAAAAACCAATTCTTTTACGACTCTGTGTGCACTTTCAACATATGCATTGCTTAATCGTGAAATTTTCTCATCCACCGCGTCCAAGTCCAAAGCGCTCCAAAAAATTAAATAAAGCATCCACGTCCTGACTGTGTGTTCCATGAAATCTGGCGCGTAATATTTGTTCCGAACCGTAGGTTTTCCATTCACATCATCACACTTTTCTTTTTTTTCAATTTCGGCCTGCAATAAAATCATCATCCGATTATACTTTCTGTAATACGGCGATTTTCTGTATATGGCTTCGTCCTTGTCATTTTCAGTAAATTGTATTCCTTCATCTACTTCCAAATTATCAGAGTCTTGCATATTTCTATTTTCGTGTTGTTTTCTACTCGTCTGATTCCTGATAACAGCCAAGCTGTCTTTCGCGTCGTGCTTGCTTAAAAACACTGTGCACACGTGTTTGAATATGAGATCCATCTCTTCCATGTTCCTGCATGAACACAGGAGCGCCATGCATTCTAGCAGCAGTTGCTTAAATGGCTTGTACTCTGGGAATTTGTCATGAATTGTCTTTGAGACGATTTTCATGAAGTGTGCAAAACATATCTTCAATAAGCTTATTCCTTTTAGCAGATCTTTTTTGTTTTCGTTCTTTTCACAACTTTTGAATGTGACTTCAAGATATTCGCTTACTGTCATATCATTCCACTCTCGTAAAATTGACTTAATGAATGCCCAAGACCAATCGACGACAACAGCTTCCGCTAATGGCCATTTATTTGTTTTTTCGATAACGAAGTGCCTGTATTCTCGTAAAAAAGCACCTATTGAAAGAATTCCATGCTCTGATGTTATCATCTGCGCTAGATGTATCATCTCCACATCGTGCCTATCTACTAAAGTGTAATGATATATCCTCTTACAATTGTAGCCTTGAGGTTTTCGAGCTATTGATCCAGTGGCATCAAAGTGTAAAATAATTGATTTTTGCCCAATCATAACATGCAAGTCTTCTTCAGTATACATATGTGCGGCTAAAGGTAGATGAACACTCCTTAAAAACGTATCTATCATAGTTTTATGTTGATGGATCCACAGTCCTACTAGATCGGAGACGTCGTTAGATATTACTTCTGACCGATATTGGCATTTATCTTCCGATACTATTTTATAAAGTGTTGAGTCTTTACACAAGTTTTGATTATGTCCATCCTCCTTCCATTCTCTATTTGTCGTTTTCTGCAACTCGTCCGAATACTGCTTTACTCTTCGGCTTTGCATTACCTCAAGACGCTCTCTACGATCTTCGCCCTTCACTACTCTGAAAACTTCAGCATATTCATTTTTTTCGTGAACAAGTTTTATTCGTGCGTTACTCTCTACGGCGAGTTCCGCAACCGCTCTCTCCGGGTAATTGATCCGGAATCGGAACTTCTGCTTGTGATCCGGTCGCTTACATTTTGCATAAGCTACGATGTCCCTCAAGTTTTGTCGAATATTTCCATAAAAACTAAGAGTACACGTACAATTCAGTGACGTCAGCATTGCTTTTTCTATCGCTGTCCTAATTTTATTGCAGCTTAGGTGCCCCAATTCTGTTCTCAATTCCGTTGATACTATATTAATTCTACCAATTACTTTACCAAAATCATCTTTTTTTTCCTTTTTCGATTTTTTTTTACTTTTTTTTCCTTATCTTTATTTTTCCTGCATTTTGCGTGTGCAATCCTTGCATATTGCACTTTATCTTTTTTACTGCGTTCTCGTAGCCGACTAATACCGTAGTCACTCCCACTGTTCGTTGAATCGGAAAGTACGTCAATTTCCGATTCATAGGAGAGTTCGCTGCTGCTGCTGCTGCTGCTGCTGCTGCTGCTGCTACTGGAAGTGAAACTATATACATCATGTTCATCTTTCATTGTAGGAACATTGGTTTTTTCGTAGCAAACTCGTCTTGTTGCCCTATTCAAAGAATCGTTACTTTCCATAGCTACATTTACATCAAGGCCGTTCTGTGATTCTTGATTTTTGCATTCTAATTCAACAACTTCGTTAGTAGTTGTCCTTTCCATCCAATCGTTTTCTTCTTCTTCTACATGCATTGGTTCCGGCTCTGCCTCCAAGAATGCTTCCGCCTGTTCTAATCTAACTACTTCTTTCCTATTATCGACATTGTTTTGTCCAGTCGCATTTTCAACAGCAATACATTCTGTATCACAATTTAGTACGGCTGCTGGTATTGGAGACGGACCCGAAAAATTGAAATCCGCTTGTGTAACTTGCTCAAGAGCTCCTCCATTCTCGCCACAAAGCGTTTCACTACTTAGTACCTCAAGCACAACCCAATGACCATTGCGTTGTGCGCCAGTAAACATTACGTTCAAGTGCTTACCTTCACTATTTTCGTCGCATATGAATGTCTGCACTTTAACGATATCATCGTTCGGGTTCTCACGGAATATTGTTAAATTTACTTTGTATAGTCGAGCAAAAACACCAATTTCGTAGTCGGTACCGAAAACCCCGTTAACGCCCATTTCATCGCTGTAATCTTTTGAACTTTCGTATATTTTGTCCGGAGAAGTACTATTAAGCATGTCAACTTGTTCCGACCAGTTCGCTACTGTGTCCCTTACTACAACTTCTCGAACGATTTCATGCAGCTCTTGATTACCATGTATATGGTAGGAAAAATATCTGAATAAACAGTTGCCATCTCCATCAATAGGAATTACTCTATACTTTATATTGTCAACGTGAACAACCCTTCCACTCAAATATTTTTCAACCTTACCCCTGGCGTCTTTTGGCAACGAAGACAGATCACTCGTCTCACCGGGCTTAACTGGAAGACTGATTCCATCTCTGACGGGGTTACTTCCGTTTTTACTTACCAATAAATTTTGCACTGCAGAACTCAAAACGCCCGTCGTCCATAGATGCGCAATTTTTTTTTGAAATTTTTCGTCGTAAGGACGCTTCAATTTTCTTTCGATCTATTAGATAAAATGTTGCATATTTTATACAATTTGTATTCGGTCATTAAATCGATTTTTCAAACATAAATTGAAATAGAATTTCACTTAAATTGAAATAGAAATCAATAAAACAGCGGTACGGTAGTTTATATCGGTAGCATGTAATGAAAATTCATTTTGGATTATCTATTGTGTCTTGTTATTGGATTTTTTTTCATACTTCGCGTCGAGCTGCCAACACGTTTAACAACGCGTTAACGTACATGTTTTTTATTGTTCGTTTGTTGTTGTGTAATTATTTTCATCTCAAATAATTCATTTTTAATTTCGTTTATATTTTTTATCTGACGAGTCGAAAAAACCTTTATCTCATTATCTTTGCAATAACATGTTCCTACTGTAATTTTATTAGGATAAATATAAATGTCTATAATTTTTTGATTTCCACCATTCGAAATCGAAAGTTCTACCTAAATTGTAGTGTGCGAAGAAAAGTGAAGGGTTATTTGAATATGTATTTTAAGGATCGAAAAAGTGTTGAAGGTTTTATATTCTAGTAATGTACTCAACAAACGAAAATGCCAAAACAAATTTTTTGTTTTGTAAAAATTAGATAAATATTTTCTTGTAATATTGAGGCAATGTTTCATACCGACTGAGCTGCTGCGAACGCGAGAGAGATAGCCGCAAATTTCGAATGTGAAAATTTTCGACACCGCTCGTCCGTTCGGAATAAAAAACTCTTGGCCCATTTTTGTCATTTTTCTGCGAGGGTTCAAATTTTTTTATTCCGATTGGTCCAAACGGTGTAGAAAATTTTGACTTTTAAACATTCGAGGGGCGTGGGTAACTGGTCCATATCCTTTATGCGTTACAATAGTCAAAGGTAAACGACACCGGATACGGTAGCGAGAAAAGAGATGGATAACGGGTACGCTGACCCGTTTAAGGTGCAACAAACACCGGTCGAGGCGAAGGCGTTAAATATAGCAAAATTTGACCATTTTTTTTCATCAAACAAATTTTTTCATTGGAAAACGTGTTTGATGAAGAAAAATGATGAAAATTTGCTCTATTTCAACGTCCCAGCCCCAGCCGGTGTTTGTTGCACCTTCAATGGGTCAACATCTACGGTTTTTAGTTTTCTTTCCAACAATGAAAAATGTCGATTGTTCCAAGTCAATAAACACATTTTTACAATCAGATGGCCTTCATGCTTCAAAACATCATTTTTTTTCAAATCGACTGTAACATAAATTTTCTTTCTTTTATGTATACTATACAAATTTTTTTCCAAGTAAATAATAATATTGGATCTACAACAGTTATCGCGGGTCACTCATACCAAATGGCCTCTGCGGGATCACGTGTACACACCGCGCATTGTTAAATATTTTTTTGTTACAATTTCATCAAATACACTTGGAACTATCAAATTTTCAATACATTTATCTATTTCTACATTTTTATGAAAATCCTACAAAAAATGTTGTCAAGCTTGACTCTACTTTGACTGTTCCCCAGGTGTATGGGGCCCCTCAAAGTTAGTAACCTACCCATTAATAAATTAAAAGTGACCGACGACGATGGGTGCACTAAGAGAAAAAATCGTTGGATCAACCACATATCTCATTACGAGGTGTCAATGATATTATATAATCATTACAATATTATTAAATATTAAACCAATACGCTTGTTTTTGACTAAACTGCACATTTATTCTGACCGAGAACACTGCGGTTGAATCAACGAAATCGGCCAATAACATCAAATGCTACTGAATGAACGATTACTTTTCTCAGTGTGTGCGATTGTCGTCTTTAACAAGCGCCCCGCTCGATCAAGCGCCGTTGCCAGATCTTTAAGTAAAGCCTCTTGCACACAATGCCGCTTTTTCGTGCTGGATAGCATGCGTTCGTTTTACGAAAGTACATCACGCGTGCTATCGAGCACAAAAAATAGCACCGTCTGCAAAAGGCTTAAGGGGACCGTATGGTCTAGAGCACGAAAATTTCACCTATTTTCACGATTTTTTTTTTGCCATAAAAAATTTAAAAATCGATGTTTTAACTTTTCGGGTTTATTACTACCTTTATTAAGTATACAAAAAATTTTTTTTTTAATTTTAAAAACAGTGTTTATTATCATATAATTGGCATTGAAGACGACCCTCTCGAAAAATCCGACCCGGACGGTGAAGATCTATCCGAGACTTCTACTCATCTGAAACACAAAATTCAAGAAGATTCTTAATCAGAAAGAGTGCAGTTATGGTCGGGACTAGAACAAATCGAAAAAATTAAAAATTGACAAAATGGCGCGCTTTTGAAAAAAAATTCGTAAAATCGGGTTTTTTTTTCACTAGTTTTTTAGTATAAACAATAAGAAATTATTTAAATAAAATTATGATTGTAGTTCCGACGATAGCCATACATGTTGTGAACAACATATCCAAATTTCAAGTGATTCGGTTGAATAGTTTTTTTGTTTTCACCTGCGCAGTGCCGAAAAAAGTCGTTTCGAGATAAATGAGTTTAAAGTTTGAGGTACAGATATTTTCAAAAATTGAGCAAATTTTGAATACTTACAGTTAATCCGCGATTCCGGCACCATATAGGATTCCTTCGGAACGTTCATAATTCAAGATTTCCTCACTCCTTTCATTTCTTCGAGCTGTCCGAGCCTCTTTGGAGTTGTCCGTGCTCCTACGGTTGGCGCTCGATACTCGCAGCTCGTCTCGGTTTTGCGCTAGTTGCTCCGCTTGTGGCCCGATTGTTATGCCCATGGTCTCCATTATTTTCAATAGGGATGCAAATCCTTCATTGAATATGCAAGCGGAAATGTGAGTGGCAATATCAATGATTTTTTTTCCGGCAAACAGATGTTTCGGCGCAAGGTGCCACACGCAAGCATTGAAACTTTCGTTATTGTTCTGCGTATTACTGCCAATACACCTTTCCAATAAAGTCTCTGCTGTCAATTCTTCATAAATTGGTTTTAATATCTCTTGTGCTTCATCGCACAGAGCAGGTGGGTGCTCGTAGGTGTCTAAAGTACCTGCAGCCTCACTTTGACGCCACTTGCACCACGATTCGGAACCTGGAGGACAGTACGAGTGTTGCGGATTTTCATCTGTTGAAATTTTGTGATAATATGCTGCCCATATTTCACTTCTCATCCCTTCAGTCGAATCTGAATTACGTCTAATTGCTAGACCGTAATAAGTTGACAGCTCTTGCAATAATTTATTCGTCAATTGTTGACGCTTCGGTGTTTCATTTATCGATTTCCGCTGTGTCTTTTTTCCCTCTTCTTTTTCTGTCAATTTCTTTGTTGCTTTCTTTATTTGTGCATGTTTTTTTTTCGCATCAACAGCACGTTTGTACAAACGTTTTTTAACATGCAAAACACATTCTTTTTTGCAAACTAAAAAATCATCCCCGTAAGGCTTTGTGTCCAATAAGGCTTTGAACGTTTTCGTGTCGCCGTCTCCGATATAGTTCGCGTATTTTACGTTGTACAACTCTTCCGATCTCTTGAACATTTCCACGATGCCGTCTACCTCCATTTTGCCAGCACTTCCGGTATGATTTGCGTCACAGTGATCTTCATGCTCTCGATACCACGCTTCATATTCAATCGTATCCTCTTGGCCTTTCCATTGAGAGCAGGCTTGACATATACTGCATTTGACGACAACATCTAAAATTTTATTACTGTATTTCCCTATTAACGAGGCAATACCGAGAAGCGATGAGAATCCACGTTTCGCCCACGATCCATCACCAGACACAGAAAGTTCATCCGCGGGACGCCCAGCTTTTACATTCAACTCGACTTCTTCTTTCAATGCTCTTTGGAAAACGATTTTCGCGACGGCTTCAGCTGCAATTTTTATATTGTCCACGATGCCGTAATATGTACTCTTACAAATTCCTTGTCCAAGATCCATGAGACCGCAGAAATTTTTCAAGCCTTCAAATCCTACTCCAAGCATTCTCAGGGCGAGAACAAGTCGACGGTTGATTTCAAATGCCTTATCAATTAACGGCGAAGACAAAATAAAAGTTTCTTTACACTCACACTTCACAGAGAGTTTGAATCCTAGACCACGTTGTCCGTTTTTGCTAAAAGTGACCGCACCGTTACAATCTTTACACTTCAACAACTGTTGCAACGTTAAAAATATCATGCTGAATTCGATGATGCAATAATTGAAAGTAGGATTAACGTTTACTTCCAATTCCTCATTGCCTTTTAATTTTTTCGCAGACGTGCTCGTAAAATCAGTAGTATTTTCGATAGTGAATCGATTGCCCTTGAAATATCTTTTGCGACCTACAGAAGATGGTCGTCTAGAAGAGTCACGGCCTTGCTTTCTATCCATATTTTCTGATATTTTATTTCAAAATTTTCGATGTTGGTTCGTCAAAACGTAACGTTGTACTGATCAAGTCAGGGGAAAGCGAAATGACCGTTTCCCTCACAAATGTTCGACAATAGGTATATTTCGGGGAAGGGAAAAGTATATATAGGTATATAGTATGTACTATATACAGGTATATATTTTCGGAGAAGGATTGGGACAGCTGCTGCGCTCCGATTAGGTTACCGGTTAGCGCTAGACCCGTTAGGAGCGCGCGGACCGCTCTCTACCTGCGTTATGGGCTGTAGAAGCTGTAATATTGAGAATTTCCGCATGAAAATTTCACAGTATATTCTTGAGATACTATACTTTCGACATATCGAAAAAAAAAAATCGATTTTTTCAAATTTCTAGACCATACGGTCCCCTTAAGACCATGGTGTATAGCGTCGATATGAAAAGGCTTCTTAACACCGCTCGTACGGGGCGTGCTGCGCTAGCGCCGTTAGTGAAGAATTCTTAAAGTTTTCCTTTACCCCGAAACCCTCGGCATTCTGCGCCACACGGTGGTCAAAGCGGTAAACTTTAATATCCGGGAAGTCCCAATAAATGTACGATTTATGCAGATTTAATATGATCCATTCACATTTTCATCCCGAGTGTTGCTTTCTCATTTTCAAGTCGTAAAATTTAAAACGACTATTCAAATTGAAGCTACTTCAAGATAAAGATATCAATTTCGATCATAGAATTGTTACACAGTTGATATTGACGTCGGTAGGAAAAACAAAACAAAAAGGAAAAAGACAAATAATTGAGTGATTTGGTAATTTTCAATGTTTCACAAATTTTCAAAATCAACCAAATTATAATGAAGAATATAATGAAGAATACTGAAATAACAGGACAGTTACTTATTTCGGAAAAATCGAAATCATATGGAACGAAACAGTATATAGCCGTTCCATTATTTAACATTTCTTTTCTAATTATTTTTTGAGCGCAGGATGATTAAATTCTGCTCAAATTTTAAAAAGCACCGAATTTTTTTTTCGCTTTCCTACTTTATGTTCCTTCAAATATCATTCGTTAACTGTTAATAGTTTTCACGAGGTCTTTTACATTTCATGATCGTCTGCTTGAAAGTTGGTTATGTGTTCATCAATTAGAATTGTGCTAATTGAGAGAGAAAATATAAAAGTTTTAAATACAAGTTTTTAGGCAAAGTTTACATAGAAATAAATGTGGAATGATTTTTTTTCTAGATGTAGAATCAAGTGGTAATTATTTTATTCATATTTTGATCAAAGTTTCATTTTTAATTATCATCCGCTTTATTTTGTTTAACGTTAAAATTGGCAAGTTCTTGAAATCCAAAAGTAAAACATTTGTGAAAAAAGTATTTGTTCCTTCGCAGTCTATCAATAACTTTTACAGATACAGTTTGAAATGCTGCGAATACATGGAACCGAATATTATTATTGATAAAAATGTTGAGCAAGTTCAAATAATTTTTTATAAGATTTATTTCGCAGTTTTTTTTTGTCCGCATGTTCACAATAATTGAAGATACTGAACTGGCCATTCACCAAACCTTATAACAATTTCTTCTTATTTCTTTCCAATTAAATTCTATTATTTTGTAATACGTTATTAATTCTCCTGGCAGAGAATTATAAAATAAAGTGAAGCATTTTAAATGGTGCGAATACATTAAACTGAAGGATGATTTTTCAAATTGCATGGCTGTGCGAATAAATTTGACAAAAATATTTTCATTTCAATTCAAAATATTTCATTTTTATAAAAAAAAAATTTAAATAAAAATACAATGGACTGTTCCATATATAGGGAGCATTCGAATCTCATTAATACGGGAGGAGGATTCAGGGGGGAATAAATGTTTCTAAAAAATATTCGTACCAGTGTTAGCACAGGACTCACAGATTCTGTGAAAAAGATTTAAAAAACTGCGAATAAAAAAAAAGTGAATTTCATTATTTATTGATGTAGTACATACGAAAAATGGTCTGAGATATAAAGTTTTTTTTGATATTTACAACTAATATTGTTTACGTTATCCTGCACATTTTGGTAAAATTTCAACTACATTGACTATCCCGTTATCAAGATATTCGCTGTTGAAATTAGCAGTTTTAACTCCCATTGTATACGGCATAATCTATAATATGTCACATTTTTGTTAATATAAAAAAAAAATGACTAAACAGAAACCAATGAAAAACTGTGAAATGATAAATAAGCATTGTTCGATTATTGTCCAAAAAACATTATCACTTTTTACCATAAACTTTCCGAATTATGAGTGTTGAAAGTACGAAATGCGTGATAAAATTTTTTCGGTTGGTTACGTCGAACAATGCATAAACCGTCAATGACGTTAAAAAGTAAGTTTAAGAAGAAGCGATTAGGACAGATCTCGTTGAAAGTTTCCGACCGCAGGTAACAGGATGTTCAATAAATTGATGTTATTTTATTCGCTGTGTTAAATTTGGATTTTGAAACAGTCAAATATTGTACGTGTGTATATCTAGAATTTCTTTACTTTTTTCAAATTATTTCCCATTGTCAAATCTGTAAGTAATGCAAATTACTGCAAATTAATTGTAGAAAATTTGATTTCCAGTTGAATAGTTTAAATAAAGGGGAAAATTAACTGTGTTCGATTGCTGCAAGCTTCATTGTTCAAGTCGCTTCAACATGCGCAGCGGAACCATATATTATTTTTGAGATTCCAAATATATTTTCAGTTTTGTGCTATAAACTCAATTAAACTGCTTATGTAAAGAAGAAACAACATCTGAATAAACTTGTTAAACGTTACTGTTTTAATAGTAGATCCTGAACTTTTCACACTGGTTGCAATGAACATTATTTTTTTAATTTCTTCAACTTTTTTTCCATTTATTTGTTTTAATAAAATGAAACGACGATGGGGATGAATTGGATCAAAAAATTGTTCAAACCAGTGGAGTTGCAAATTCATTTTTAGAAAATTTGATTGAGGGTTGAATAATACAATAAAAAAAGATTCTCCGTGGCCCAGCGTTGCAAGCTTCAATGTTCAAGTCGCTTCAACATGGGCAGCGGAACATTATTTCTTTTGTTTTGGAATTCAGAATATATTTTCGGTTTTGCGCTACAAACTCAATTAGACTGCTTTTATAAACAGGGAGCTACATATGAATAAAGGTGTTAAACGTTACTGCTCTAATAGTGATGCAAAACTTTTAACACCGGATGCAATGAACAATATTTTTTCCATTCAGTTTAAACTTTTTCTTTATTTTTTTTTATTGATTTAAATTTCATGACAATGAGAATAACTTGGACAAAAAAATTGTTCAAGCCGGTGGAGCTGCAAATTTATTTTAGAATATTTTATTTGAGGTTGAATAATAATAAAAAAAAGGTCAGCACTGCTGCGTTAAAGTCGCTTGAGGATACGCAGCGGAACCTCATATTGTTTTTGAGATTCCAAATATATTTTCAGTTTTGTGCTGTAAACTCGTTTAGACTGCTTTTGTAAACAAGAAACTACATTTGAAAAAACTTTTGGAACGTTACTACTATAATAGTAGATGCAGAACTTTTAACACCGGATGCAATGCAAATAATGCAATGCAAATAAATATTTTTTTCATTTATTTCAAATTTTTTTTTTCATTTTTTTTCATTGATTGAAATTTCATGATAATGGGAATGAATTGGACAAAAAATTGTTCAAGCCAGTGGAGTTGCACATTCATTTTGGAAAATTTGATTCGGGGTTGAATAGTACAAAAACAAAAGATCCATTGCAGCCGAACGCTGCAAAATTCAATGTCCAAGTCGCTTCAACATACGCAGCAGAACCTTATATTTTTTTTTTCTTGGGGTTCAAAATATACTTTCCGTTTTGTAATATAAACTCTATTAAACTGCTTTTTTAAACAAGAAGCTGCATCTGAGAAAAATTGTTAAACATTATTGCTGTAATAGTAGATACTGAACTTTTAAAACCGGATGCAATGAACAGTATTTATTTCATTTATTTCAAACTTTTTCTTCATTTTTTTTCATTGATTAAAATTTCATGACAATAGGAATAAATTGGACAAAAAAATTGTTCAATCCGGTGGAGCTGCAAATTTATTTTAGAATATTTTATTTGAGGTTGAATAATTATAAAAAAAAGGTCAGCACTGCTGCGTTCAAGTCGCTTGAGCATGCGCAGCGGAACCTCATATTGTTTTTGAGATTCGAAATATATTTTCAGTTTTGTGCTGTAAATTCGATTAGACTGCTTTTGTAAACAAGAAACTACATTTGAAAAAACTTTTTGAACGTTACTACTGTAATAGTAGATGCAGAACTTTTAACACCGGATGGAATGCAAATAAATATTTTTTTCATTTATTTCAAATTTTTTTTTCATTTTTTTCCATTAATTGAAATTTCATGATAATGGGAATGAATTGGACAAAACAATTGTTCAAGCCAGTGGAGTTGCACATTCATTTTGGAAAATTTGATTTGGGGTTGAATAGTACAAAAACAAAGGATTCATTGCAGCCCAACGCTGCAAACTTCAATGTCCAAGTCGCTTCAACATACGCCGCAGAACCTTATATTTTTTTTTTTCTTGGAGCTCAAAATATACTTTCCGTTTTGTAATATAAACTCTATTAAACTGCTTTTTTAAACAAGAAGCTGCATCTGAGAAAAATTGTTAAACGTTATTGCTGTAATAGTAGATACTGAACTTTTAAAACTGGATGCAATGAACAGTATTTATTTCATTTATTTCAAACTTTTTCTTCACTTTTTTTCATTGATTAAAATTTCATGAGAATAGGAATAAATTGGACAAAAAATTGTTCAAGCCAGTGGAGCTGCAAATTCATTTTGGAAAATTTTGATTTACGGTTGAATTACAATAATTGAAAAAAATAAAGGATTGCTGCGTTCGAACGCTGCAAGCTTCATTGTTCGAGTCGCTTCAACATGCACAGCGGAACCTTATATTGTTTTCTGCTTACGTAAAGAAAACACTACATCTGAATAAACTTTTTGAACGTTATTCCTGTAATAGTAGATACTAAACTTTGTACACACTGGATGCGACGAATAATATTTTTTTCATTTCTTTTGATATTGTTTTTTTTCATTTTTTTTTATTGGTTCCAATTGACTGACAGTGGGGATAAATTTGACCATAAAATTGTTCAAACCAGTGGAGCTACAAATTTGTTTTGGAAAATTTGATTTGAGGTTGAATAGTAATAATAAAATAAGAAAAGATTGCTGGGTCCAAGCGCTGCAAGCTTGATTGTTCAAGTCGCTTCAAAATGCGCAGGGGAACCTTATATTGTTTTTGACATTCCATATATATTTTCATTTTTGTGCTATAAACTCGATTAAACTGTTAATTTAAAGAAGACACTAACATCTGAATGAGCTCGTTAAACGTTACTGCTGTAATTTATAGTAGATACTGAACTTTTCACACCGGATATGCAGTGAACAATATTTTATTCATCTCTTTTGAACATTTTTTTTATTGATTAAAATCAAATAACGATAGGGATACATTGGACCAAAAAATTGTTCAAATCAGTCAAATTCGTCATATTCGAGTATATAAGAGTGCGGAAAAGCTTGCGCTGGGTTTTTTAAAAATACTTGGCCTCAAGCTGCTACCGCAGCTCTCGATACTGAACTTTTCACATTGGATGCGGTGAACAATATTTTTTCATTTCTTTTAAACTTTTTTTCATTTTCTTTATTGATTCAAATGAAATGACGATGGGGATAAATTGGACCAAAATTTTTTTCAAACCAGTGGAATGGCAAATGTATTTTGGCAAATTTGATTGTGGGTTCAATAATAATAAACATAAGAAAAAGTTTCGCAGCGGCCCAGCGCTGCAAACTTCAATGTTCAGGTCGGGTCAACATGCGCAGCAGAAACCTATACTGTGTTTGATATTTCGAATAAATTTTCAGTTTTGTGCCATAAACTCGACTAGACTGCTTTATAGTAAACAAAAAAACTACATTTTAATAAACTTATTAAACGTTACTGCTGTAATAGCAGATACTGAACTTTCTACACCGAATACGATGAACAATATTTTTTTCATTTGTTTAAAAAAATAAACGATAATTAATGTAACTTTTTTTGTGTAATTAGAATCTACACACATTAAATGTTTGTGTAATATTTTTCTTCTGACGGCTCACTATAAACTAAATTGTTACGTGGAATAAAAAAGAAATTCCGTTACATTCTTTTAACAGAAACCGTCATACCGACGAAATCACATTGCAAAAAAGTGCATATTTATTTGGTCAACTGACAAATGTCAATAAAAAATTATATAAAAACGTTAACAAAATTGGGCTTACCCTTGCTAGAAGTGAGTCCGAATCTCTCGAAGAGAAACTCACCTCGTCGATTTTTCCGGGGTAGCTCACTATCGCATGTGCAACTTTTTGCACGAACGTTTCATCAGTTTTTTTCCCTACCATTGTTACTTCAAATTATCACAACCTTTCACGACTTAACGTGATGTGAAAAATTATTTTTAATATTAATGTCCACGACGTTAAGATGCGACAAAAATTTTCTCAAACAAAATTTCGTAGCCTCGATAGGCGTGAAATATTTGGGATTTTAAAAGATTTTATTTCAATATAAATGTTTTAATTTTGAAAGACAGGATATTTTGTCGAATTTCAACGATGCCAACAATTTTAACGTGATTTTTTGTTTTTAAAGAAATTTTTTTTTTATTTTGATTGAAACAAAAAGATGTCGAGAATACTTTTCGAAAAGCGGTTCACGATTATTCTTTGTGTTATGACGACCTTCATACCAAAACAAAGCTTTTTGCGAAGAGCCAAAGAGGGGCTTCGTTCAGCCAATCGGAAAATCGGAAAGAGGAGGTGAGAAATGTATTCTGATTGGGTATCGTTTCATGCGCCAAGTGCGCCGCCCCGTAGAACAACGGGTGAACCGATTTTCCATAAGCGCGCCAAAGTTCCCTCTCCCCGGTCCCTCTCTCGGAGGGGCCATACATCGTTTTCAACGGGGGTGTAGTACGGGGCGCAAATCGCAGAAACAAAACGGTTACGTGGCTGGTTACGTGAGGACCGAACGAGCTAATCAAAGAAAGCAAACGAGAAAAATGTAAGTATTGATTTAAAAAAAATATTAGTTGATCCATTGAAAATCGTAGTAAAATGCAAAATAAAATTACATAATTCGACGTTGAATTTGTTTTTTGATTTAAAAAAATAATAATTAGATGCTTCTTAATTTTTTTTCGCAAAACGTGTTGAAACGTAAGCGTACACTTTGGTTCTTTTACCATCGTTTATTAATATTGTTCGTGTGGTATTCGGAACGTAACATTAGAAATGATTGAAAGAATATGATACAGAAGAAAGAAAAAGAATGTATAATATATATAAATTTGCACAGAAATCAACAAATTTGCAAAAGTATCCCCTCCCCTACTTGTGTCTGAAGGACGCAGGGGGAGAAGCTGAAGGTCGCTAATGGTCTTTCATGGTACAGTCGGCAGAAAAAAATGTTATGAACGTAAATTTAACCACATTATTTTTGTTTTACATATGCATATCTTATATTTTATGCATTTTCTTCGTTTCTGAATCCCTTTATTCGTGTCAAATGTAACGTTCTAACTACGATATGTATAATTGAAGTGAACAAAAATAACAGTCTAATGAAATTTTGCATTCTTAGTTTCAACAAAAAGTATTTTTTCTGTACATAACCTTCCAAATTGGTACACTTAAAGAAATATAAATTTGGTCCTTATATGATTAGAAAAATGTCTACTAAATTTGGTAGCATGAAACTAAAGATAAAATTTTAGCTGCTACAACGAAATGAAGACAAGTGTTAGCATTCCAGCGTTGGGAATGTCAGTGTTGATGAGAACTTCATTCTTTGTCGGGCACAAATATTTTTGTAGTTTTGTGTTACCAAATTTCTTTCGGCGTTTTTCGAATCATAAACAATAGATCTCCTTCAAAAAATGTTCTAATCACAAAAGTAAAGAGATTGACGAATGAAAAGAAAAATTTCTTTCGCTTCATCTTAACAATACAAAATTCAATACAATGGAAAATTTTCTCATAAATGAAAATCTGCCACAGTTGACCTTACATGTACTCGGTGGAAATCTTCGTTCCATTTATCGATACCATGTTCTTTTATTGTACATTGCAAAAGAGTTCGAGTTATTTTCATAAGTCAATATTGGGTAAAAAATGTTGGCCTTCCCAAGTAAAAACATTTGCGGTCCTTTAATACCTCAATACCAATAATAGATTTTAATTTCCATCATACATTAAATTTTTAATCACAGCAACATGACTGATCAAGCGAAGGAGGCACAGCCCGATGTAAATTTCACACCGGAGCAATTTATGCTGATGCAGCGGCAGATCCAAGATCTGCAAAACCGGCTTCAAAACATGGGGCTGCGGGAGCCTCCGGCAGAGCCTCCGCAGGCACAGCCAATACTACCGCAGGCTCAAACTTTGCTGCCTCAGATACATCCATCGCAGTGGCAGCATCAACCACAACGGCAGCAATAAATGTGGCAGCCGCAGTCACAGCTATATCAGCTACAGCGGCAGACCCCGTTTGCAGCAACAACAAGGTATGTTGAAAACTATTCATCCGCTTATATATTTTTGTAGAGTCATTTTGAAAGTTTAACATAATCCATTCTATAAAACGAGTGTAAACACCAACATTCCATCGTTTAACTGAAACTTATGAATTCAGTTCGAGCCAACTTCTGTCAAAAAAAGCACCGTCGTTGCTACCATTTTTTCTCCCCGATTCATTCGATTCTCAGTTTCTTTGTCGAAAATAAAGAAATGAAAAAAAAAAAAAAAAACATTTAGTTCTTTGATTTCTCTCAATGTAGAAGTGTCTTTTCGCTGCATAAAAAATCAAGAATCATCGAAAAGTAACGACTTTCGGAAGAAATTATAAAAAAGAAAGCAATGAATATATTTTTATTTTTTATGTTTATTAATGGTGTGCTTTTTTTATTATCAGGTGTTCATGTCCATGGCCGGATGCGTATAATGAACTCTTGATGTAAGTGCCATTGTCTTTTCAAAATTTCCCGAATTTTTTTTTTATTCTCCCACTTTCTTAATATTAATGTTGTTCTCATTTTAGGAAATACAATGCCCTGGAACGAAAATGCGACAACTTATACGCGCAAAAAGAAAAGGCATGGAACGTAAGTAAAGTTAAAAATGGTTAAATATATAATAAAATGTTTGTTTATATTAAAAATGTCATTTAATTGTCTGTTCTAGAAAGTACACGCGGAACGACGCAGTGTGCGTCATTTGCAGGGGAAGTTAAACAAAATAAAGAAGAATTTCTAAATATTTGTTTGCTTGTGTAATATTAAATAAATTTGATTATAAAATACGACGTAAAAATACATAAACTTCTCGTTTTCCGAACCTTCCTTTAGAATTTTGAATATCTCCGATGTAAAACGGATATCAAATGAATTCAAATTATGTACATAATTTCAATTGTCAAATTCGATTTTAGGAGAATGAAAATTGTTGTTGGCTTAATTCTCAACTTAAATGTTTAATTCCCATACAAATTCATTAGTATTGGAATTTGTATTGAAACTGAAATTACATACATAATTTCTGTTCATCTCAACCCATTTGAATTCATTGAATTTGAAAGGAATCAAAATTTTATATATATATTGTAACGGTACGATTTTATGAAACGCGTCGCTACGCGTAGATTCGAGCTTCTTATTCTAAAGGAGCAGGTATGAAATGAAAACGAGGAGTACGTGAATTCAAATTTAACCAAATATGACTAATTTATTTATTAAACACGAAGATGATTTTGGTTTTTACAGAAATTTTTCAATAAATGAATTTTTTGATTTATTCCGCGTTTTATTTCTTTCTTTTGCATGAAATTATTTATTTTTGCATGGAAACAATGATTAATCTTTTAATTAGACTTTTAGTCAAAATTATCGTTCTTTATTAACTAAATTCCGGTCGGTGTCTTTCTTTTCAATTAATGGAAAAATAAGAATCAAATTTTTTTTTTTTTATTTGAGAAAATGAAAAATAATAAAATTATCTATTTTTAAAAAGAAAAGGGAGTATTTGATATAATTATCCGTTCAAATTCCTCCAATCGTCTATTTTGATGACTCGATATAATTCAATTTTAAGTTTCTCTTGATTCTATACAATCTTAAAGGATTTCGAGTGAATTTGAACAGTTGATTCAAAAAGGAGTTCTATTTACTCAGTAAATCATCTAATTAATCAATGAACAGTTTCATTCCACTTAATTTATCATTTAACACCTTTTATAAATATTGACTCCTAAATTTTTAAATACTTCATGAATTGTAGATGATTTATTGATTTAAGGCTTTATTGACCTGACTCAAATCTTCAAAGGTTTTAATAATCAATTTTAACTTATTAATTCAAATAATTCAAATGATTTAATTTTTGTTTATAATAAATCCAATTCAAATAGCAAATAGGAAGGTTAATGGAATTCCACACCAAAAATCTTTAAACAAAACGAAATCGAATTGTTTCTGCCCTCCCAGTGTGAAATGAAAGGAGATTTTAAACCGAAAATCTTTAGACCAAACGAAATCGAATAGTCTCAGCCCTCTCAGAATAAAATAAAGGAAAAGGTTCTTCACACCAAAAATCTTTAGCTCTAACGAAATCGAAAGCGCTCTGCCCTCTCAGTGTGAAGGAGGAAGGGTAATGGTGAGTATTTTTGCTATCTGAATTAGCTTGATCAGAAGCTTGTTGTTCAAGTCAAGTCTCAGCCCAGAGTGAACTCAGAATGAGCTCCCGATGCTGCGGAGCACGGCTATTTATACTCTCAAGAACAAAGGAATAATAATTATAATATTTCTAAAAATAACTCGAGTTCCGATTGCTCGGTCAAATAATCTCGAACGCAGCGTCACGCGTGTAAATTTTGCTATTGGCCGTCGCGGGCCCTGACAAGTTCGAGCCTGCACAAACGTTCAATGCGCATGATCGAGAATTCTTATTTTACGAATAAAACATGATTTTATTTGTGCTTTGCGTTCTGAATATCATTTTTTATTTTATTTAAATCAATTATTATTTTTATTCGCTTTAAAAAATGCTTTCTTAATGCTTTATTAATAAATTTCAATTTATTTTGAAGATCGCTCTCTAATTGGTTGACTCAGTTGCATCAGAAACGCATCGCTCGAATAAAAGAAATAAAGTTTGTTTCTCACTTATTTTATATAACGGTAATCTTTAATAAACTCCCCTTAGCCTAATTGATCGCTTGGTTTATCGAGAAATCATAATATTTGATTAGTTTATTTCATTTTAATAAAAGAAATTTGTGAAAAATTAGTTAAAATTATCGCCTATAGGAGGCTACGCACGCGTTTCTATGTGGAGTAGTCGCATATGATTAATTATGAATGTGGCCGCTGCCCGAAACATCGCGCGTCGTTGCGCGTCTCATGTGTTTGTAAACAATATGGCCGCCGCCATGTATTGACACGCGTCTTTACGCGTATTAAAGAAAACGAGGAAAATCGGAACGTAAGAAGGAATAAAAAAATAGTAAAAGTGGTTCGCGTGAGTATCGTATATATTTCGTTTCAACGCCCCCCAGAACAAAAAGATCGAGAGCGCGCGAGATCCTTTTTGTTCTGCTCTATCGGGGAAGGGATGAATAGGGAGGACAAGGGAGGATATGGCAATGATGATGAAGATCTAGAAGTGATGTTGAAGAGCCCATGGTTATGGAGCTAATGATGATCGTGGATGTCTTCTTGATTGATTCTCGATTGTCTTGATGGCCTAGAAGGTCTCGATGATTGGGATGTTGATGTTGTCTTAGTGCTCTTGATCCTCTTCCAACTCTAGCTCTTCTCCATCAATGATGAAGTTCCCTGCTGCTTGTTCTTCCTCTATGATCTCTTCCATTTCGTCCGGTGTTACCCAGCCAAGGTCATCTCTTAAACTGAACTCATGAGAGCCCCATCTTGCCGATCTCTCTCTGACGAGTTTTTCAGATAAATTGATTTGATTTCGAAGATATAGTTTTACGGCATAGCCTTCTCCAGTCGGATGTTCCTCCACGATTGATATGTAAGTCTTGTTGCTTTCCAGGTAGTCTCGGTAGTGACGGCAACATAATTTTTCCCATCGGTCTCCCAGGTATGGCTTGACATCAGCCAGATATGCCTTTGTGGATAACCGTGGAACTGCGATGTAGTCGAATGGAAGGTGCAGGATATCTTCCAGTGGATGCATCACGATTGTTCCCCTGTCAATGAGTTCCAGGGTAGCTTCGTCATCTTCAATTTCATTTAATTTGGCCCGATAGGCGACATTGCCGTTTGATAGGGCGTATAGATTTCCCAACGATAGTCTCACTGGTTGACGACAATGATATCTACTGACGTCTTCAAATAATTGCTCTTCAAGGGCATTTAGGTCCTCAAGTTTGGCCGTTGTGGTGTACGTGAAGTTGGTAGGATTTTTGAAGTCAAGGACGATGCACTCATTGATTCCCTCCAGGGACTCAGGCCATGGAGCAGGAAGTGACACTCCAGGAATGATAAGAGATCGCATGATGATGGTTGTTTTAGAGTTATTCGTTGACTGGTTGAGATTTCGATGTTTCTCGTAGCTCAGCAGGGCTTGGAATGAAGAATTTTGGTTGATGGAGCTGCCTTTTATACTGTAGGGATCCGCCCCCCACTACTTCTATTGGTGGCGCCCTCTATTTGATGTCGATCAATGATGCCCTCTATTTGTTGGTCTGCAGCGCCCTCTGGATACTGTCGTGTCGCCCTCTATTTGATGTTTTACAGGTGCCAGTTGGGGTAGAGTGAATTTTTAAAAATAGGGTTTTTCCCCACCACTTTTTCCTATTTTATTTACTATTTTGAATATTTCCCTCTTAATTTCAATATTTTTCATAATTTTAATAAACATAACAAAAACAACCAAAAAAAATATCTTATCTCTTTTCTTTTTTTTCCTTTTTCCCTTCTTTTTCCTTTTTCTTTTTTCAGGTCGCGTTTTTACAGGTAAGTCAAAAAAAATTTTTTCATTTGTTATTATTTTGAATTCTTTTTTTTTTTTTACATTTCTCCTCATAATTTTCTCATTTATTTTCAGGTTAGGAGCATATAAATAAATCAGCAGAAAGACACCAAGGAATAACAAAATATATCATATTTATTAAATAATTTGTATCATTTTTATTAAGTACAATTCTTGATTTCACAAGAATAATTTATTTATCTTTTGATTTCATCATTGTTTCCATTTTATAATTATAGAACGAGATAATAACAATATTTCATTTAAAAACAATTTTTGTTTCAATTTCTTTTAATGAATTTTCGTATTCTACAGTAACTGATTATTTACTTTATTTGTTTATCATTATATCCATTTTTTTTTTTCTCTGATTTTGGGAGAATATTAAAAAGAAAATGTTATAAATCATCTTTGTAGCTTAACTTTAGTTCTAAAAAAAAAAAATATTATTCTAATTATTTGTTTTGGCGTTTTGTTTACATTAATTTCCCTCTTTTGAGTTCCTTTACTATTCTTCGTCTTATTATTGGCATATGTTCTTGCGAAAAATTGAAGGGACGATGTTGTGCCTCATATTTGGCAAAAGTGCAAACAAAAACTCCACAGTCATAATCGTTAAACTGCATTGGTATGTCTTTTTTGATTATTATTGACCATTCGTCTGGTTTGAAAGAACTTTGACGTTTATTGGTCGCTTCTTTGATCAAATATTCAAAAAATTTCATTGGACATTCCTTACTGTCTCCTTGCAAAGTATCGAAATATTTAATTTGTTTCTTTTTAAAATCGATTGATGTAAGACACCAGTGATTCCCCACATGGATTGGAATAAGAGTGGAGTCATAATCGAAGATATTAATTTTTCTTGTCCAACGCTCGACAGCAGAGTACCCTCTTTTCAGGTAAGAGGTAAAAAAAAATGTATTCATGACGTAAACTCGAGGATATTCCATTGCGATTAGCTCGAAAAATGCATTGATGACCTCGTCATTTAGCCAATTATTCCCCTCAAGTCTGGCCAAATCTCTCGTTTGTACTCTTACTTTCTGTTTCTTTTCTTCGCTGCATTTGTTTTCCTCTTTTCGTTCAGATTCTTCGTCATCTTTTTTTTTTTTTTTTCTTCAATCGGATTCAAATTTTCATCCTCATAATGGCATTCACCAGCTGGCCATTGATACCACTCTTTCCCGTTTCTTTTAATTCTTTCACTGTATATCTTTCTGTTTTCTGATTCTTCTTGTCTTTTTCTTCTCCTTTCCTCTTTTATATCGTCCAATGGGAGGTTTGGTTGGACAGAGTGTTTATTGATGAATTTTCTTAATACTTCTTTATTCGATTTTTCTCGTTCTTCTATGTCGATAGGTATTAGACTCCACATAAACACTTGGGTTGCTTTACTTTTCAATGGAGTGGTTTGTGAGGCAGTATTTTGTACCTCTCTTTTTATTTTTTTATTTTTTGATTTTCGATTATCTTGTTCTTCTTTTTCTCCTTCCTTTATCCTTTTATTTTCAAATTGCTCCACTTCTTTTACTTCTTCCATTTCAATTATTCCGTCACAAACGCCTGTTTCGCCGGTTTGTTGGCAAAAATGCCTTTTTTCGACGTTTCGCTTCGTTGTTTGCGTTGACGCGTCCATTTTGGCTACTAAAATATTTCATCATTCATTCATTTTTTTTTTTATAGTTTTTTGCCTAATTACCCTCAAGTACATTATTTAAGCATGATTATGACTTAAACCATTAATTCTTACCTATTTTATCTGAATAATCGTTTTTATTTCGATATTCCCGAATCGTTGTGGATATGTTCGCGGGCGTTTTTGGCCGAATATATTTATGTTTGAAAATTCGCGTTCCTATTTGAAAATGCATATATTTTCGTATTATTTTATTTAAAATCAGTTTATTTATGATTCATAATGATTTTATTCAACGATTCTTACCGATTTTCAATCTCAATTCTATTTTATTTTTCTTTTTATTTTAATTCCCCCGAATCGTCTCGAAACGTTTGCGGGTCGTTTTTCGTCCGATTTTACCTATGTTCGTAAATTCGTTTTTCTGTATAAAATGTATAAATTTGGATTTATTTCAATTTAAAAAGGCTTAAATTATCATTTCTAATCGTTTTTATTGAAGATTCTCACCTATTTTTGTCCGATAATCTATTTTTTATTCGAAAACTTCGATAGCGTCCTTTTGTGCGCGCGGCGTTCGAAATTTTTGCTACGCTTCGTCGCGAATACGGCATAGACCACAAAAATTTTCTTCGGATGGGTAGACTTGCATGTAAAATTTTGTTCGAGAAATTGACTTAAGCGCCGGTGGCAAAAATTCGAACTAATCGCGAAAAATTTTTCTTCTAGTTCCTTTTCGATTCTTCGTTACTTTTTGTGAATAAATGATTGTTTTTAATGATTATTACAACAATTAAGCATATTTTATAGATTTTCAAGAAAATTAATGGTAATTAGACCAATTATGGCGAATATCTCGATAAATAAGAATATTTTTGTTATCGCAAACGCGTTTTTCGTATTTTGTGGCATCTTTAGAGTAGTAAAAAAAAAATTTTTTTTTAGATAATTTGTTAGTAACTTTTAAAGTATTGACATTTTTACTGTCGGAAATGATTTTTTCGACATTCTTGACATATAAATCATAACAATTTGAGACTTTTTTCGAAATTTCTTTATACTTTTTGAACCAAAAACACTTTTACTATCACAATTGCGTTTTTTTTTTGACATTTTCAATACGTAAATAATAACAATTTGTCTTTTTATTTTTCATTTATTAATAACTTTGAAACTAAAAATATTTTTACAGTCGGAAACGTTATTTTTGTAATCCGTATGATGATTTTCAATAAAAATAGTAGTGATAATTAAATTTTTTCTTTTGTTTTCGATTTTATTACTTTTTATCGTTATTTTCAGATTTTCTTAAAATGGATTAATAATTGGTAATCAGGTAAGTATAACTAATTTTAGCTTTATTGTTGCAAAAATCATGTTTCAATTAATTTTCATTTTTCTTTTTTATTCTTTATATTTTTTTAGGTTCGCCGCGTGGTACATGCCCCTCTCAACGTTCGTGTCGGGATTTTCGAGAATATAAGTCGCGGCTGCTATTTGTTTTTTGATTCGGTAAGGACCCTCATAAATTGAGAAAAATTTCGCCATCTTCTTATTTATTGGATCACTAACATTACACGCTTTAGCTAATACAAAGTCGCCTACCTGAAATTGAACTAATTTATGTTTCTGATCGAATTTCTCAGCTCTTTTTAACCCTTTTCTTTGAATTCTTTGCCTAGCTAACACAAGTGTTTCTTCAATTATTCGTTGATCATTTTCTTCAAGTTCTTCTTGCTCTTGAAGCTGGATCCAGTTTTTCCAAATTCGTTGCGGCTTAATATTCTTTTGTATCTCGATAGGAGTCATCTCGGTGGTTTCATGGTGAGTTTCATTCATACA
The DNA here is from genome assembly GCA_963989365.1 of Rhimphoctona megacephalus. Lineage (NCBI taxonomy): Eukaryota > Metazoa > Arthropoda > Insecta > Hymenoptera > Ichneumonidae > Rhimphoctona > Rhimphoctona megacephalus. Next base: position 192,621 of record OZ022415.1, on the reverse strand, counting down.
ATCTTGTATCACTTTTATCCATTGTAGCCAATCAGTATGTCGATTCGTTAAAAACGTTCTGAAGAATCTTCCTATTTCCCTGTTGACTCTTTCGACGATATTCCCTTGTGGATGTCTTATCGATGAGAATACAGGTTGAATCCCTTCACTTGCTAATTTTCCGAGCCATAATCTTGAAGTAAATTGTGTCCCATGGTCAAATTGTAGTTTTCTCGGTTTTCCATGTTCCGGAATGTAGTGATTGAACATTTTGTTGATTGTTGCTTGAGCTGTGGCTACTTTTAATGGGTACAATACTACAAATTTTGAGAAAACGTCGATTGTTACGAGGATATGCTTCATTCCCCCTTTCGTTACAGGTAATGGACCAAAAAAATCGATCGAGACGATATCTCCGGGCCCTTCAGGAACAATATTTTGCTGTGCGGCGTAGGAATGTTGATTCGGTACTTTGTTGCGTTGACAAGAATCACAAGAAGCCAAAATTTGTCTGATCGCGTGGTACATTTTCGGGTAAGTAAAATCTTCTTCGATTATTTTCCATACTTTTTTAGACCCAATATGGCCGTACATTTCGTGTGTTTCAGGTACCAGGATTTCGAGGATTGATCGAGGCAGTACAATTTTCCACTTATCTTGCCTCACTTTCTTGAATAAAATGTCTTTTTCAATCATGTATTTTTCTTCTGGATTATTTTCCATCCTTTCTTTAATATTCCTTATCCTTTCCTCTTCGTCCTGCCAAGTTGCGATGTTTTTTATTCGTGTTTCTAATTCTTTGGATGGTTTGATCGCAAGTGTTGTGCCAATTACGATTTCTTTACCTTGTCGTCCCCCTACATCGGGTGGATTCAAACGGCTGAGCACGTCAGCGACGACGTTGCGTGCTCCAGGACAAAATTCAAAAGTTATTTTATAGTCTTGAATTGCCAGAATCCATCTGGTCAATCTTTGATTTGGTAATTGGCAATTTTTCAGAAATGTAATGGCTTGATGATCCGTGATGACCTTGATTTTTGCGCCTAGCAGATATGTCCGGAATTTTTTCAGTGCCCATACGATGGCCAATAATTCTTTTTCCGTCGTTGTGTATGCAAGCTCTGGTCCTTTTAAAGTGCGACTTATGAACATTATCACACCAAGTTCATTGCTGTCATCCATTTGGGCAAGCGTGCCCCCCAGCGCATAATGGCTTGCATCAGTTTGTAAAAGGTACTCTTTTTGTGGATCCGGATGCATCAAAAGTACGTCCTCCGTAAATAAATTCTTTATCTTTTCAAAAGCGCGTTTTTCCTCTTCCAGCCATCTCCATTTTGTTTCTTTTTTTAATAATTTTAAGAGAGGAATCGTCTCTTCGGCGTGACGTTTTGTGAACTTCGTGTAATAATTCACTAGACCGAGGAATCCTCTTAATTGTTTTAAATTTTTAGGCGCGGGAAATTCTTTTATCGCTTGAATTTTCTCTTTTTGTGGTCGTATTCCTTGAGTCGTGAGCACATGGCCAAGAAATTCCACTTCCTTTCTAAAGAATTTTGCTTTTTTCAGTTTAATTGTCATCCCATGTTGTTCCAGACGTTCTAATAATTCGTCCAAATGTTGCATGTGTTGATCGAAATTTTCTGAGATGCAAAGTAGGTCGTCGACAAAATTGATGATGTGATCTCCTAATCCATGAAGTACAACGTCAAGGGCTCGTAGCAAACTTGCAGTACTTGTTTTTAAACCAAAGGGTGTTACGGTGAATTCGTATACCTTTCCTCGATATCGAAAAGCGGTGTATTTAGTTGAATCAGGATCGAGTGGTATTTGCCAAAAACTATTGGTGAGATCTAGCGTTGTCATCACCTTGGCAGCCTGGCATTTTTGAAATATCTCGTTAATATTTGGAACCGATTCGTGGTCATCGACCATAATTTGATTTAATTTTCTTGCATCTAAGCATAATCTAACAGATCCATCTTTTTTTATTACAGGAATAATTGGATTGATCCATGGACTGTTCGATCTCTGTATTATTCCATAGTTCAGTAATTTTTCAATTTCTCGATCCACTTTTTCGCGATGCATCAATGGTACGTCATAGGAGTGAGCGACGATAGGGATATCCGTTGTAACCTCTATTTTATGATGATAAACCAATATTCGCCCGGTATTTTTGCGAAAAACATCTCGATGATTCCACAGCACATGTTTTTGAATCTCTTTTTGATCTTTTGTTATCTCTGTTTCACTCACGATTTCTTCAATTTCTTCTAAAGTAATTTCTTCATTGTTTCTTTCTATATTCAAATTTTGCACTGGCTTATAACTTTCATTACTTTCCTTTAAATGTGAGTCCATTTCGCTTTGATTGATGGCTCCATTATTTTTTTCAATTCGAGTCACCCCCTTCGTGGGTATAACATCGATAATTTCATTGTATTTGACTCTGAGAGACATGTTCTCCAGGTCAATTAAACTCTTGAGTGGTTGCAATGTATCAACCCCCAATAATACATCTCTAATTAAACCAGGCACTATTAAATATTTTATGAAAGTTTTAACCTTCTCAAATTCCGTTATCGCCATTATCTGATTTTTCACTTTAGTCATTTTTCCTTTTATCGCTCCCTTTATCGTGACTCCTGTCACAGGTAAATTTGGACAGTTTTTAAGAATCTCTCTGTTTTCTATGAAAAATTCTTCCGAAATCGCGGTTACTTTTGATCCGGAATCAATTAGTGCTGTTACTTCAATATTTTCGACTTTCGCATATATTTCCGGACATTCGACAATGGGTAATTCCTCTTCATTTGTTTCTTCGCTCATTAAAAATTCCCTAGTATCCGTAAAAATGGTGTTTATTGGGATTATTTCTTCTTTGTTATTAATCTCTTCTATTTTGTTGCTCACGAGGTTGTCCATTGATTCATTTTTTATTGCTTCTTCATTTTTCTTGTCATGTTTCTTTTTTTTCGTTGCACCGCGTTTTTTTGTTTCTGTCTTATTTATTTTTTCTTGTTTCACGGGTGCAACGCTTAAGCGTTTCCCGCTTTTGAAGTCGATGGTTGTAGCTCTCGTTCCAGGGCGATTGTTTGGATTGGCCGCGCGTCGTGATTCGGTGGTTTTTGAGAATCGTTGTTGCTCGGTGGTCGGTAACCTGCGTTGTTTTGATTGAATTGGTTCGGTGGTTGTCCCCAGCTTTGGTTGTGATTTCGTTGATAATTGTTTTGTTGTGGTCGCTGATTTTGCTGATAATTGTTTTGCTGTTGCCGTTGATTGTTGTTCTGTTGATAATTGAAGTTTGGATTTCCTCTCTGTTGATTGAAGTTCGTATTTTGGCGTTGATTATTGTTGTTCCGGTTTCCGTTTTGTTGTTGCCCATTCTGATACCAGTTCTGTCGGTAACCATTCTGATATTGTCCATTGTTGCTCCATCCTTGTTGATTCTGCTGATTATAGTTTGGACGCTGATTCCAGTTGGATTGTGGCATTTTGTAGGGCCTCTGCTCATTGTGGTTGCCATTTTGATTCTGCTGAGGCGTTTCTTTCTTCGAATTGACCGGGCCGCTTTGATCGATTTTCACTAGGAATTCTATTAATTGTTCGAGGGTCTCGAACCCTCGGCTGATTATCGTGGCTCGGATTTCGTCAGTGAAGTGTTGGGATAACGACGAAATGATATCCTTGTCGCTGGGTGGTGGGATGAGATCCCTCGCTGCTCCGAACATGCGAATTGTGTATTCGACTTTTGTTGCTTTGTTGTTATTCTTCTCGTAGCTGCCGAATTCCAAATCTTTTCTGATTCTTCGCTGTACGTCCGTGCTCCAAAATCTATCGATGAATTTCTTTTCAATCTGTTCGAACTCTTCGATCTCTTCTTCCACCAAAAACCACCATTCCTTCGCAATTTTCTCAAGACTCTGACCCATGAGATACTTCCATTCTCCAAGAGTAGGATTTGTAACGTCGCAGTAATGACGGAATTCTTTTATGAATTTCATGGGTCGACATTTGTTTGTTCCATCAAAAGTAGGAGGCTTAATTTTGATCTTGCTCGTTTGTATTGCTGGCCAATTTTCTTCATTATATTGTCGTTGTATCGATTCTTCATAATGCTCTCGCTCTTCTTTTTCTTCTTTCTTCTTTATTGCTTGCTCTTTACTGATTGGTGGTTGTGTGGAAATGTGGCGTCGTTGTTCCTGCTCTTGAGGAAAGATTCTGGTACTTTCAACATTTGGGCTATGAAAATCTTTCTTATTTTCCATCTCCCTTACTTCTTTTAATATGCTTTGTAGATCTAGTTGTTGTTGTGCAATATTGACTTTGTTTCCTGCAATCCGTGATTCAATATCTAAATTTGCACGTTTAATTTCTCTTTTAAATTCTTCCATTGTTTCATGAACTTCGTTCGCTAATAATTGCTCAAAGGCAACTAATCGATTTTTAAACTCTTTCTTTTGTTCGTCTATTTTTTTATCTAATTTTATCAAAGTTTGATAGTTTCCTGCAATTTCGTTCGCCATTCCCTGCATTTGAGATTTCATTTCGCGGATTGAAGCAGCTAAATTAGAAATAATGTCGTCCCTACTGTATTGTGGCCTTTCTTTGTCTGATTTAGGGGTACCGAATTTTTCTACGTTTTCTTCTTTATTTTCTTCTTCATTATTTCCAAAATTTGCTCGTGATTCATTAAAAGTGCCCCCCGCACCTCGAGGAGGAATTGTAACATCTTCTAATAATTGTACACTGTCAGATGGATTTTGGAACCCTGAATCACCAGTAGCTTGCTCTAATTCTTTATTTTCGGACATTTTAATTGATTTTATAATTTTCATTCAATGATTTTAATTAAGATTCCGTTCCTCGCTTTCGTTTGCAAATACCTGCCCCACGTTGGGCGCCAAGTTGTATCGGTACGATTTTATGAAACGCGTCGCTACGCGTAGATTCGAGCTTCTTATTCTAAAGGAGCAGGTATGAAATGAAAACGAGGAGTACGTGAATTCAAATTTAACCAAATATGACTAATTTATTTATTAAACACGAAGATGATTTTGGTTTTTACAGAAATTTTTCAATAAATGAATTTTTTGATTTATTCCGCGTTTTATTTCTTTCTTTTGCATGAAATTATTTATTTTTGCATGGAAACAATGATTAATCTTTTAATTAGACTTTTAGTCAAAATTATCGTTCTTTATTAACTAAATTCCGGTCGGTGTCTTTCTTTTCAATTAATGGAAAAATAAGAATCAAATTTTTTTTTTTTTTATTTGAGAAAATGAAAAATAATAAAATTATCTATTTTTAAAAAGAAAAGGGAGTATTTGATATAATTATCCGTTCAAATTCCTCCAATCGTCTATTTTGATGACTCGATATAATTCAATTTTAAGTTTCTCTTGATTCTATACAATCTTAAAGGATTTCGAGTGAATTTGAACAGTTGATTCAAAAAGGAGTTCTATTTACTCAATAAATCATCTAATTAATCAATGAACAGTTTCATTCCACTTAATTTATCATTTAACACCTTTTATAAATATTGACTCCTAAATTTTTAAATACTTCATGAATTGTAGATGATTTATTGATTTAAGGCTTTATTGACCTGACTCAAATCTTCAAAGGTTTTAATAATCAATTTTAACTTATTAATTCAAATAATTCAAATGATTTAATTTTTGTTTATAATAAATCCAATTCAAATAGCAAATAGGAAGGTTAATGGAATTCCACACCAAAAATCTTTAAACAAAACGAAATCGAATTGTTTCTGCCCTCCCAGTGTGAAATGAAAGGAGATTTTAAACCGAAAATCTTTAGACCAAACGAAATCGAATAGTCTCAGCCCTCTCAGAATAAAATAAAGGAAAAGGTTCTTCACACCAAAAATCTTTAGCTCTAACGAAATCGAAAGCGCTCTGCCCTCTCAGTGTGAAGGAGGAAGGGTAATGGTGAGTATTTTTGCTATCTGAATTAGCTTGATCAGAAGCTTGTTGTTCAAGTCAAGTCTCAGCCCAGAGTGAACTCAGAATGAGCTCCCGATGCTGCGGAGCACGGCTATTTATACTCTCAAGAACAAAGGAATAATAATTATAATATTTCTAAAAATAACTCGAGTTCCGATTGCTCGGTCAAATAATCTCGAACGCAGCGTCACGCGTGTAAATTTTGCTATTGGCCGTCGCGGGCCCTGACAAGTTCGAGCCTGCACAAACGTTCAATGCGCATGATCGAGAATTCTTATTTTATGAATAAAACATGATTTTATTTGTGCTTTGCGTTCTGAATATCATTTTTTATTTTATTTAAATCAATTATTATTTTTATTCGCTTTAAAAAATGCTTTCTTAATGCTTTATTAATAAATTTCAATTTATTTTGAAGATCGCTCTCTAATTGGTTGACTCAGTTGCATCAGAAACGCATCGCTCGAATAAAAGAAATAAAGTTTGTTTCTCACTTATTTTATATAACGGTAATCTTTAATAAACTCCCTTTAGCCTAATTGATCGCTTGGTTTATCGAGAAATCATAATATTTGATTAGTTTATTTCATTTTAATAAAAGAAATTTGTGAAAAATTAGTTAAAATTATCGCCTATAGGAGGCTACGCACGCGTTTCTATGTGGAGTAGTCGCATATGATTAATTATGAATGTGGCCGCTGCCCGAAACATCGCGCGTCGTTGCGCGTCTCATGTGTTTGTAAACAATATGGCCGCCGCCATGTATTGACACGCGTCTTTACGCGTATTAAAGAAAACGAGGAAAATCGGAACGTAAGAAGGAATAAAAAAATAGTAAAAGTGGTTCGCGTGAGTATCGTATATATTTCGTTTCAATATATATATATTCTTATGGCCGCGATATAACCTTCTAAATATAATTGATGAAAAATTGATCTTCCCTATAACTATCGCGTTTGAAATTGATTGTAGCTAATAAAGTTAAGTCTACTGAATGAAATTCCGTAATCATTAAAAATTGATCACGTATTTTGAGAGATATTCCAACTTTATTGCAAGCATATCGTAACCTTGAAGGAAATTTCTGTCCATATATATATATATATATATGAGCAGATCCATTGGTTTTCGAGCATTTTCTCGGGAGGGGTCTTTCGAATTTGCTGAAAATTGGATGCTTCGAAGTACCTCAAAAACTATCGCCAAATACCAAATTTCAACTGTCTAAGTTCCCAAGGTCATGAGAACGAGCCTTTTAAAAGTCTAAAAATCACCATATTTAGCCTATCTTCAAAATGATGATTCACGAAAACCTCACGTTCAAATTGAATTATACAGGTCACATTTTGTTCAGTATGTCATCTATTTTGTAGAAAAAAAATTTGAGTCACTTAAGCCAAAAGGCCTTTTATCCCGACTACGTTAAATAACTTGAAATTTTCAATAATACGATGATGTTAAAATTGTCGCCACAAATTCATTTTTAATCTCACTCACTTCTAACATGACTCATTTTTTTCGTTCTATTATACCCTTCAAGCGAATGCAGCTAAAAATTTCATTTGCGTAAAGGAACTCAGAGATATTTCATTTCAAAGTTAGTCATTTTTGAAATATTACGAAAAATCGCTGATTTCTACCTTACACTAAGCATTTCTATCAACTTCAATCGTTACCAAAATTTAGGTGACAGTAGTTTTTTATATCTAGAACGACTCCCCTTCAGGAATTTCTTGGCCCAAACTTCCATCACTCTCTACAGCCTGCTGAAGATCACAATAATTCTGATTACTTTTGAGTTAAAAAATTAATAATGCAGTGTTCATTACTTTTTTTTGAAGATTATTTTACGCACATTTCAATACGGTCACACTAAATTTAAGCTAATATTGCGTTAAATACTGTAAAGAAATGTTTAACATTATTATCACGTTATAAAAGCATATTTAAGTCAAAATTTTTACTTTAAATTATTTTATGTTTATTTCTTTTAAAATAAAAACATCTTTTCAATACTTCAATTAAAATACATAAATTTTTCCAATTATTATAGACAAGCTCTTAATTTTTACAAATCTCATTGTTTAGATTCGTTCAGAAACGTTATTTTCTCATAATTTAAAAATGAATCATTTTCGTAAAATAAGTAATGTATTATTCGCATCATCTAGTTATCAGTGAAAAAAGCAATAATTCTTCAAGTGTATCTACTCAACCCCCATAGGGGCCGTGCGTGGTGCTTACAACGCCATGAAGTGGGCAATTTCTACATTAGCTAAGAGTTAAGTAATGAAGCGCGTATACGCGGGCGACAAGATTTTTTAATTGATTTACGATACAAAATTGATTTGTTTGTTTTGCTTCATCAAAAAGATATTGGTAAATGCAGGGCAGCTCTCACATACCATTTTGGTTTCGAGAAGATTGACCATTTTTGAAATACTGTTCTTTTCCCGAGAGCGCTGCCCATTTCGCATGAAAGAGCGAGAAACAAACGGAATGAATTATATGGCCGATTCGCCGCCCGTGCCTTGTGTTTCTACGACATTTGAGATATATCTTGAGCCACATTTTTTAAAAATTTTGATATAATTTTAGCCCCCAGCACGATCGTTAATCACGAGCTGAAAACCTTAATTGCTCATTTTTAACATTATTAATCGTAAAATTTGTCTTTATTCCTATCATTCAAAGCCAAAATAACACCGCACAAATTGCACATTCAGACACGAGAGAGCGCGCACATCGGCGGTGGTGCTGCTGTCTATAGCTCACGCACGGCCCCTATTGGTGAGCTGTGTCTCTTTATGTTACTCCTGGATACCGGTGTCCAGGCCAGGGAGACTAGAGAGAAGGAGTGAACACACCGTATAAGAAGTGTGCCCAAAAATCGGTAGAAAATGAGAGGCGCTGTGATCGCAAAGTACAATTTTGTAATATATATATGCCATGTCAACACCTCTCATAACCTCAATTCAAAAGTGTAGTATAACCTCAATTCCTCAATTGATACAATTATAACCTCAGTCTTTTTAAATTGGGACAACGAAGTGGATATTGCGTAGACTGTGTGTGGCGTAAACATTGAATTTTTCATGTGTATTGATATAATCGTAAAAATATTAATTAAATCTAGTATACATTTGATGCTCCCGAATGAATTTAGGTAAATGGCAATTTCCATTTAGAGTTTTATATATTCTTGTGTTTCTGAGTCGAATTAAATAAAAGGAAATAACCCAATGAGTGGTGTTTAAATTTACCAGCATTCACATTTATAAAATCAGATTAGCATAAAAGCGATGAGCTGCATTGATAGTAAATTGCGACAAATTTTGGCTTCTTGTATTCACGTATAAAAATTATTTTCTTGCTTTGACCCTATTGAAATGTGCGTAAAATAATCTCCAAAAAAAAAGTAATGAACACTGCATTATTAATTTTTTAACTCAAAAGTAATCAGAATTATTGTGATCTTCAGCAGGCTGTAGAGAGTGATGGAAGTTCGGGCCAAGAAATTCCTTAAGGGGAGTCGTTCTAGATATAAAAAACTACTGTCACCTAAATTTTGGTAACGATTGAAGTTGATAGAAATGCGTAGTGTAAGGTAAAAATCAGCGATTTTTCGTAATATTTCAAAAATGACTAACTTTGAAATGAAATATCTCTGAGTTCCTTTACGCAAATAAAATTTTTAGCCGCATTCGCTTGAAGGGTATAAAAGAACGAAAAAAATGAGCCATGCTAGAAGTCAGTGAGATTAAAAATGAATTTGTGGCGACAATTTTAAAATCATCATATTATTGAAAATTTCAAGTTATTTAACGTAGTCGGGATAAAAGGCCTATCGGCTTTGGTGACTCAAATTTTTTTTCTACAAACTAGATGGCATACTGAACAAAATGTGACCTGTATCATTCAATTTGAACGTGAGGTTTTCGTGAATCATTATTTTGAAGATAGGCGAAATATGGTGATTTTTAGACTTTTAAAAGGCTGGTTCTCATGACCTTGGGCACTTAGACAGTTGAAATTTGGTATTTGGCGATAGTTTTTGAGGTACTTCGAAGTACCCAATTTTCAGCAAATTCGAAAGACCCCTCCCGAGAAAATGCTCGAAAACCAATGGATCTACTCATATATATATATATATATATATATATATATATAATTTAAATTTATTATCAATTAACATTATGTATATAAATTGAATTCAGAAGTTCTCTGTAATAAAACGTGCATGCGGGCAATCCCGCCATATTCAGTGTATACCCGCCAAACGGAAGAGTGGGCAAGGGAGAACAAAAATGCACATTAATATTTTGTTTGTGTGTATAGTATACACACGTATACAAAATATATATGTGTATGCAGATCAGCACGCAAGAGGTGGGGGAGCGAAGTCCCGCGCAAAGAGGAAACTAAGAATACGGAACGTTATGTGTAATGATTCTCTCTCTCTCTCTCTCTCTCTCTCTCTCTCTCTCTCTCTCTCTCTCTCTCTCTGGCATTCTTTCTCTAGCAAAGTTATGTCTTTCATCTCTTTTGCGACACGGCGCCGTGATGATTTTTCATGTCGCGGCTTTGAAATTTTACCCTCAACGCGCCTAAAAAAGTTTAACTTTAAGTACAAGATAGATAAGTCCTTTACAAACATGACGAAAGAAGGAATTTTGAAGGGTACTTGACAAGAAAAATCACTCATACGATTTTCGACCTCGCCGTTCCGAATGTGCATGAATTAAAACTATCCTAGTAGATATACAAGGGGGTTTCTAGATACAGATTCCTGTTACCGACACTTACCGACCCCTTAGCCAAGACACGAACCCCTTCTAGAACCTTCCAGAAACTTCTGGAACTTTCTCGAAGGTTCGATGATGATGTCATGCGTCCCCTCTCGAAACGTCAAGGTCAATGAGAGTCGCAAGATAGAGGTTGTTCCTTCTCGAAGGTTCGATGATGACGTCACGCGTCTCTTCTCGAAGGTTCGATGATAACGTCACGCGTTTCTTCTCGAAAGTTCGATGATGACGTCAGGATCAATGAACGTCAAGGTCAATGAGAGTCGCAAGATAGAGGTCGTTCCTTCTCGAAGGTTCGATAATGACGTCAATGTCATTGAGGATCAGGGTCAGCGGAGGGTAATGAGGGCGACAAGACGACAGGATGTTTATACTGCACGCATGAAAGATGTATCGGTATATATAAACGGTATCAAATTTCAAATACGCAGTGGCAAGATTTATAACATAAACAGAATAAGGTGATATTGGCTGTGTGTGTGATATAGCTTATACGCCCCTCTTACATGCAAAACTTAAAATTCCAAAAAATTGGACGCAAATAATTTTGTTTATACTCCACGTGTGAAAGATTAAAGACAATATGCCTAACCTTGGTAGACGCATAGGGGTGGGGGTACACGATGACAGCCCTCTCGAAGTGTCGATGATTTCCTGCCAGAGGTTAGCTATAAAGGGTGAGAAGTTCGATTCTTGAAACATTCAACAATTGTTCTTCGAGTGATGCTAAGCATCCAAAAAAAACGGCGTGAATTAAAAGAAAGATTGGAGCTACTATTGAAAAATATTAAAGAGGTGCAAAATTTGCTTGAAGAGAGATTGCAAGTGAATCAACTTACGAAAGAATTGGAAAGTTTGGATTTAATATCAAAATAACATGTGTTAACGATTTTTTATTACCAGCGGACTGAGCTCAATTTTCCCGCGCAAACACGACGGCAGTATAGATGTCGCGCACATCGATGTCACGTGACTCGATCCTGCCAAGCGGGTTCCGAGCGGATTGCCGCGCGAGTAGTAGTTTCAGCCGGGCGTTAGCATGGGACAGACCTGAAAAGAAAAAGATATAAAGTAGTAAGAGTGAGAAGGAGGAAAAAGGGGCGCGAGGGTAATTGTGGGTGGGTCGCGAGAGAGGTGGCGTGTCGTGGAGGCGCCTGAAGGACATTGTGGTGGGTCCACAACGCGCTGTGTGCACGGGCTGCTCTTCGAGATACGCGCGACGCGATTTGTGGGGAGTGTCTTCGTGGCCGTCCGCCATCTTGCCCGCGTGGCGTCGGTTTTCCGACTTCTGATACTGAATTCGACTAACGATTACCATAATTACGCAAGCGATCGGTATTTAATTAATTCGGCTCAGCGGTCACTCAAATCCACTCCGTACTTCGTATTACTCCGAAATTATTTGTTACGACTTATCCAAACTTTAATTACGTTAATAAATTTAATCATTATTCATTCTGCGATCATCTAAATCAAAACGTGGAACATTATTTTCCCACCAACTCATCCTGGGGTTAAAAGGGAAAGGGGACGAAAGCTTTATTCATTAAAAATTCAGAAGTGGGATACGAAGGCTACGTGCATAGTTTCGCGAGTGGGTCATCCGCGAATGGCCAGTGAAAGTGAGTTCGAGCGTTTCGCGGCGACGCAATTGGAGGACATGGGTCTTGACCGTACTAGAGGCACGCCGAGTCGATTCGCTCCGGGGCGAGGGGCGCGCAGGGAACGAGACCTGCAAATGGATCAAAATGGCGGTCAAAACGCTCAAACGGGCACATCGCGAGTGGTCGGAAGTAACGACGACGCTAATGGCGGCCTGAGTGTGAGCGCGATGGTGACGCGTAATCTGGAACATAGTGATCAAACAGGAAGTGTGGTGGGGATGAGCGCAACCGCGCAAGGGAGTCAGCCGAACACGGAGCTGGACGGAGCAGTGGAGCCCCCTGAGTTACGAACGATTCGAGAGGAAGCAGCAGCGATGGCCGAGCGACCACCGCATAACACCAGCGGTCGGTCAGAGTCGAGACCGGATCCTACCTTGCCGGCGGGCCAATCGTCGGTAAATGAGGGAACTCAACCGACTCCGATGATAAATGCAATCAACACTCTTGTCTCGAGTGGTAACATGAAGGCAGTCGCTCAACTGTTCGCATCTCTACTGTCGGTACAACAGCAACAGAACACAGCTACGTCTACAGCCCCAGTGACTGTGCCGTCGTACCACATTATTCCTGATTTGACTGATGATATAGAAAAATTTACTGGAGAAGACGATGGAGTCCGTGCGCGAGAATGGCTTGAGAGTCTCGAGATAGCGAAGGAACTTCATCATTGGTCTAACGATTATTTGCTGGCTGCGGCGCGCGCAAATTTAAGAGACGGAGCACGTGATTGGTCGCGAGCCCGACAGACGGAGCTTCGGACGTGGGATGAGTTTCGCGATTCTTTCTGCGACACATTTATGATGAGGGAAAACAAATCATCCCGTTGGGCGCGAATGCAAGCCAGGCGACAACAAAAGAACGAATCGTTGACTACGTATTTTCATGCTAAAGTGCGGTTATGTAGTTCGTTAGGACTGTCTTTTTCCGATCAGAAGGAAGAGATCCTCGCGGGGCTACAATCCCGTGAGTTATTCCAAACAGTGCTCCCAGCGGCACATTCGGATCGCGACGAATTGTTACACAGCATCGTCATGTACGATCGTTGTTTGAAACTTCAAAATAGTGTTACCAACCGCGGAAATCGCGAAAATACGGGAGCAAAACACCGTCAGACGAGTGCGGGTCAATCGTCATCGAAAACGACGAGCGGTGCGAATGCCGACTCGGCAGGACGTTCAAAAAGTCGCGGGTGGAAGTGTTATAATTGCAAGAAAGCGGGGCATCTCGCGCGCGATTGTCCCGAGGAACAGCGATCGCGGAAGTGCTTTAAGTGTAACCAGACTGGACATCTTAGCAATCAGTGTACAACGAAAGCGAACGAAACTAAAGCGGTGCAAGTGATAGATCGGGTGAGCGACGTGACTGTTCGGAAATATTTGAAAAATGCGACGGTTAACGGTCGAGTACTAAGTGCGTTCATTGATCCGGGTAGTGCGGAGTGCGTAATTCGCAATGCGACTGTGGCTCGAGAAAACTTGGAGGTCACTCCATCGACGTTGTCCTTACAACCCTTCGGACCCCCAGGAAATGCGTTACCGAGTTTAGGCAAGGTTATTGCTGATGTGAGTGTAGACGGAGTGTCAGTGCCGCAAATTGCCTTACAGGTCGTACCCGACGACCATCAAACAATAGATTTGTTGATCGGACGACCGTTCACCGACCATGAAACGGTAGACTATCACAAAGTTGGCAACACGCTGACGTTTGTGTATGCTGGTATTGAAGTGGGCGAGTGTGACGCCGCGTCGTCAAGATTGTGCGCGACGGAAGAAGTTGGAGTGCCACCACATTCCGTGTGCTTCCTTAGTGTGTCTGAGGGAGACACCCAATACGTAGTGCCGGTAACTAATGACAGTTCGCGTGGACGGATAGTGAAAAAAGGGTTACCGACGATTCGCGGAGACATGTCGGAGGTGTGTGTGGTGAAACGGTGCGAACTCGATCCAAATGACATTAAAATAGAGGACATTCATATTGGTGAAGGACAATCAGAACAGGTTCGTGAGGAACTGTGCGCGTTATTAAGGGAATTTCGCGAGTGTGTGAGCAAGGGATTGCAGGATTTAGGGCGAGCGACGGGTGTAGAGATGCCAATTAACATAAAAGCTGGGGCATCGCCAGTGTCGTGCAAGCCGTACAAAACCTCTATCGGAGAGCGCGAGCAAATTCGAACGATTATCTCTGATTGGAGAGAGGCGGGCATAGTAACAAAAACGCAATCGCCTTATGCGAGCCCAGTGCTCTTAGTGAAAAAGAAAAACGGTGAATCGCGCCTTTGCGTCGACTTCTGGAAGCTTAACGCTATCACGGAGCGTGTACACTTCCCACTGCCAAACATCGACGATCACTTGGCTCAAATCAGGGACAGTGAATTGTTCGTCGTGCTGGATCTCGCACACGGGTATTTGCAGATCCCGCTCACAGACGAAGCGAGAGAGAAAACGGCAATCATCACGCCCGAAGACACAGTGGAATTCACGAGGATGGTGTTTGGCCTGATGAACGGGCCCGCCTTCTTCTCTAAGGCGATGCAACAGGCCTTAGGACCTTTACGCGACACGGTCGCATTATTTTATCTGGACGACATTCTAATTCCAGGAAAGTCTTGGTCGGATTTGGGGCCGAAACTAAGGTTGGTCCTCGAAGCACTACGCAAGGCCGGGTTGACCATTAAACTCGAGAAATGCCGGTTTCTGTATGCCAAGGTAGCTTACCTAGGTCACGTAATCTCAGCTGACAGTATCGAGCCTGGGACTGAAAAGGTGGGTGCGATTCGTGACTTTCCGGCGCCAAAGACGGTTCATGAAGTGAGACGTTTCCTTGGACTGACAAGCTACTTTCGAAAATTCGTACCGCGATTCGCGCAAATCGCGCAACCATTGTCAAGCCTCTTGAAATCTGGAGCTACGTTCGAGTGGGGTGACGCGCAGGTTGAAGCCTTTGAGAGGCTCAAGAACAGACTAACGGAACATCCAGTGCTGCAAACTTTCAACCCTCGGGCGGTTACCGAACTGCACACAGATGCCAGCGCTGCGGGACTAGCGGGGATGCTGCTGCAAAAGGACGCTAAAAACAACATGCGGTTAGTATATGCAGTTAGTCGGAGGACCACAGAACCCGAAAGTCGCTACCACAGCAGTAAGCTTGAGCTGCTTGCAATAGTCTGGGCTGTCACGAGATTGAGAGCGATGTTGGCAAATATTCAATTTACGGTTGTCACGGATTGTCAAGCGCTTTGTTATTTAAATACTCAAAAGTCGCTAAACCCTCAGGTGATTCGGTGGAACGATCTTCTTAGCGAGTATTCGTATAAAATCGTCCATCGGCCAGGAATCCGTCTTGCACACGTGGACGCGATGAGTCGCGCGCCAGTAGAGTCGTTCGAGGATAATGGACCAATTGGAGTCTTTGCGATACACAGCGAAGAGAATCTCGTACAAATGTACCAGAGTACGGACGAACGTATTCAACTAAAGCGAGAAATATTGTCGAAACCCTTGGAGAAGCGTACGCGAGACGAACGAGGTTACGTCACCGGATACGAGCTTCACCATGGAATTGTTTACAAACGTCGAAACGGTAAATTACTCTTCGTGGTGTCGAACGCACTGCGAAAAAGTCTGGTCGTGAAGTTTCACGAGCTGAAGAGCCATCAGGGAGTAGACAGAGTGACGAATCGGATTCTGGAGCACTACTACTTCCCAGGAATTCGTGCATATGTCAAGAAACACATACGAGCTTGTTTTCAGTGTACGGTGGGAAAGTCGAAGCCTGGGTGTCAACCGGGAGAACTTCACCCGATTCCGCCGGGAAAACGGCCGTTTGCGGTTATAAATATAGACCATTTCGGACCTTTCGTTGCCAGTGCCAGGGGCAATAAATATGTGCTCGCTATAGTGGACAACATGTCAAAGTTTGTGATCATTCGCGCGGTCAAGGACACAAAGACGACGAGTGTTTTGCGTGTATTGACGGAATTGGTGAACGATTATGGTGCGCCTGAGCGTATTATATCCGATCGCGGGACTTGCTTCACGTCGGGGGCGTTTGCGGAGTTTTGTAAAGTGCACGGAATTAGGCACACGATGAACTCACCTCGACATCCGCAAGCAAATGGCCAAGTCGAGCGCCTCAATGCCACGTTAATCCCGGCTATTCGTGCAAATCTGGAAGACGAAGAGGGTCGAACATGGGACCGGCGCATACGCGAACTACAGACCGACCTAAATGAAATGAGAAACGCCAGCACGGGAAAGTCTCCCTTTGAGGTGATGTACGGTTACGTACCGCAGAGAGGAGAGGGTGAATTACGACGTCAGACACTTGAGACCATGGACAATTACCGACCTCCTGAAACGATACAAAGAGAAGCGCGTGAAAACATCGAGCTCGCACAACGACGAATGAAGGCTCGATACGACGTTGGTCGGGCGAAAAATGTGAATTTCGGAGAAGGCAGCATCGTCTTCATGAAGTCCATTCCACAGGCCACTGGTGAGTCCACTAAATTGTGTCCTAAATATCGGGGACCGTTGGTGATTCTGAAACAATTACCCGGAGATACGTACAAGGTAGCAGATCTATCTGAGACGGGAAATGGACGACGTTATGCGTCAACAGCGCATGCGTCTCAATTAAAATTGTGGGAACCCCACAACACTGATTCGACTTCGGAAGAGGACAGCGAGGAGGACGATCAACACGACGACGACAACACTCCAAAAGAACTCATCAAACGAAAAGCGACGCGAGTGAGTGAAAGTGAACAAATAACTAGGGCAGAACCCCAAAGCGGTTCAGTTCGCGCGTCTACTCGCGTGAAACGTCGTCCGAAACGATTCAATGACTATACCGCATAAAAGAAAAGAGACAAAGTGGAAATGGCCTCGATAGGCTCTAGTATATAAGTGACACGACCAAAGAAAAAGAAAATAAAAGAGAGAGAGATCAACGCATATGAGCGATAAATTTCTTTTGTATTTACATTTTTAGTTTTCCTTTCCGCCTACAATAAACGGCGAATAAATTTTCTATTCTCTCCATTTTGCGATCATCTTCTTCTGGTTCGTTGTCAGTACCTTCCATTAGTTTAAGTGTTAACTTTTTGTAAACGAAACATGCTGTGAAACAAAAAAAAACGGAGTCTGAGTGACGTAATTGGTCTCTGAGTAGACCATCAATATATATATCTATATATGTATAAATCAAAGAAAGTGGGCGATTTGGTTCCTTCTATAACGCAGCGTTTGGAACCATGGCGTGCATTCAGGCACAAGAGCAGCTGATGCGTGTCAGACGTAAGCACGCTCGAGGACGAGCGCGTGGTAGCGTGGGCGAGTGTTAACGATTTTTTATTACCAGCGGACTGAGCTCAATTTTCCCGCGCAAACACGACGGCAGTATAGATGTCGCGCACATCGATGTCACGTGACTTGATCCTGCCAAGCGGGTTCCGAGCGGATTGCCGCGCGAGTAGTAGTTTCAGCCGGGCGTTAGCATGGGACAGACCTGAAAAGAAAAAGATATAAAGTAGTAAGAGTGAGAAGGAGGAAAAAGGGGCGCGAGGGTAATTGTGGGTGGGTCGCGAGAGAGGTGGCGTGTCGTGGAGGCGCCTGAAGGACATTGTGGTGGGTCCACAACGCGCTGTGTGCACGGGCTGCTCTTCGAGATACGCGCGACGCGATTTGTGGGGCGTGTCTTCGTGGCCGTCCGCCATCTTGCCCGCGTGGCGTCGGTTTTCCGACTTCTGATACTGAATTCGACTAACGATTACCATAATTACGCAAGCGATCGGTATTTAATTAATTCGGCTCAGCGGTCACTCAGATCCACTCCGTACTTCGTATTACTCCGAAATTATTTGTTACGACTTATCCAAACTTTAATTACGTTAATAAATTTAATCATTATTCATTCTGCGATCATCTAAATCAAAACGTGGAACATTATTTTCCTACCAACTCATCCTGGGGTTAAAAGGGAAAGGGGACGAAAGCTTTATTCATTAAAACATGGATCTATCGAAAATCAACAAAGTGGTGCGATTGGACAACTTTCTTCCGACTAAGAAGATGTCTGAACTGAAAGTGGGCAAAAAGTACATAGTCAACGATCTCCGTACCGTGCAGACAAAATATGGAATCAGAATAATAGCTGACCTCAATGGCAAATTCTGTGTGTTCTTACCTGCTAGAATAGCTAAGGTCTTGACCGAAGATGCAATTTACCTGGAGGAATTGACAAGTGCAGCCCACCAGGTTCGTTTGCAGATGGAATATCAGGGTGGAGAATATAACCAAATCGAATTCCAATATTTGGCAGAAAAAAAAAATTGATGATAAATAATTTCTTTCCACCAATGTTAAAAATACTGTAATAAATATTTATAAGTGAAAATATATGATTTCACCTACATCTTCCTGTACTTTTATGTAACACCATTAATTGATTACGTAATCTTGTACTTAATCTTTTATAATGTAAACACTGTATTCAACACATTATTTATCATATGAATTTATATTATATCAATTCAAATAAAATTCAAATAATGAAAGGTAAATAAATACTTGGAGATGAAGTTGTATCAAATGTGTGTGATTATTAAACCCATTGACCAAAAATAAAAAATAAAAATTATCTTGAGTTTTCTTTTGCTATAAGCCCATTTGAAATAAGAATAAAAGGATTACATTTAGAAAAACAAATAACTGTATTGAGTATGAAAGATAAAAAAAAAAAATCCTCATTTCTTTAAAGCCTAACAACTCAGTTATACGTATCTCTGCGTATCGCCATATCTCTCTCACTCATACACACTTAGTTTATATTTTCTTCGAATCTCTGCCCTTGCTCTCTCATACGCATGCTTTGTTTATTATTTGCTTCGGGATAAGGACGTGTTATAATGCGTTATTTCAAACTCTGGCACAGCTCTTGATTTTTACGCCTCTACTATATATATATATATATATTGTAACGGGGCATACACTCCGGAGCCCCGCTACCTCCAGCGACGCCATCTATCAGGAACATCTGAAACAAAAAGATAAATAATAACAATTAAGAACAATTTATTCAATAATACAATAAACAAACAATAGAGGGACTTGTTTCTTATATATGATAACTAGGGTACGGGATGATAAATAAGAGGATAAATAGGAAGAAAAGAAAATTCTTATTCTGCTTTTCGATACAAGA
Source organism: Rhimphoctona megacephalus (assembly GCA_963989365.1). Lineage (NCBI taxonomy): Eukaryota > Metazoa > Arthropoda > Insecta > Hymenoptera > Ichneumonidae > Rhimphoctona > Rhimphoctona megacephalus. The sequence goes on along the minus strand of OZ022415.1, from coordinate 172,995 downwards.
TCCAATACGAATTCCTGACCGAAACGCTAGTGGGCACCTAAACAGAATTTCTGTTAGAAGGAGTTAACGAAACGTTGAGTGAAGGAATTAATTGAGGAACTTAAGGAAAGGAAAATGGGAATTGTGCGTCTTTTCGATACAAGATCCGATACGGATTCCTGAACAAAACGCTAGTGGGCACCTAGACAGTTTTTCTGCCAGAAGGAGTTAACGAAACGTTGAGGAAAGGAATTAATTCAGGAGATTAAGAAAAAGGAGTACAAAAAGTTTCTAATCGAACGACGAAAGCCGGAGAACTGACTCGGCAGGAACACAAAGGCAACTTTGCGTATACCACCAAGACAGCGCTTAAGCTATCGCCTTTGGATTTGGAATTAGGAAAAAAAGGGATTTATTAATGATGGTGAATTAAAAACTTACCAGAAATAAATCCATTCCTGCCAGAATCCGTTGTTGAGAGCATAGAAAGTGTAGCGAGCGGGCAGTTAATCGTAGAGTCATTATTCCTTGTAGATTCTCCTTTTCAATCTGGATCTCCTTCGGGACGTATCTGCCAGGGGATTTCAAAAAGTATTAATAAAAATAATAGAAATAATAAATTGAGGAACTGGGAAGGGAGTAAGGATCTCAAGGACCGGGAGTAAAGATTTAAAAATCTCAGAAAGAGGAAATTGAGAGTCGGAAAGATTCTCCAGACTCAACAATTTAGAATTGGGAGGGTAGACGGAATCACTGCAAACTGCGTCAGTTTGAGTAAATTAAGGAAAAGGAATAAAATAATAAGGAATAAGGAACAAAAAATCGTGTCACAGCGGTGACGGCTCACACAGACAACAACACAACAACAGAAAACGGCGAGAAAAACGAAAATTGTATTCGAAAAACACGGTAACTGCACACTTTTATCCCGAACAACCACAGAAACAAATGCGAGTCCATGAGAATACTTATAATTGTTGCAATTGTTAATAAATTTAAAAATCAAGTCAAGCGGAAGTCACAACGGTGACTACACATACACAACAACACTACCGTATCACGAAATAAAACGCGGATAAATAACAAAATTGTACCACCATTGAAATAACACTTCACAAATTTGTTTAATACACATACACGAACAAACGCGAAGCCATTAGAACATTGAAATTGTAATAATTATATAATTATCGCGAAAACAAAATCTGACTCGACCACGAGAGACACACGTACACGGGGGCAGCCATATTGTCAAGCACGGATCGAAAATATCATCGATCGGGCTGTCGATCCGTGGCGCCACAGTATAAGCGGAGAATTATATAAAGTCACCAGCGTAACTAGAAGGCATATGCTCTGAAGTTGCCGCGGTCAGAGAACTAGGAAAAATTACACAGAATATTCTCAAAATCACCGCGCATAAATTATTGTACATTAGAATTTAAGAATACGATTATTGTAAATGGGAAATTGGGGGTTGAATGAATAAACATATATTTGTAAATGATTTATTCCTAACATACGGTTTTAATTAATTTATTCCTTATTCGAGTCCAGAACCTACATAAAAATTACATTGAAAAATTCCACAAACGTTTCAATATATATATATATATAATAAGAGCCACGGTAGCGGTTCGACGTCAAGTGTTTATATATCTATATATACACACAGGGTATGATTTACAAAAGATTTAGTTGAAATATAATCGAATGGCGTTATTTTTTATTATCACCATCGTACATATAATATGAATGTATTATCCCCCTGTATTAATTTATGCAAAAAAAAATTGAAAATAGCAAAATACTATAATGGAAATACAATGAAAAATATAAAGCGAAATAACAAATTATGGGGGGGAGGAGCTGACTGCAGATAGTAATTTAATTTTTTTTAAAAAAATATCCATTGTCGGTTTTTTCGAGGGTAGCGGTCACCCCCTGATACTGCATGACAGCGGCAGTATCTGGAGCCAATCTCATCACTTGAATGAGGCTCATAATGAGATCTGCTAATTCCTCAATTTGGTGTTGATTGATCCCCGCAATCCACTCATTTGGGATTGTAACTGAGAAGTCAGCCGTCTCCATTTTCTATAACAGATTCAAATGGACGACCGACTTTAATTGTTTTTTGCTTTAACTTGTAGGTACCTTTTATCGAAACAGTTTTACTTACTGTCACTTTTTGCTAGTTTAATCGCGACTAGCGTTGTTTAATCAGCCACTGGTTTAATCACCGCTGAGTTGGTCCAATATTTTTTTTTTATTATAAACAATGGATTTTAATCTAGAAAAAGAAATTATCAGAGACTATTCATTTGTTTTCTATAGAAATTTCTAGTTCTTGATTACAAATCTCGAACACACTCACCACTTTACTTATTTTGCACTGTAGTCAAATTACGACTGATGGAACACACTATCTGATTCTTTTACTGGTCAGTTGCTGACTAAATGAGACTACGATACTCGTACTGGTCAAAGTCGTAAGAATATATAAACAATCACCATGATCGAACACTCTCGAATATTTGTCACCATTAGTATTTATGTTTTAGTCAATGGACCTCTGTACGTTATAGTAGAAACTTCTAGGCAAAGGAATCGAATAATAATTTTCACTCGTTGTCCCCTAAGAGTGTTCCGTAAAAAGGTTAATCCCCCCCCCCCTTCACCCTCTTTATCCCCTCCACTACTGAAACCAAACTTAAAGGATTGAAGAAATTACTTATCCGTTGGCGTTCTATAAAAAGGGTCCTCACAAAACTGGAGAACGCAGTCAATTCTTCACCGTGTTATTATTCGTTTAATAGGAAAGATTATAAACAATGGATTCAGAAAGATGTCTCAAGCTTATAGATATTATGGAGAGAGCTTATAGGCTTCTTGAAAATAAATCTTCATCAATTGAAATCGAGAAGTGGTTGACATTTGGCACGCGAAATATTAGGCTACTAAACAAAATATTAAGAAGTGCTTCAACAGTTGGAGAAAAAATGAGAATATTATCAACCATCGGAATTCTGAAATCTTTAACAGCTAAATTTAAATTTTCTCATAAAACTGGCGATGGTGTACAACAACGAAGACAAAGAAGAAGCGATCGGGTGCAGTGGGTAGATTTAGAAACGGCATTTCAGGGACGAATTAGAACCGGGGCCGTCATCAATTTACAACACAAAGATTTGCTACATTTTCTGGTAGACTCTAAAAAGCTAATTATCACTAGAGTAAAGAATGCTTTACAGAAAGGAGAAAATTTAAAAGTGAACGTTGCATTATGTTGTAAATTCAACATAGTAAAAAGTGATACAATTATTGAAGAGAAAAAATTTTTTATTACCAAAAATGAAATCATCCTACGAGCAACAGATTTAAATGTGTGGTTCAATGAACATGTAAAAGATAAGTTATTGGTAAAGACTGAAGGGTTCCAGGAAAAAGATTCTGGCTGGTCATTAGTTGAAATCGTAAATCTTTCAGTGAATATAAACAGATATGTACTATTGCGAGGTGGTTCCTTCACTTACACACAGCTACCCAAGTTTATTAGAGACAAAAAGGCTGTTGTAAACATCAAAAGCAATGATCCTTACTGTTTTCTTTGGGCAGTCACAGCAGCTTTATTTCCAACGTATAACAATTCTACTGCAACAAGTTCGTATCCACATTTCAGCTCAGTACTACAATATGACGGTTTGACATTTCCAATATCTCTAGATAGCATTTCCAAATTTGAGAAATTGAATGATCTTTCGATTAACATTTATGGTATAGAGCGCGATGAGAGAAAGAAAAATAAGGTAATAGTACCAATTTCTTTGAGCCAACGAAAGTCAAATAAGCCCACCATTCATCTTCTTGTATTAGAAACTGTAATTGATATCGGTGATGCCGATGATGATTATGCTGGTGATATGTTTAATAATAGAGTGTTTCATTTTGCATGGATTCGAAACTTATCACGATTGGTAAAGTCGCAAATTTCCAGACACAAATGTCAAACTTGGCTTTGTGATCGATGTTTGAATCACTTCAATTCTGAAAAATATTTACATCAACATATACTTGATTGTGTTAATATAAATAAAAGTCGGGTTATTCTTCCTGAATATTGTGATCAGATTGTAGAATTTAAAAACTTCCGACATAAAGAAGATGTACCATTTTGTATCTACGCTGACCTTGAATGCTTATTACAACCGATCGTTGAAGCAACAAAAAACACAACGGTCTATCAAAAGCATATTCCATACAGTATTGCATATTATTTACATTGTACATTTGATGATTCGATTTCTAAGTTTAAAATTAATCGAGGGGAAAATTGCATTGAATGGTTCATGAACGAGCTGAAAAACTTGGCTGAAACGTTGAACGTTCATTTTCAAACAATAGTACCGATGGAACCCTTGAACCTTGATCAAGTAAATGAATTCAATTCTGCGAAAACTTGTCATATTTGTGAAAAACCATTTACCAGCGAAGATAAAAAGCATCATGACCATTGTCATTTCACAGGAAAGTTTCGCGGTGCTGCACATCCAGCCTGTAACTTGAATTACAAAAATTCACACGCTATTCCTGTGATTTTTCATAACTTATCTGGATACGATTCTCATTTTTTAATCAAAGCATTAGCTACATCATTTAAAGGTCAAACTACCCTCTTACCTGTCAACAAGGAAAAGTACATATCTTTCACTAAATATGTAGAAGGAACCATCATAAATTTCCGTTTTATTGATTCATTCCGCTTTATGTCTAGCAGTCTTGAAAAATTGGCGTTATATTTGACAGATGAACAAAAAGTAATTACACGAAAATACTGTAATAATCCAGAAGAATTCCAATTGTTGACAAGAAAAGGAGTATTTCCATATGATTATGTAGATAGTTGGGATAAACTTGAAGAAAAACATCTACCAAGCATTGAAAATTTTTATTCCAGATTAAATGATGAGGATATTTCTCAAAATGATTATTCACACGCGTGTGATGTCCGGCATGCTTTTGATGTTAAAACATTAGGCGAATATTCAGATCTATATTTACAGACTGATGTTCTCCTTTTAGCTGATATTTTTGAAAATTTTCGGTGTAATTGTCGCTCAACTTATAATTTAGATCCTCTGCATTATTACACAGCACCCGGCCTTGCATTTGATGCCATGCTTAAATATACTGGTATCGCAATAGATCTCCTACTTGACATTGATATGGTGATGTTTGTTGAAAAGGGTATCCGAGGTGGTGTAGCCCAGTGTTCAAATAGATATGCAAGAGCTAACAATAGATATATGGGGCAATCCTTCAATCCACAGGAAGAAGAATCCTACTTAATGTATTTTGATGTTAATAATTTATACGGAGCAGCTATGAGTCTTTATTTACCCTATAGCTCATTTGAGTGGGTATCAAATTTCGAGCAACTGAATGTTTGTAACGTATCAAACGAATCTTCTGAAGGTTATATACTTGAAGTTGATTTAGAATATCCGTGTGAACTTCATGAATTACACAAAGACCTACCTCTATGTCCTGAGCATTACGTACCTCCTAGCCCAGAATCCAAGCAATGTAAATTAACTACTACCTTGTTTTCCAAAGAAAAGTATGTAATTCACTACCAAGTTTTAAAGCAATGTTTGAGTTTGGGCATGAAATTGACTAAAATTCATAGAGTTCTGAAATTCAAACAAGCACCGTGGCTGAAAAAATATATAGATTTGAATACCGAAATGAGGAAAAAATCCAGGAACGATTTTGATAAAAACTTTTATAAATTGATGAACAATGCAGTTTTGGAAAAACCATAGAAAACGTTCGAAAGTATAAAAACGTTAAACTAGTTACCAAATGGAATGGGAGGTACGGTGCAAGAGCCCTTATTGCTAAACCCAATTTCCATAGTTGTACTGTTTTTGATGAGGACATGGTCATAATTGAATTGAACAAATCAACGATTACACTGAACAAGCCAATATACGTAGGGTTTTCTATCCTTGATCTGTCCAAGACATACATTTATGACTTTCATTATAATTATGTGAAGAAAAATTTTGGTGACCGGGCAAAATTGATGTACACAGATACGGACAGTCTTCTGTACCATTTTACTGTCCCTGATATATATGAATCCATAAAATGTAATCTTGATAAATTTGATACGTCTGACTATCCTGTAAATAATGTATATAAAATGCCTCAGGTGAATAAAAAAGTTATAGGATTGATGAAGGATGAAAACAATGGAAAAATAATGACTGAATTTATAGGTTTAAGAGCAAAGTTATATTCGTTCAAAGTATTAGGGGAAAGCACAGCAAAAAAACGTGCCAAGGGCGTCAAAGGATCCACTTTAAAAAAGATTGTATTCAAGGATTACCTTGAGTGTGCTTTCAATCATCAGAATTTGGTGAACAGTCAAAACCTAATTCAAAGTAAGAAACATGAGGTTTATACGTTTAAGCAGAACAAGATAGCGCTTAGCTGGAATGACAATAAGCGAAATATATTTCCTCATACAACCGACACGCTTCCATGGGGATATCAAACATGTAAATAAACTGTACCAAAACAGATGTATATAAGGTGTGAATAAATACAGAATTTTCATACATAATTTTTATTCATTTCGAAGGTCTTACAAATCTCTTAAGAGAGATCTAGTATATACGTGTATATATATATATATATATATATATATATATTGTAACGGGACAGCTCGCGCTGCCCGTTAACAAGATCACACGTGCACGCAGGAGGTATCACGCGACGCTCGCTCCGACTCCCGAGATATCGATCGGCCATATTGTCGCTCGATCCTCTCTCTCGCTGGGCATGGCTTCGCATCGATCCCGCTATCATGCGGTGAGCAACACGCCTTATTCGCGATGGCCGAGGCTCACTACGCTCTCGCGCCCCACTTTTCTCCCACGTCACCGCGAGAGAGACAGCCTACAGTCGACGAGTGAGCACACGCCTCGGGCAGATCAGAGACTTCTATTACCTCCTTTCACTCTATATTCGCCTGATCATCGCGACTCGAGCCGGTCTTTTCAATATTCCCCAATTCTCAACAACTAACAATTATTTTCCCACCTATTCGGGTGTCCATCTCCATCGGACCAGGACGAATCTCCCTCTACACTATGGAGGCTCCCTACTTGTCACCACTCTGAGTAATCAGAGAAGGGATGCTTCTCCTCAAGCCCCCAAACATTATTTAAGGGCGTGCACGGGAGACTCGTCACTCATTTTTCTACAATTTCTCAATTTCAAATTATTCGGAATTTTGAGTCACTTCACCACGCATCGAGCATGATCAATCATCAATCGAGCTTCGCCCCATCCTAAATTCATCCTGAGTTCGTGAGTAGGACTCTAATTTCTTTGGGACGTCCCAGTATTGCACTGGCTTCCGACCTTAGAAATTAGACAGTTTATGGGTGACGCTAGGTAGGCTTCGCGTAATTGTCAACTTAAATCCTCAGAGATAATTAACCTGCACGCGTTTGAAGCGCCATTTACCATGTCAACACAATAACTGCTATGAACTCACGAAGAAAGAATGACTAAGGTCACGAAATGCGAAATTGACACGGTTGAATAAATTCTTTTCATTTCCGGTGTACCGGAACTTAAGGCTCTAGCCTCGGCAACTAGGGAACTAAAAGGACTCCACAAGTTCTTAATAGCCATGAGATAATCTCGACCATTACATTTTGTCGTTTTTTATCGCGCCTTGTATATTCAGCTTCTCTGAATTTTAAGTTACCCACACTCAGCACGTTGGTAACTCATGAGCTAAGGCTCGCTGGTCCTAAAATCGTAAAGTCTCTTATGAAAGTTTTATTTGCTAACCAGCTTCTCTGGTTCTTCATGAATCAACAAAACCGATCCGCGACCATAATTACTTCATTCGGTGGCTAGAATTGCCCTCATTGTCTATCAATCGCTGATCATACCCGCGAATAATCTCCTTGCATAGAACGGCAATATACTCTACACGATCACCTCGACGCGATCGCGGCAAGTAATCTTTGCCTAAATTCGACCGAGTAATTATTGGAAATTACTGTATCAGCACGGGCGCTTGTTCGTATGAGACAGCACTAAAGAGCGGAATTATTTCAGTGCTAAAAAGAATCTCAACACAATTGTTCTTCTAGCTAAACTTCACTTTAAAATATTGCTAAAATAGATATTAAATTGATCTCACGCGCCTAACGCTTATCTCTATCTCTGCGCCTCACGCACACATAGTCGAGGGCTCATGTTCTCCTACACGCTCAGCGCCTCACGCATATATTTGTCGTTCTCGACTACCTCGTCTCGAAGAGCGAGACGGAGCGAGAGACAGAGAGAGACGAAGTGTCGCGAGCCGCGCGCTTGCCGTGTGACGTCACCTTGCCTCGCACATCTCCTTTCTATACTCCTGGTAGCTCGCCCGTTCCTCGAGACCCCTAAGTTGTTGATTTACCCGCTAATTAATTAACATTTATAATTTTTACCATGATCCAGCATCCTGAAAACCCGTACTAAAACATCTAACAAATTCGCTTTTCGACTCCAACCGTTTTTATTAATTTATCTCTTTCTTTTCAGCACCGATCTCTCGCATTCTAGTATGCCTATGATGAAGATCGGGCCATTCGCCTCTTAGGCTTGGTATTGGTACTGAGGCAACACAAAAAACCCCCCCCAGGGTTATTGTGTACGAAGAAGAAAGAGAGAAAGGTGCGTTTCATTTGCATTAACTTGGAACAATTAATTTCGTATCGAGTCCGAATCCTCCTTCAAATTCCACCAAAACTCCTTTCAGTCTCGTGACTCCCTATCCCAAGGCGAGGGGGCTGTGACGCTGCGCGCACCGCCACACGAAACGTTTCAATGGCGCCCGAACAGGGACTCGAGTAATTAATTGTTCCCAAAAATTTAAAAATCTTATCTGGCAATATTTTTTTTTACCTCATACATTATCGCATCGGATGATATCTCACCAGCATGTTCTTATGAATAAAATTGCGTGATACGGCCCCAAGAAACTCTCCGAACATCGTAGCATGATAATTGCGTCACCCTATAGAAAAACATCGCTATAGCCAGCGCGTAAGCTGAGTAATTCCTTATTTCAGGGGATTAAAATATTCACGAAATACGACAATATCATAACAGGAGGTACGGTAGGGCGAATCAAGGTCACACACGTGTCGATTCTCGAGAGTAAATCCCGAATTCAAATCAAGAGAAGAAAAATAAATAGAGCAAATAAAATCACCTCTCTATATCGAGAGTAGCAAGACCTCAACAACACCCATTGTTGGCAAAAGTCAAATAACAACCAGAGGATCTTTTTTGCGCTAATCTCTTGTGTACGGATTAGGCTTAACTCACATGTCGAATCGAACAACAAGTCCTATATCTATCCGACCATATATTAAGAAAAACAAAATTGTGTCTCTCGAGAAACAAATTCGAGAAAAACAAGCAATAAACCCCTCGAATCTTCTCGAAATAAATAGATTCTCAATCTCACTATCTCGCTCAGATAGGTGAACAAAAGAAAGCATTGAATAAACATCCTCACAATAAGATTGCAAATAATAATAATAAGAGTGACGGTAGTCTGATCTCTTATTTAAAACAACCCCACTCCTCTCGTCGCAATGGCAAACTTGGACGCCGGAGCGATCCCCAAAGGGGGAAAGCGCCTCATCCCCGCTCCTTGCAGCCTGGACGGATCGGTGGAGGGAGCGGTAGGTGGTTTAAAACCCCCTCCCTTCAACGATAATCCTAAAAACGGGAAAGAGGAAACGAGCCGAGGGAAAGCTAACAGAAGAAGAGAGCGGCATTTGCAACGAAAAAAAACTCGTGCGCAAAAAGCCCACGTGCTCGAACGAGACGACTCCTTCTCTGATTGCAGCACGAAGGAGAGGGGAGGAGAACAACCAGACATGCATGACCAGATCGTAAAATTAGAAAAAAAAATGTACTCGGACGCGAATAACTTTGCAATAACGATCCGCTCCATGAGCGAGCAATTCGAAAAAAAATTCGAGTCATTGCAAGACCTGATCGCTACTAGCCTTGAGAGTGGTCATCCGGGAGTCAGCAACGCTGCACGCCATGCACATCGGGCTGACAGATTCTCGTCGACAAGAATCTCAAACCACGTTAATGATAACGAGGATGTGCTTAGCCTCGATGACGATCACGCAAGGACGAGCGGACGAATGACGCGGCCACCACCCAAGGCGACGGGCATTCGGCTGCAACGATTAGGTCTGCCGACCGAGTATGCAAGCGAACTCTCGAATCGCTACAGTAGCCTCCGTCTTGGAGAGCCCTCGGTAACGCGAGAGAACGTAGACCTAACCACCGCGGGGCAAACCATGTCCAATCTACCTTGTGGAGTCATGAAGATAGAAGCTCCCAATTTTTTTGGTAAATCTCATGAACTCCCGCTGCAATTCCTCACGGACCTGAAGTCCTACCACGATGCATTTTCCCCTCGATACGATCTCAAATTGATCCTATCGCAGTGCCTCAAGGACACAGCGCTACAGTGGTGGAAGATCACGCGCGAACAAATCATCTCTTGGGACGACTTTGAAAGAGAGTTCAAGCGGAGATTTTGGAGCGAGGAACGGCAAAACATGGTCAAAAATAAGATCGAATTCGATTGGTTCGATAGCCGTAAACAGCCCTCCAGATTCTCTTACGCTCTCTCTCTCATTGGGTTGGCTAAGGACCTGAGACCTCCGCTCAATGATATCGAAATAATAGGAAAAATCAAACGTCATTTCCAGGACGATGTCCGCACGACCGTGAGGACAAACTGCATTAAAACAATTCCCAGCCTCCTCGATTTACTCTCATCTCTCGATGAAGAAGGGCCCGGGAATCGTGACAGAGAGAGACCTTCCCCGTCGAGCAAAGCTCCGTTCTTTAACGTGAGACCTGAGAAAAATTATGCTGAATTCAAACAAAGCATCGGTCACGGAAACCGACCCGACCAGACAGGCACGCACAACGCGAACACTGAATACCGGTACAATCGGGTAAAACCACCTTCGATTCGAGTTCTCGACGAACGCATCGAAGAGAATGATGAGACAACGAGCGATATAGGGGACGCTGGCTCCCCGGGAAACGAGGTAGCGTCACCTCTCTCTCCAAAATTGTAGAGGAGGTGACGATCGGCTTCGGGAAAGACATGCGGTCTGAATTACTGGAGGAAGAAGTCGATGACCTCCCCCCTTTCCCGCAATGTCCTACCATTCCCATCCTTATCGAGAAAACGCCGGTAAACGCTCTTCTCGACACTGGGAGTCAGGTGTCGGCAATATCGAAGGATTTTTTTGAAAATCACAAGGAACTCGGACGGTGCCCTTCTCTCCCCATAACGGGTATGAAAGTTAACGGTGCCACGAAAGGGCGTGGAACGCCGGTTTCCTTACAGATATTCGCCTCAATTTCGGTTAACGAATTCCAAACACATCACACAATCATTGTCGTACCAAAACTAACAAATAACTGCATCCTAGGCATCGATTTTCTCGTCAAGGTCAAGTCCAAATTAGACCTCGAGAGCTGGGAGCTTACGATCGCTAAGACCGACGAAGACTCCGGCTCTCTGACCTTCGAACTAAATCCCACGATGGACTGGGAAAACAGCAATGTCAAAGCCATCTCGAAAATCGAGGAGAGAGTGAGCAAGGAAGAAGTTGACGAGAAGGTCGCCGATACGAAGGGTCTCTCCGAAAAACAAAGAGAAATCTTTCGCTCGCTGCTCTCAAACTACAAAGATGTTTTCCAGAAAAGACCCGGATTGCTAAACTCTTACGAGGACGTCCTCAAGGTCATACCCCACGAACCATTCAAAGCCATGAGCTACCCCGTCCCATTGGCCTATCGTGAGGAGGTAGACCGCGAGATCGAAAATTTACTAATGCTTGGCGTGATCCAAAGATCTAAAAGTCCATACAGCAGCCCCCTTCTCATCTCGAGGAAGAAAGATGGTGGCGTGCGGCTCTGTCTGGATGCCCGCCGAATAAACCAAATTCTCGAACCCGACCATGAACAAATGGAAGGCACGATAGAACTCTTTCAAGAATGTAGACAAGCGGCATACATGTCCGCACTTGACATGAGAGCAAGCTTTTGGCAGGTCCCTCTACATCCTGAATCGAGAAAATATACGGCCTTTTCCCATCGAGGCAAAGGATACGAGTTTCGCGTCACGCCCTTCGGCTTGCGAACTAGTACTGCCAGTCTGGTCAGGGGTCTCCACAAAGTCCTCCAAGGACTTCCCAATGTTCTCAACTTCGTAGACGATCTCCTGTGTACTTCAGAGTCGTTCGAAGAACACATTGAAAACTTGAGCAATTTATTCGACCGGTTCCGAGTTCATGGACTCACCCTCAACTTAGAAAAATCCCACTTTTTCAAGTCAGAAACGAACTTCTTAGGTCATATCCTCACCCAGGAAGGAATTCGTCCTGATCCTGCTAAAATTGAGGCGATTAAAAATTTTCCTGCTCCGAAAAACGTGAAACAGCTCCGCGGTTTTCTGGGATTAGTCAATTATTATAGCAAATTCACGAGAGAGCACGGTGAATCCACAACGCCGCTTCTCCACCTACTAAAGAAACAAATCACATGGGCATGGGGTGAGGACGAAAACAGAGCTTTCGATAATATCAAGTCGAAGTTCTGCGACAGTGTGATCCTTTTCTATCCAATGAAGACCCGCCCGTTCTACGTACAGACTGATGCAAGCGATTTCGCTCTTAGCGCGATCTTATTTCAAAAAAACGACGACCAGGAACATCGCGTCCTACACTTCGCCAGCCGTACACTGAAAGGGCCTGAGCTGAGATATACCACCACAGAGAAAGAGTTGTTAGCTATCGTGTGGGGACTGACCAAATTCAGGACCTATATCCTGGGTGCTGAAATAATCATAGTCACCGACCATATTGCCCTCACGTTCCTAAAAGAATGTAAGCTTTCTCACGCGAGAATAACGCGATGGACTCTCGCGATTCAAGATTATCACCCCACTATTGAATACTGCGAAGGTAAAAAGAACTCAGTCGCCGATCTACTGAGTCGAACCGACCTGAAGGACCCCGGAGAAAATGTCGCTATGTCTCAACTCGACCCTGAACTCTCGGAACAACTCTTAAAAACTATAGAGAACATCGCCTCCTTACAATCGATCGACGACGAATGCAAGGAAATAAAGAGGTCACTATCAACCAACCCGAACAGTACTACGCACAAAGTCCAGAATAACATCTTGTACGAATGCCGGAGCGGGACAGACAAAGTCCTCGTGCCCCGGATCGGTATCACCGACCTTATCCTGCATTGTCACCACGCTTACGGTCATGCAGGTGCCAAAAAATGTTACCACATATTGAGGGACGATTTTTACTATCCTAACCTTTATCGCTGCATCAGAAAGCTTCTCTCCTCCTGCGACGATTGTCAAAGAAACAAGGTGTATACCCAAGGTAGTTTCGCCGAGCAACAATGTATTTTACCTCAAGGCCCTAATGAATTAATCTCCCTCGATTTCTATGGACCACTGCCGCGGGGGCTATATGGTCAATCCTTCATCCTAGCAATCATCGACGTTTTCTCTAAAATAACGCGGCTGTACGGACTTCGTAAAGCGACCACGGACGCAACTTGGAAAAAACTCTCTGAGGATTATTTCCCAAAGATCGGAGTGCCCAAGGCAATCCTCAGTGACCAAGGCACGCAATTCACGTCTAAAAAATGGGAGAGACTGTTAAGCGAAAACAATATTGTCAAAATCCTCACTTCTATCCGACACCCCCAAGCTAATCCAGTCGAAAGAACAAATCGCGAACTGAGTCGGTTTTTTCGCACCTTGGCGAAAGGGAAACACAACTCTTGGGTCAAATGGTTAAAGACCATTGAGGAGTGCATAAACACGACGCATCACGAGAGCATAGGACGGTCTCCGTGGGAAGCTCACTTTGGAACGAAACCTGAAAGACCATGGCAACGAATTTTAAAAAATAACCTTGAACAGCCCAAGCCGAGAGAAGACTTGGTATTAGCCACCCACGAAAAAATGAAAAAGGAGCGGGAAGCGCAAGCTGCCCGGCACAACAACAAACACAAAAGTCGTGAATATAAGATAGGAGATGAGGTACTAGCCAAAGCTCTCTCGGTATCTCAACCCAGCTACTGTATCATCGCGAAATTTCTACCTCTATACGAAGGACCCTACGTAGTCAAAAGGAAAATAAACAACACCTCCTATGTGTTGGCATTCCCTCAAGGCGAGAAAGAGAGGGGAACTTTTCACGCGAAAGATTTACGACCGTATTTTCGTCGCGAGCCACTCGGCAGCCCCACCTCTCCTACACACATCATGTGAGTGATGAGCTCGTGATCAACCACGAGTAGGAGAATCAGTCGAAATCTTACCAGTGACACGGAAACATGGATAAGGCTACTCAAACATTCGCTTCTAACGAGGGAACGATTCTCAACCCGAAACCGTACGTTCCGGCGGAAAAGGGAATAAGGAAAGTGGCGAAAACCTCGTACCGGAAAAAACAAACAAACGAACACCGAGTACAAATACTTTGCATTGCTTCGGCAAGACGAGGGGAGGCAGAGGGAATTGCTACATTTTCAGCCCGGGGAGGCAAGTGTATTTGCTCCCGGGACCGAAAAAATGAAGATGAAGTTCTTTATCCCTAAACCTCCGGTGATAACACCTAAACCCTGGGTCTGTCCCAAGAGGAGAGGGGCTCGGGCAGTTCAAACTCCGGACGGGATAAAAATCTACCTGGACGAGGAGTACGTGAAAAAGCGCGACGCGCCCAAAAGACCTGCGTGCGATCCCGCAATAGAGGAAGCCTGCACGCGAAAACACCCTCACACAAAAGTACCCACCAGCAAGGTGGTGAAGGAGTAAGGTATCAATAGTGCAGCAAGCTCTAAATCCCTAACCTTGCAACGGATTTAGACCTTGGGGAGGCATTGTAACGGGACAGCTCGCGCTGCCCGTTAACAAGATCACACGTGCACGCAGGAGGTATCACGCGACGCTCGCTCCGACTCCCGAGATATCGATCGGCCATATTGTCGCTCGATCCTCTCTCTCGCTGGGCATGGCTTCGCATCGATCCCGCTATCATGCGGTGAGCAACACGCCTTATTCGCGATGGCCGAGGCTCACTACGCTCTCGCGCCCCACTTTTCTCCCACGTCACCGCGAGAGAGACAGCCTACAGTCGACGAGTGAGCACACGCCTCGGGCAGATCAGAGACTTCTATTACCTCCTTTCACTCTATATTCGCCTGATCATCGCGACTCGAGCCGGTCTTTTCAATATTCCCCAATTCTCAACAACTAACAATTATTTTCCCACCTATTCGGGTGTCCATCTCCATCGGACCAGGACGAATCTCCCTCTACACTATGGAGGCTCCCTACTTGTCACCACTCTGAGTAATCAGAGAAGGGATGCTTCTCCTCAAGCCCCCAAACATTATTTAAGGGCGTGCACGGGAGACTCGTCACTCATTTTTCTACAATTTCTCAATTTCAAATTATTCGGAATTTTGAGTCACTTCACCACGCATCGAGCATGATCAATCATCAATCGAGCTTCGCCCCATCCTAAATTCATCCTGAGTTCGTGAGTAGGACTCTAATTTCTTTGGGACGTCCCAGTATTGCACTGGCTTCCGACCTTAGAAATTAGACAGTTTATGGGTGACGCTAGGTAGGCTTCGCGTAATTGTCAACTTAAATCCTCAGAGATAATTAACCTGCACGCGTTTGAAGCGCCATTTACCATGTCAACACAATAACTGCTATGAACTCACGAAGAAAGAATGACTAAGGTCACGAAATGCGAAATTGACACGGTTGAATAAATTCTTTTCATTTCCGGTGTACCGGAACTTAAGGCTCTAGCCTCGGCAACTAGGGAACTAAAAGGACTCCACAAGTTCTTAATAGCCATGAGATAATCTCGACCATTACATTTTGTCGTTTTTTATCGCGCCTTGTATATTCAGCTTCTCTGAATTTTAAGTTACCCACACTCAGCACGTTGGTAACTCATGAGCTAAGGCTCGCTGGTCCTAAAATCGTAAAGTCTCTTATGAAAGTTTTATTTGCTAACCAGCTTCTCTGGTTCTTCATGAATCAACAAAACCGATCCGCGACCATAATTACTTCATTCGGTGGCTAGAATTGCCCTCATTGTCTATCAATCGCTGATCATACCCGCGAATAATCTCCTTGCATAGAACGGCAATATACTCTACACGATCACCTCGACGCGATCGCGGCAAGTAATCTTTGCCTAAATTCGACCGAGTAATTATTGGAAATTACTGTATCAGCACGGGCGCTTGTTCGTATGAGACAGCACTAAAGAGCGGAATTATTTCAGTGCTAAAAAGAATCTCAACACAATTGTTCTTCTAGCTAAACTTCACTTTAAAATATTGCTAAAATAGATATTAAATTGATCTCACGCGCCTAACGCTTATCTCTATCTCTGCGCCTCACGCACACATAGTCGAGGGCTCATGTTCTCCTACACGCTCAGCGCCTCACGCATATATTTGTCGTTCTCGACTACCTCGTCTCGAAGAGCGAGACGGAGCGAGAGACAGAGAGAGACGAAGTGTCGCGAGCCGCGCGCTTGCCGTGTGACGTCACCTTGCCTCGCACATCTCCTTTCTATACTCCTGGTAGCTCGCCCGTTCCTCGAGACCCCTAAGTTGTTGATTTACCCGCTAATTAATTAACATTTATAATTTTTACCATGATCCAGCATCCTGAAAACCCGTACTAAAACATCTAACAAATTCGCTTTTCGACTCCAACCGTTTTTATTAATTTATCTCTTTCTTTTCAGCACCGATCTCTCGCATTCTAGTATGCCTATGATGAAGATCGGGCCATTCGCCTCTTAGGCTTGGTATTGGTACTGAGGCAACACAAAAAACCCCCCCCAGGGTTATTGTGTACGAAGAAGAAAGAGAGAAAGGTGCGTTTCATTTGCATTAACTTGGAACAATTAATTTCGTATCGAGTCCGAATCCTCCTTCAAATTCCACCAAAACTCCTTTCAGTCTCGTGACTCCCTATCCCAAGGCGAGGGGGCTGTGACGCTGCGCGCACCGCCACACGAAACGTTTCAATATATATATATACATGCCATTGATCTTGATCGGGACCTGTGTTTACAAAAGATATATGACCTATATACTAATCCATTTGTTTTTCCATTTTGTTTTTCCATTTGACGCCGCACCGCGACTCGTCGGGAGGGGGGCTAATGCGGAGACTCCTCCTCAGTAACTATAAGTAATATTAAGTTGCCTGGATCGTCCATTAATCGTTTTTTTTTGTATACAATTAAGTTGCCTATCAATTACCTGCGTTAATCGTCAATATGTATTTGAGAGTGAGAGCGAGAGAGAAAGAGAGTGAGGTTACGATTGTATATTATATTGCATCGCTCTCGAGTGTCGTTCGGGCCACCGTCCTCGCGCCTCAGCTCTCTGTGATTTCAGCGGTCTCTCCGCAACGATCCCATTCCTCCAGGCGTTGTTCTCGGTCACCAGAGTCCAACCAGCGAACGGTCGAAAGACCACGCCGGATATCGGCCATTAATGAACGCCGCCCGTGGCTTTCTCACCATCGCAACCGAGAGTTGCCCCGTTCGCCTCCACGTCTGCAGGAGCTATAGCCCGTGTGCAACGGCGCCTCGTCGGGTGGGGCCTGGGGTTCCCTGGGGTGGAGGTGCTGTTTCGCCTGGTGGCATTGTGGACCCACCGTGACGCGGAGGGACGCCTCGCGTCACGAGAGAGGTCTCCCCTCCACCTTTCAGTCGGACATCGGCCGGGTCCCCAAGAGGAAAAGCTCCTGCAGCGTGGAGAGCTCGCTGGAGGTGGGATCCGAGCGGGGACATCGTTCGAAATTCCCGCGTATTAATTTCAACGCGCCGCCGAGAATTTCGGCTAATTCGCAACAGAGGCGCGAGAGCGAGGTCCTGCGGTCCTCGAGTGGTGGGGAGAAACAACGAGAGCGCGGAGCCTTGCCAAGGCGTTAGAACAATTAGTCTCCGTAATCGTGTCTCACCGGCGAGTCGCTGTTCACACCGAGCTCCTGAGCCCTAGCAACCACCACGTGCAGAGATTTCGCCTCGGTAAGCCCGTTCCTCTACTTTCTCCGATTCGTCGGATTATTGGGGTTTTTTTTGTATTAATTTGTAGAGTTTTGCCATTTATCGTTGGCGTGGAAGAATGAGGATGATATTCGAGCGGAATGTGGCTCTTTTATCTTCATTCTCTCCTAATTATTGAGTTTTTTTGGAGTACCCAATTTTCCGTCGAGTCCCCCTTGGTGACTCGCGATATTCTTTTAATTTCGATATTCAATTTTTATCGACTACGATAAATAGTATATAAATTTTAATGAGTAATTTTATAGTACGATGTTGGCCAGTCTAGGTTATTGTATCTCGTCGCAATTTTGTGTTACGCGTTCAAGGCCGGCCGCAAGCGCGTCGCGCCGGTTTGTCTTCGTGCTATCTCTCTCTCGCTCGGCCTCGAGTACGTTAAGCATTGTTGTCATTCTTATTTGCCTCGGATCCCTTCAGTATTTTGTTCTCGAGTTATTTCACCCAATTTTCGCATTTCTTTTATCTCGAAATATTATTTCATATATGTCGTTCCATGTAAA
Source organism: Rhimphoctona megacephalus (assembly GCA_963989365.1). Lineage (NCBI taxonomy): Eukaryota > Metazoa > Arthropoda > Insecta > Hymenoptera > Ichneumonidae > Rhimphoctona > Rhimphoctona megacephalus. Next base: position 154,244 of record OZ022415.1, on the reverse strand, counting down.
ATCGCCTGTACTACCTGCCTCCGAGCCTTGACTACCTAAATTCCAATTAAATTACCTGAGTTAGTGTCGTGCACACTAACTCTATTATTATTTCGTTCGTTCAACTAATTTTCATATTAGGTTGCCTAATTTACCTGTCTTCGGGCCTTAGCTATTTTTATCTTGATTGTATTTCCTCCGTTAGTGCCTTGCGCACTAACTCCGTTATTATTTAAGTAATCTGTGTAATTTTCATACTAGGTTGCCTAATTTACCTGTCTTCGGACCTTAGCTATTCTTCTCTCGATTGTATTGCCTCAGTTAGTGCCTTGCGCACTAACTCCGTTATTATTTAATTAATCTGTGTAATTTTCATACTAGGTTGCCTATTTACCTGTCTTCGGACCTTAGCTATTCTTCTCTCGATTGTATTGCCTCAGTTAGTGCCTTACGCACTAACTCCGTTATTATTTAATTAATCTGTGTAATTTTCATACTAGGCTGCCTAATTTACCTGTCTTCGGACCTTAGCTATTTTTCTCTTGATTGTATTGCCTTCGTTAGTGCCTTGCGCACTAACTCCGTTATTATTTAATTAATCTGTGTAATTTTCATGTCAGGTTACCTAATTTACCTGTCTTCGGACCTTAGCTATTTTTCTCTCGATCGTATTGCCTCAGTTAGTGCCTCGCGCACTAACTCGGTTATTATTTAATTGATCTTTGTAATTTTCGTGTTAAGTTGCCTAATTTACCGTTCTTCGGAACTTAGCTATCTTCCTCTCGATTGTATTGCCTCAGTTAGTGCCTTGCGCATTAACTCCGTTATTAATTAATTAATCTGTGTAACTTTCCTGTCAGGTTGCCTAATTTGCCTGTCTTCGGACTTTAGCTGTTTTTCTCTCGATGGTTATGTTAACTAAATTTACCTGAATAAATCTTAATATTAACTCAGTCACATGTCTTGGCCATTTTCTTTCGATACCTTCGATTTATTCTCTTACCCCGAACCAGCCCCTCTGCCCTTGAGTACCTCAGTCGAGCTGAATAGTCGGACTACCCTGAACCCTCCGGACCCCTTGGACCGTTTCGTCCATCGCATCCGTGCCAGAGTGGATAAACTCAAAGTCGGTTCCACCGGCGGTACGTTCGTACCTGGCGCCCCGTCCACTCTCGTCGGGTCATTAAGGTCCAAGGAGGGGTTGCGGAGGAATTCGGAAGGGACAGATTGACCCGAACCGGGAAAATCATGTTACAATATATATATATATATATATATATATATATATATATATATATATATATATATATATACACATATATACATGCCATTGATCTTGATCGGGACCTGTGTTTACAAAAGATATATGACCTATATACTAATGCTTACTGTTCAGAGCTTGTTTATGAATATAGGAGAAGCACAGTGACCCAGAGAGGGAGACGGTAGAGTTTCACGGTCAAGGAGACATGGAACAGCTGTAATAATCGAAAATAAAGAACACACAGTCATTTTTTTTCTACTTTTTATTTCTACTATTATATAAAAAAACAAAAAATTATGAAAATCGTTATGAGAAAAATTACAAATCAGATTCATTGAGCCAACTGTTGTGAGAGTTATCGAAACCTAGCCATTTTACAAGCAGTTTGTTTCCACGTTTTCGCACAACTTTTTCCACGAGGTAAGTATTTGGATATTTGACGCTTGTGAGTTCCTCTTGATAGAAGCCACCCTCGATCGATTGATCTTGGTAATCCTTGAGCTTGTACATCACGGGATCGGTATTTACGATTTGACTTATTGTAAATATTTCTGTTGACCAGTTTGGGGTATAGCCTTTCTCAAAAACGTGCTTGTACTTGCTGATTCGAACTTTATCGCCAACCTTAAATTTTATTTTTCGCGTTCGATTAACTTGAAATTTTCGGTAGATACGCAGCAAGATACTTTTTTCATTCCGAACGGTGACGTCATTCGGTTTCATTCCAATAGTACGATGTTTGGTATTATTGTAGGCCAATACCAAATCTTCCACAATATCGATCCACTTGTACGATCCTCGTAGAGTAAATTGTTTCCACATTTTACCCTTGAGTGTACGGTTAAAGCGTTCACATATTGATGCTTTCATATTGCTGAAGGTTGAGCACATGCTGATTCCATAGCGTTGGAGAAGAGCTTTGAATTCATTGTTATAAAACTCTTTCCCACGATCAACGTGCAATTTCCTCGGTACACGACCTTTTACAAGTACAGAGTCCATAGCATTTGTAACATCCTTGCCACTCTTCGTTCTCGTTGCAACGACCCAAGCATACTTTGAAAAAATATCTACAATTGTTAGTAGATACTTGTAACCGTTGTTGAATTGCGTGTATGCTGTCATATCGACGAGATCAGCCTGCCAGGTCTCATCCAATCCGCGCATGACAACATGGCGACGCGGATAAGTTTTTCGAGCCGGTCTATGAAGCTCTTCTGCTATTGCTGCTTTCTCCATGTTCTAGCGCAACAAGTCGATCATTCAATTGGGATATTATTTGGGAATTACGGAGTGTGAATTCTTGTTGAGCTTTGATCGCAGATCCGAGATCTTTTATAGCGTCTTTCACACGGGATTCAAGGCTATGAATCATCAGTTTACTGTCGTTGTTGGAATTAACTTTCTCGAATGTTCTCAGTCCCTCTTCCAAATGAGCAATGAGCTGAGAGTTGCGCGTAATGAGTTCTTGTACCGTCTCACTGTCAATACGCTGCTGTTTAATATTTTCTTGAAATTGTGTCTCGAGACCGTGAAACATTATCTCATGATCGTCTACATTATCTCGTAGGGATGATGTAACGGCGTATACAAGTCTAACTTCTTCCTGTATAGCACTTCTCATCACTTCAACAGATACAGCATCGTGTTGCTCGATAGCAGCAGCTACATTGCACAATCTTCTATTGTCTATGTCATATTGACCATCGGCGGTAATTTTGAATCCTTCACCGGGAGGACCCCAACCACCGCTGGCAATACTCTTAATCCTCGATAATTGACGACCAAACACGTCGACACTCATGACTCAAATGAATCCAAGGAGTGCGTACTGTCTAATAAATAATTTCAGCTTCACGCAACTCTTCAATGATTGAAATAATTTCGTTGGAATGACTAGAGTTCCCAGCTGATTGGGAGGCAAGGAGCAGTCGCAGTCGATCCACTAGTTCATTAGGATCGTCCCAATAAACATAATCCATCTTTCTGCGTCTTTTCGCAACCATATAGCGTGGTAGAGCTTTACCGGTTTTTCGCCTCGGTGATAGAAGCATATTCGCAATAACATTTTCGTACTTGATGCCTTTCATGCGAATGGGTTCGTTGGGTCTATAGTACTTTCGATGCGCATACGTGCTAGTAACAATTGCATAATAATTATCCATATCTGCTGCAGTTACGATCTCTCTGTTCGGAGACTTTTTGAATATCAATTCGAGCAAACCGGGGGATAGTTCGTAAGTCTTGTTCTTAACTGACAAGCGCCCATTGTCGAAAGTTACTGGTGAATCGCCAATCATCAGGACTCCTCCCCTCATTTGTCGAACACCGTACGAATCATCAAGCTCTTTTTTTTCACTCGTCTCGAACATTCGTAGGTACTGCTGTACAAGCGGTTCAATGGGAGATACTTTAGATGTTTCTTGCAAAACCGATGGATCCTTGCCAGACGATGAATCCTTGTCGGACGATGAATCCTTATCGGAAGATAAATCTAATATTTGTTGTTGATAATCGTCATCATCTTCATGCGCAGTTCTAAATGTATTATCCAAATCACCCTCCTCTTCCTTCAAGGCTGCATTCTCTTCTTTCCAAGCTGCTTCCTCCTTTTCTTGTTTCAGCTTTTCCTTCTTAATGTTTTCCAGCTTTACCGACTGATCGACTAGCTTTTGCAATGGAGTTACCACGGGTTTGAAAACTTCGCTCAGCTCCTTATCCGCTGTGATCTTCCCCAATTTTATCATTCTGTGCTTGCGTCGAATCGCATTGCTCACGCTTGCGATTTGACGTAATACGTTTTTCTCCTTATTGAGGTTAGTACTCTGCATATTGACACTATTGAGATTGGACTTCGACTGCGCTTATGTCTTTCGAGATTGCAAATTTATAAAACAGTCAAAACCCTTCCTGTAGCAACCCTCATTCAGCTCTCTGTCCTTGTCTATTACAACAAATCCATATTTACTTTCGTTCCAGCACACCGAACACAGATCCTTAAACTGCATATATGTCATATCGGTATTGACATGGTCATCGTAGATATGCTTCAAGTTCATTTCATCCTGGCGAAACAACACGAGTAGATTAGTATTATCGCGTACGAGATGTTTAGGAATACGCGCATATGTTTGACAGAGATAGAAGCAGTCAACATCTCTGTGGCGACCCATGCAAAAGAAGGCTCTCATGTTATCCTGCTTCTCACAGGCCACATCGTCGAAAATCATAATGGAGTTTGGCTTAGTGTCCTCCGGTTTGATCACTTGCTCATGATCCGCGAAAGGGAAGTATCCCACTCCTTTCACAGTTTCGAGTAGACGCTTGAGAAACTTGTATTTCGCTTGATTCAGCGATTTTGAATATACATATACATTCTCAAATCTCAAGCCATTAGGATGTGTTATGAGGGTGAGAAGAGCATTAGTCTTTCCACAATTGGATGGACCGCAAAATACTGCACGCACGCTGCTTGGCAACAAATCTCCATGACGTCTCTCTTGTACATTCTGTTGTATAAGCTCGTCAAAATTCTTCATAGGTAGTTTCGTTGACTGATCACTGAACCTCATCTTGAGAATGACTGAGGTCAAATGCATGGATGGTACCTTTATAAAAGGATGATGATATAAGTATAACTTGCATCTAAATTTTATTTCAGTATCACTTTGTACTTTCTACGAATAGGATCGTGTGCAGAGCGACATGAGCAATTCAGGAGATTCATCCAATCCCATCGCTAAAAGCTTGAAAAAATTTGCAGAAGAGGTGAATCAACGGTGTCCTCCTTCTAATCCCTCCGATGTGAATGTTGGGAAGATCACGGGAAGTCAATTATTTGCAGGAAAAGTTGATCCTGGACGATATGGAACTATAGGCGATAAAAAGAAATAGGCTATAAATAGAATATTCCGAAGAAACCATTGCTCAGTCTTGAACGATTCGTTGTTACGTTATGATCGTGCATAAGCGCGGCAAAGGATTTGTAAACGATCTGATTAATAAGCTTCCTGTTGAGTTACACGTACCGGGATACCAATACTGCGGTCCTGGTACTAAATTGGCAAAGAGACTTGCACGAGGTGATCCGGGAATCAATCCGCTTGACGCTGCGTGCAAAGAGCACGATATCGCATACTCAAAAAATCGAGATAACCTCTCCGCTCGACACACAGCGGATAGAATCCTCGAGGAGAAGGCTTGGAAACGTGTTCTCGCTGAAGACGCGAATCTTGGTGAAAAGGCAACGGCTTGGGCTATTGCGAATACGATGAAAGCTAAAACCAAACTCGGTATGGGCATTAAGAAGAAGAAGAAAGTGTCACTAAAGCGTATTATTCGAGCGGCAAAAGCTTCAATGATGCCGGGTGCCAATGCTGTGAAATCAGCCCTAGAGGGCGCCCGTGCAGCTGTGAGAAATGCTGGTGGTAAGAGAAATATCCGATTACCACGGATCCTGCCTGTACCCCCCAAAATCGGAGGATTCTTGCCGTTTCTTATACCCATTTTTGCTGGACTGAGTGCCACTGGAGCTCTTGCTGGTGGCGCAGCGGGCATTGCTAAAGCTGTAAATGATGCCAATGCTGCAAAACGTACTCTCGAAGAGAGTAAGCGCCATAATAATGCAATGGAGACGATTGCTTTGGGCAAAGGACTGTACCTCAAACCCTATAAAAATGGGATGGGTCTCCGTCTAAAAAACGTATAAGGCTACCACATCGAGCACTCACTGATTACGATTTATCAAGGTTTGCTAAAAACATGCAAATTCCACATTTTCGTGGTGTTTATATGAGAAATGCATTGCCCAAAGGCGGACCTCGAAAATATGAATCAGCTATAGTGAACCTCGATGATAAAGAAGGTTCTGGCACACATTGGGTTGCGTACGAGAAAAAGAACAACAAAGTCATTTATTTCGATAGCTTTGGCAACCTGCAACCACCGCCAGATTTAATGAAATATCTCGGTGTTGGTAGCACCGTAAATTACAATCATGAAAAATATCAGGATTATGACACAGTAATATGCGGACACTTGTGTCTCAAGTTTCTAAATGCAGAACTATAAAATGAGCTCTCACATGATACCTGGTATCAGTTAAACATCAGACGCGATGGGTGATTCTTTTACGCTAACACTATCGGGCACATCGTCGATACTCGAGGCTTACTTTTTTCCTCCAATTGAGTTGTCACCATTAAAAAATTATACTTTGGGTCTCGTTGAGCTGCTGACCTTCAACTCTATTCCTAATATAGACGTGGGAAATAACAAGTTCCACGTAGACAAGGAGATCATCACTATACCAACTGGAAGTTACGAAATTGAAGATCTTGAAAATTATCTGCAAAAAGCGCTCTCCGATCGTAACATCATCGTCAATTTAAAGCCTAATAATAATACTCTGTGCAGTGAAATCAAGTGCAATCGTAATATCAATTTTGAACCAAACGATTCTATTGGACGATTGTTGGGTTTCACACCACGCATCCTTCAAGCCAATATTACTCATAAATCTGACTTACCAGTCGCCATACTCAAAATCAATTCACTACGAGTCGAGTGTAACATAACTGCAGGAGCGTATATCAACGGTCAACGAGTGCATACTATCCATGAATTTTTCCCTATTGTCCCACCAGGATATAAGATCGTTGAAGTGCCATCACACATCACTTACCTTCCTATCACTGTACAATCCATACATAATCTACAGCTAAAACTTGTAGATCAGGACGGTGAATTGGTGAACTTTCGAGGTGAGGTTATAACGATTAGACTGCACGTAAAATCATAAAAATGGGCATTGTTTTTGAACCAAAAGGTGGTGGAAGTTATAAAATTGAACAGGCATGCCCAGAGCGAAACAGTCGTCGAGTATCTCTCAAGGAGCTAACACGTCAAAACATTCGGTTTCTGAAGAGTCTGGGTCTGAAACCTCGAGGAAAGTAAAAATACGTGTTTGTTGCATCACAATTTTTTGCTTTTTACCATGGAAGAGATCCTAAGAATACAAAAACCAATCATCTTTGACGAGTCCATCGGGCATTATGAGACTCATGGGCATCAACCATTCGCATCAGCAACCTTCAACAACAACGATGAAATTCGTATCGCCGTTCAGCATCAGGATTTGTGCTTGCTACCAAGCAAGAGCTCATTGCATGTATACGGTAGATTGACAAAAGCTGATGGACAATCTACCGTTGCTGCAACAAAATTGGTGAAGAATGCTATCTGTCACTTATTTGAGGAAATTCGCTACGAGCTGAATGCTGTGGAGATCGATCGAAGTAAAAATGTTGGTCTCACAACACTCATGAAAAACTACATCTCTCAGAATCCTAGTCAGAAGTCTGTGATGGAAAATGCTGGCTGGATGAGCGATGAAGAAGCATCGATAACCGATGATACTGGTTACTTTGACATCTCCATACCTCTGAGTATGCTACTGGGCTTTGCAGAGGACTATCGCAGAATTGTCGTCAATGCCAAACATGAGTTGATTTTGACACGGGCAAATACTGATATGAATGCTATTATACAAACTATTGGGGATGCTGCTGCAGCGGAGCAATTCAAAATTACTCTTTCGAAGATCGAATGGATGATACCATACATTAGGGTTGCTGATCAACGAAAAATTCAACTCTTAAATTACATCGCCAAAGATTCATCTATTCCTGTAAGTTTTCGTGCGTGGGAATTGTACGAGTACCCATTACTACCTACAGCCACAAAACACGTTTGGGTTGTGAAAACCTCTACTCAACTCGAAAAGCCTCGATAGGTTGTTGTGGGATTCCAGACTGCGCGAAAAAATAGTCCTACTAAGAATGCGAGTCACTTTGATCATTGTAACATCAGAGACGTCAAACTCTTTCTCAACTCACAGAGTTGTCCCTATGGGAATTTAAATCTTGACATTGACCATAATCAGTATGCTCTACTCTATGATATGTATGTCAATTTCCAAGCATCGTACTATGTGAAGGAGCCTGAACCACTGATCAGTAAAGGTGACTTTTTGAAGTACGCGCCACTCATTGTCATTGATTGTTCAAAGCAGAACGAATCATTGAAATCTGGACCGGTTGACATTCGATTAGAATTTGAGTCGACAAATCCTTTTCCACCTCAAACCTCGGCTTATTGCTTAATATTACACGATCGTATAATAGAATATAACTCAATCAGTGGAAATGTCAAGAAATTGGTATGAAAAATAAAAAATACATACTTCTTTATTCGTGGTGGGGTTAAAAATGTTGCTATAAAAATATTAGTTAAGCGCTCCTCAGATCAGTCGTGGCTGAGAGATGGAGTACGTGGTCGACCTACAGGGTTTCAAGAAACCCATCAACGAATTTGTGCTCAAAGAATTTTCTGTAATTTCCTTTACCGATTCCACACCTTTGACACTGCTCTTTGAAGCACCCTGCGCGTGGAACAATTTGCCAGTAAAATACAAATGTACAAACGCATGGCTGACACGCAATTTCCATGGAATACCCTGGAACTTTGGTTCTGTGCCCTATAACGCTGCAACCGGAATTATCCGAAGCATTTTACACAATACTAGAACTATCTACGTGAAGGGTTCAGAGAAGAAAGAATGGTTGGCGAATTTTTTGTTGGAAGGATCCGAACGCATTGTCAATCTTGAAATGCTTGATTGTCCGTCGTTGCAAAAGTTGCAGAAACAATCAAATACTGGATGCCCACATCATGAAAATGCATTCAAATTCAATTGTGCTAACCGAAATGTTCAGTTACTAAAAAATTGGATTCTCGAACCTACCGATTGAAAATATCTTTTTTTAATAAGTATATAAGTTATGAATATTTTGTGTCTCAAAATTTGCTGGAATACAGTGTCAGGTTTTTATAAAAATAAATAAAAATTTCATATGAAAAGTATTTATTGACTTTTTTTTTACATTATTCCTTCACTTTAGGTATTCGAATTATCTCTACAAACTCCTTTAAATGCTTCACGTGATTATGTAAGTTTTGAGCAAAATCTATTACATCGTTGACCGGTTTATCCTCTAAAGAGACATATGAATTTGCCTCTATTTTACATTTTAACTGAAACAATTTTTTAATTACTTCAGAAACATCATTATTTAAACATCGGACGTGTTTATCGATAATGTCGATTAATTCATGTGTACGCTTGCACTGTGCACAAAGTGGTTGATCGTTGCTGCCGGTGCCGCCCTCTTGCTCGCATTTCACTTTTCTCAAATTTCTTTGAAACTCTACTATGTCGTTGAGAAACTCGTAGACTGCATCTGGTGGATTGTCTCCAAAATACTTGTGTACAGCATCCTCATAATCACAGAAGTATGGTGGAAAAAAGCACAATTGTTGCAACTGGTCTGGACTTAATTCATTCATGTTGATGACTGACTGTCATCCGACGAACAATTTTGCTTTTATACCTCTTGGAAGCTTCTAGAAGCTTGGAACTTTTATTACTCCCCACTACTACTGCACAAAAAGCATGTAAACTAACACCTTTAACCATGAACGTTCTGCAATATTTAATTACTTCTGATGGTAGTGTCTGTTGAATATAATTTTCAGAATAATGTTATTCGAATATTCGTTTTTATGTTCAATTGTCCATAGATGTTTGAGAGGAATAATGAATAAGAAACAAGTTTTTTTATAAGTTTATTTTGAAACTTGAAACCCTTTTTTCAATGAATAAAACAATATGTCTACGGTTATAATACTGTATCTGCAGAACTCTTTTGTCAAATAAAATTTGGTTATAATGGAAATGTGTAATCGATGATTACACCTTTAGTAATCTGAGTTGAAAACTCGATTTGATTATATTCACCGCCAAGGTAGCGCATCTGAAGTCTGTTCTCTTCACATGCTTCCATCATTTCTTGTAGGAGCTCATCATTATCATTCAAACGCTTTGTCATTCTCGTAGACAAAAAAACCGAAAAGCTATCTTCCACATCTACAGTTATCCTGATACCGAATTTTGTTGTAATTCGACACACCTTGGTGATTTTATAATCTTTATATAACACCAGATCCTCCAAGTCTTTTATCGGTAGGTATTCCTGGCTGTTCACCCGCCGCCTCACTTTGTTGATTTTTGATAGATCCATGTTAGTTTGTTGTTAAATTAAAATCAGTCGAAGAACAATTGTTGAATGTTTCAAGAATCGAATTTCTCGCCCTTTATAGCTAACCTCTGGCAGGAAATCATCGAAACTTCGAGAGGGCTGTCATCGTGTACCCCCACCCCTATGCGTCTACCAAGGTTAGGCATATTGTCTTTAATCTTTCACACGTGGAGTATAAACAAAATTATTTGCGTCCAATTTTTTGGAATTATATGTTTTGCATGTAAGAGGGGCGTATAAGCTATATCACACACACAGCCGATATCACCTTATTCTGTTTATGTTATAAATCTTGCCACTGCGTATTTGAAATTTGATACCGTTTATATATACCGATACATCTTTCACACGTGCAGTATAAACATCCTGTCGTCTTGTCGCCCTCATTACCCTCCGCTGACCCTGATCCTCAATGACATTGACGTCATTATCGAACCTTCGAGAAGGAACGACCTCTATCTTGCGACTCTCATTGACCTTGACGTTCCTTGATCCTGACGTCATCATCGAACTTTCGAGAAGAAACGCGTGACGTTATCATCGAACCTTCGAGATGGAACAGCCTCTATCTTGCGACTCTCATTGACCTTGACGTCATCGTCGAACCTTCGAGAAGAGACGCGTGACGTCATCATCGAACCTTCGAGAAGGAACAACCTCTATCTTGCGACTCTCATTGACCTTGACGTTTCGAGAGGGGACGCATGACGTCATCATCGAACCTTCGAGAAAGTTCCAGAAGTTTCTGGAAGGTTCTAGAAGGGGTTCGTGTCTTGGCTAAGGGGTCGGTAAGTGTCGGTAACAGGAATCTGTATCTAGAAACCCCCTTGTATATCTACTTATCCTCCTGCAAAGATGGGGTGGAAATGAATAATCAGCGATGGAAACAGCGGTATCTCGAGAACGGAAAAGCAATCGAAGAAAAGTTGCGAGTAAAAATTGCACAGCAAAAGATTGAACGTAAAAAACATTCCAACTTGTTTTCTATCAACCGTATCAACCACGGTCTTACATACAGGTCTGAAAACTCCCGTGGTGGAGGTGGTGGCAGGGTGTCAAGTCGTCACGGGCCTACTGTCTACTGTATCAACTGGATCGCGCAACTCGCCATTGTGTAACTCTCCAACCGTAGCAAGTCTACCCTGTGTGGAAAGTCCCCAACCGTGTAAACTGGATCTAGCGCGAGCTCTAATCCGTAGTATTTTGATATTTCCCTGACGTTCGCGTATCCCCACTTTCACCGCCTTTCTTAGGTACACGCCGGGCAAGTGGGGACTTGCGCGTATCCCCACTTTCACCGCCTTTCTTAGGTACACGCCGGGCAAGTGGGGGGAGAGAGAGAGAGAGAGAGAGAGAGAGAGAGAGGGGGAGAGAGGGGGGAGAGGGGGAGAGAGGGAGAGAGGGAGAGAGAGGGAGAGAGGGAGAGAGGGGGAGAGGGGGAGAGAGAGGGGGGAGGGAGGGAGGGAGAGGGAGAGGGGGGAGAGGGGGGAGAGGGGGAGAGAGGAAGAGAGGGGGAGAGAGGGGGAGAGAGGGAGAGAGGGAGAGAGGGCGAGAGGGGGAGAGAGGGAGAGAGGGGGAGAGGGGGAGAGGGGGAGAGGGGGAGAGGGGGAGAGAGGGAGAGAGGGAGAGAGGGGGAGAGAGGGAGAGAGGGGGATAGAGGGAGAGGGGGAGAGGGGAGAGGGGGAGAGAGGGAGAGAGGGAGAGGGAGAGGGAGAGGGGGGAGAGAGAGAGAGAGAGAGAGAGAGAGAGAGAGAGAGAATCATTACACATAACGTTCCGTATTCTTAGTTTCCTCTTTGCGCGGGACTTCGTTCCCCCACCTCTTGCGTGCTGATCTGCATACACATATATATTTTGTATATGTGTGTATACTATACACACAAACAAAATATTAATGTGCATTCTTGTTCTCCCTTGCCCACTCTTCCGTTTGGCGGGTATACACTGAATATGGCGGGATTGCCCGCATGCACGTTTTGTTACAGAGAACTTCTGAATTCAATTTATATACATAATGTTAATTGATAATAAATTTAAATTATATATATTGTGACGAAAAAATTTTGAGCGAGTCACATTTAAAAGAAAATTGGTCGAACCTCCCCGACCCTCCCGCTCAATGCTCCGGCCACAACAAAATCTCTTAGGATCTATTCCGGGAAAACAAAAATTATTGTAACCCTTATTAATTATTTTTGATTTTTGTATTTTAATTTCGAGCCATATTTGAAACCGGGGCTAAGGGCTGACACACACCGATCTGATCAGCTGTATTGACGTCTGAACGAGAGCGAGAGAGACAAACAACTTCGGCCAATTACTGTCATCGTTGGTGTATTTCGAGCAGGGCTCATACACTTGGCCATTTCCGCCTTCGATTTATCGCTGCCAATCTCTGGATCTCGCCCAACAACTATACTGGATAATGAAATGATAAGGATTGAGGATTCTCGTCGTCGCGCGTCGTCGATTACATTTTTGCCGTTACGATATTTCGTCCAATGTTTCTCATCTCCCGGAAATATTTTGTGAAATCAACAATCTCATAAAGAATGGCTTGTCCACGGAAAAAGGGTAACATCAAAAGCTAGGAGTCTGAGATTGAATTTTCGTTATCACTCAATTTCGAAAATCTCAGCTCCGTCTCACGCTTATTTAAATTCCCCTGTATGGAAGTCTGTACATCGTATTCGGGAGACAATCGAGAACATTCGGTAATTAGAGTAGGGGGAGAGTTCGCTGTCCCGCCTGAGACTCATCATTGCGATTATCGTTAGATTTTCACGTGGCATTGAGCGCGACGGACGTCCGAGATTATCCTCAAAGTACGTAATTTTGCCTGACGCGATTCGTATGGTCGGTGAACCCGTCCCGATATCTTTTGGCGTTTTCTTTAAAACATAAAATAAAGTCTAGGCCATTGTAGCGCTAGAGTTCGGCTCTATTGTTCAAGTTAACGGTCATGGCAACGGTTTTGCCTTTTTGTTAAATTTCGTTTGGTTTCTTTCCCGCGAAGCGATCTGTGCTACGACACGGGAAAGGAAAATATTGTGGCCGGTAGTGAAAATCTCATATTTTTGTTCGTGTATTAAAATATATCATGTATTGGTTTTGTAGGCATCGAGAAAGGAGCGCGAATTTCGGGAGTGTTAGAGAGTGTAGCGTGAGTGTGTGTGTGTGCGGCCGGGAGAATCGCCGTCATTATGTCAAGTTCGAAAAGTCCGGCCGAGTAACCGATTATCGGGGGCTTGGTACCTTATTTTTCGTGTCTTTTGGTTGAACATCGATTTTCCTGTATTTTATAAAATTCTTTTCGCGAGTAGAACCGCGGCGAGAATCGTGAAGGACTCGGTTAATTTTATAATCGTGTGTGTAGGATCCCGGTCGTGTGAGTGTGAGTAAGAGTGTGATCGCGTTCGAGCTTCTCTCTCGATGACCGTTTGCGCGCGTATATTTTCTGACTTGTGTCTCGCGAATGATTCATTCTTAATTTTTTCTATTGTACCGATATTTAAAATTATGATTTATTTTTCCTGGGATTTATCCCGTAATTAATTTGATTATTAAATAAACTTAAATTGTTGAGTTGAAGGACAATCCGATTTTCATTTTGTTCTCAAATTTTTCCAACGTGCCTAACTCCGCCCATTCCGCTGCAGCAAAGCTGGTCAACTTTCTCTCTTTTTCTCCCGTTAAGTCGCTTAGGCGACTGGCGCCCAAATTAATAAAATAAATTAACGTGGAGGAAGAGAGCGAATTTTGTGACAATCGCGGCTAGGAAAATTTCCGTCACAAATTTGGCGCCCAACGTGGGGCAAGACGTTGGAAAAATGTTCAGTAAAGTTTTTGTGAGTTTGGATGAAAATCGAATTTAAAAAGTGCGGTACAAAAGAAGTGAAATTTCGTATATTGTATAATTTTCATATTCCCGTAATAATCGTGGAATTTTGTTCTCGAATATTCGTCGGGATAAAGTTTTTGAATTTTGAAAATCGCGAATCTATAATTACCGATTGGTCGTGACAAACAAATTTTTTTTTTCCTTTCTCGTGGTCAGCTGTTAGTCGCTGAGCATCTTCGCTTCGTGAACTCTGTGTACGTGTTGTCTCGTCATGTGTTTACTGTTTTTCTGTCACTGTCAGTTCGGAATATCGTTGGCCTTGATAGGTTTGAGACTGCTAAGAAAATAGCATGAGAGCCTATATATGAAATAATATTCCGGAAATATTTTTCAAGTTCAATGTTTTCTTTTAAAAGTGCTCGGTTCATATATCGGGTGTCTCGAAAGTGAGTTTCCCGTGTTGAAGCACTATTGTTTGAATTTTGCCACACCGATGTTTCCGATTCTGACAGTTGTTCGTCAATGTGTTCGTTATGGTTTCTGGTATTTATTTATTGATCTGTTTATTTATTTGTGTAATGTTGACGTAAATTCTGGTTTCACCAATTATTTATTGAATTGTATCGTCCACATATTTATTATAGTATAGTATTTATTTTTTTTAATTATTATATATGACTAATTTCTTTACAAAATTTGGAATGACATTTTATCATTTTTTTTTATTGTTGACAAAGGATGAGCTAATTATCGTCGTTTGTAACGATTTTAATGTTCCGAAAACTTTTGTATTTTCGTCATCTTATTTATTTTGATTCATTATTTTATTGTTGACATTTATTTTATATTTTACTTTATCGTTGTGATTACGTAATTTTTAGATTTTGATTTTTTTAAATTATGAATAAATAAAATTTTTTTATCATGGACTTCTGATTTGGTTTTTAAAAAAAAATTTTGATTATTTATTTTTGTTTTTGTATTTTAAATGATGACGTGTGAAAACAGAATTTAAGCCAGTTATTTATTTGATTTGTTTTTTTTTTGTTGTCACGTCCATTCGCAATTGCTTTGTGTCATTTTTGAAGTTCTTTTTTTTCCTTCCTGACAAAATTATGTCTCTCTTTCCCGATTAATGAATTTTTTTTTAATTTTCGTTTCGAATATATTTTTTTTTATTCGATGTTGTGATGTTCTGCGTAGCGGAGGCAACTCCGTGCAGCGTAGAATATTTCATGCTTGAAAAGGAAACGACAAATAATTACGAATAATTCTCGGTGATCATTTTGGTCATATGAAAAAAATTGATTTCGATTCCGTAGGGGTGTTAAGCCCATGGAAGTTATCGTGATCGGGAAAGAGAAAGTACACGGAGAAAAATATTTGGAATTTGGAAAAATATATTTGGATTTGGTTTCGTTTGGTTTCGGTTGGGAATGATCGGGTCGATATTAAACAATTGGTTTTTGGGTGTTTAATATTCCGAATTCATACCAACACCTCATAGTCGACTTTAAACCTTACTGGTTTTGGAAGCGCTCAATTATTATATAAGATTAAGAATTAGTTTATTTATTTATTGCAATTGCGAATTTATTTATTGTTTTGTCTCTTTATGTTTTGTGTTTGTTATGGTATGTGACGGAAGTTCCCAATTTATATGGCGATTTCGAGTTACTTGGATTGCGGGTTGATCGCCGTAATTTGAGTGATTTTGTTTCGTGACATTGGTCGGCATTTAATGATTGTTTGCCACTACGGCCAGTGTTTTGGAAACTTCAACGATTTATTATTGACGTTTGCGGGTTGATTTGTAGTCGATAATTTTTGAAAAGAATATCGTGCAAAATATATAAGTCCCGAATATTTCATCGCTAGGCGGGGGGAACCCCTTGCATTTTTAGGGAATTAATAACGTTTGGTTGCGCTGAAAAATGCCGAGGCTTGCCTTAAAATGTAATGCTGCGGTATCCATCAGTAATACCTTTATCGTGTTGAAAAATGTTTTCCATATCACGATTTCTCATATCGTCTGCGAATTGGTCCCGTCAAATATTGAAAAGTTTACGTGTAATTTTTGTTGTGTTACGTCCTAATTTATTTTTGACTTTGCTCGACGGGGTAATGTCAAAGTTTGTCATTATGTGAAGTAGGTATTGGTGTTTTGTTCTACTGTTGTTTATTTGGTTCACGGGATTAACAGTTAAATCGTCCCGGAAAAAGGAACTGAGAAGTTGAACCGTGGCCGGGATCTTCGTCGTTATATTTTGAAAACAAACGGAGGGTTCACTGGCCGGGACGGCCAGCGTCTAAGGCGGGGGGAGTTGTAACGAAAAAATTTTGAGCGAGTCACATTTAAAAGAAAATTGGTCGAACCTCCCCGACCCTCCCGCTCAATGCTCCGGCCACAACAAAATCTCTTAGGATCTATTCCGGGAAAACAAAAATTATTGTAACCCTTATTAATTATTTTTGATTTTTGTATTTTAATTTCGAGCCATATTTGAAACCGGGGCTAAGGGCTGACACACACCGATCTGATCAGCTGTATTGACGTCTGAACGAGAGCGAGAGAGACAAACAACTTCGGCCAATTACTGTCATCGTTGGTGTATTTCGAGCAGGGCTCATACACTTGGCCATTTCCGCCTTCGATTTATCGCTGCCAATCTCTGGATCTCGCCCAACAACTATACTGGATAATGAAATGATAAGGATTGAGGATTCTCGTCGTCGCGCGTCGTCGATTACATTTTTGCCGTTACGATATTTCGTCCAATGTTTCTCATCTCCCGGAAATATTTTGTGAAATCAACAATCTCATAAAGAATGGCTTGTCCACGGAAAAAGGGTAACATCAAAAGCTAGGAGTCTGAGATTGAATTTTCGTTATCACTCAATTTCGAAAATCTCAGCTCCGTCTCACGCTTATTTAAATTCCCCTGTATGGAAGTCTGTACATCGTATTCGGGAGACAATCGAGAACATTCGGTAATTAGAGTAGGGGGAGAGTTCGCTGTCCCGCCTGAGACTCATCATTGCGATTATCGTTAGATTTTCACGTGGCATTGAGCGCGACGGACGTCCGAGATTATCCTCAAAGTACGTAATTTTGCCTGACGCGATTCGTATGGTCGGTGAACCCGTCCCGATATCTTTTGGCGTTTTCTTTAAAACATAAAATAAAGTCTAGGCCATTGTAGCGCTAGAGTTCGGCTCTATTGTTCAAGTTAACGGTCATGGCAACGGTTTTGCCTTTTTGTTAAATTTCGTTTGGTTTCTTTCCCGCGAAGCGATCTGTGCTACGACACGGGAAAGGAAAATATTGTGGCCGGTAGTGAAAATCTCATATTTTTGTTCGTGTATTAAAATATATCATGTATTGGTTTTGTAGGCATCGAGAAAGGAGCGCGAATTTCGGGAGTGTTAGAGAGTGTAGCGTGAGTGTGTGTGTGTGCGGCCGGGAGAATCGCCGTCATTATGTCAAGTTCGAAAAGTCCGGCCGAGTAACCGATTATCGGGGGCTTGGTACCTTATTTTTCGTGTCTTTTGGTTGAACATCGATTTTCCTGTATTTTATAAAATTCTTTTCGCGAGTAGAACCGCGGCGAGAATCGTGAAGGACTCGGTTAATTTTATAATCGTGTGTGTAGGATCCCGGTCGTGTGAGTGTGAGTAAGAGTGTGATCGCGTTCGAGCTTCTCTCTCGATGACCGTTTGCGCGCGTATATTTTCTGACTTGTGTCTCGCGAATGATTCATTCTTAATTTTTTCTATTGTACCGATATTTAAAATTATGATTTATTTTTCCTGGGATTTATCCCGTAATTAATTTGATTATTAAATAAACTTAAATTGTTGAGTTGAAGGACAATCCGATTTTCATTTTGTTCTCAAATTTTTCCAACGTGCCTAACTCCGCCCATTCCGCTGCAGCAAAGCTGGTCAACTTTCTCTCTTTTTCTCCCGTTAAGTCGCTTAGGCGACTGGCGCCCAAATTAATAAAATAAATTAACGTGGAGGAAGAGAGCGAATTTTGTGACAATCGCGGCTAGGAAAATTTCCGTCACAATATATATATGGACAGAAATTTCCTTCAAGGTTACGATATGCTTGCAATAAAGTTGGAATATCTCTCAAAATACGTGATCAATCTTTAATGATTACGGAATTTCATTCAGTAGACTTAACTTTATTAGCTACAATCAATTTCAAACGCGATAGTTATAGGGAAGATCAATTTTTCATCAATTATATTTAGAAGGTTATATCGCGGCGATAAGAATATATATATATATATTGTAACGGTACGCTTTTTACGTTCCCCGCTACGCGTGAATTCGAGCAACTAAGAATGTTTAGGAGCAGGTATGAAAAGAAGCGTGAGTCAGAGGTTTTGTGTCAAAAAAATAAATGATCGTGTTTATTTACAATGTTTTGTCAGTGTACAAAAATAAAAATGCAAATCATTGGTGTTTTCGTGGTAAATTAAAGTTTTTCAGATTCCTTTATGTCAAGAAATTTGTTCCTTTATGTCAAGAAATTTGTCCTAATCTCAACATACTTTTCCAATTTACAGGCTCTTTTCTCTTGTGTCAATAACTTGTCCAATTTATGCTCTTAGCTCCCTAATTTCAACAAACTTGTCCAATTTATAGGCTCCTTTCCCTTGTGTCAATAGCTTGTCCAATTTACGATGTTAGCTCCCTAGTTTCAACAAACTTGTCCAATTTATAGGATCCTTTATCCAATTCAATCAATCCGATTTATTCAATGATTCGATATAATTTTAATCTCATCTCTTTCCATGGCTCGATATAGTCTTATAGAGATTGATTGAATTATTAATTTTATTGTTTCGAAAATTGAAAGAAATTGAAATGACTGAAAAAGTTCTCGCTTCAAAAAAAATATAAATTGTTTTTTAATTTGTTTAAGTGAAATTAGTTATTTTTACTCCAACAAAAAAACAATTAAATGGTTTAATGAAAAAGGGTCCTATGCCAAGCATCTTCAGACTGCACGGAATCGCACGGTCCCCTCCCGCTTTAGCATAGGAAAGGAAGGATCAGAATTGAGAATCTGCAGACCCTACGGAATCGCAGAGTCCCCTCCCTCTCAATAATGATGGATAAGGTTATCACGTTAGAAATCTTTGACCTGCACGGAATCGCACAGGTCCCTCCCTTCTTGGCGTGATCGGAAAGGAATTTCACCCTCGAATCTGCAGACTGCACGGAATCGCACAATCCCCTCCCTCTCGGCGTGAAATTTGAAATATTTAAGGTTAGGGATTGTTGGAGCTTGTTTTTCCAGAGTCACTACCTCTGTACTTGAAGCGAGAGCTGATTCAAGAATGAGCTGCCGTTGCTGATCCGCACGGCCTTTTATACGCATTTAGACAAAGGAATAATGATAATGATTCGATCTAAAAATAACATTGGACTTTGCTCCGAGGAATAATCTCGAACCAGAGTTCTTTCACTAAATTCACGGATTGGTCAGCCAACTTGTCGCCGCGGCGTGATTGGTTGAGCTTAAGGCTGATTTCCATTGCTCATGTAAGAAATCATAATTTTATAACGGAAATAAATGTTTTTGTTGTTAAAGGTTCGTTTTTATCCTTTTTTAACTAAAATAAAACAAATTTTCTTTTTAAAAATGATAAAGTGACAATTTGTGAGCGATGTAGAGCATTATTTCCCTTGGATCCAAACTCTGTTTCGTGATTTGCCATTTCCGTTGGAACCAACATCCCATTGGACTTTGCATGATTTGACCACCTTGTGAATTTTGTTTTATTATTCAAATTTTACCTTTTTCGTTGTTTTTCATCTACGAATAAGTCTAACTAATGTTTCAGGACATAAATTAAGAGATTTTTAATGAAAGAACGAACGAGAACTGATTCTCTGTGTAGCCTGAGAGTTTTGTCGAGGAGTGTCGCCTCGAGCGGCTGAGCGCAGGCTCGACTGTGCTGGCGCGCATTTCAAATTGTAATAATTGATAGATAAAAAGAAAGAGTGCCGTTTCAACGCCCCCCAGAACAAAATGAATTGAGAACTCGAAATGATTTTTGTTCTTCTATAAGGAGGACGGGGCGGGGAATTGATGATCGTTTGTTGATGGCCCTGTTGGCTTCATTTGGCTGTTTTGACGACTCATTCTTCTTCCGGGTCTCCGTAAAGAACCTCTTGTCTCAATAATTCCTCTGCGTCAAGGAATTCTAGATGATCGCGGTGCAATTGCTCAGCTCGCGCTTCATCATAGTGTTGTCCGAGTGCTTCACCCTCATTCACCCTCCGCCGGATCTGGTCCGTCGTTGCCCATTGGATGTCGTCCCTGAGGCTGTAGTTGTATTCTTCTCTCCTTGCGTGGTTGTTTCTGATAAGACTCTCTCCCAAGTTTACGCGGAATGCATGTAGATACAAGTTAATTCCATGACCCCCAATAGTTGGATGCTCATCAATGATAGAAACATATGCCTTTTCGTTGACCATTTTTTGCTGATGGTGGAGACAGACATTCTTCTCCCATTGCTCTCCGAAGTATGGTTTTATGTCCGATATGAAAGCTTTGGTTGAAAAGCAAGGTGCACACGTAAATTCGTGCGGAATGCGTTTTAAATCGTCGACAGGGGTTATAAGTTTGACTCCTCTATCAATTAATCTGACAGTCGCTTCGTCTTCATCGATTTCGAGGACTTTTGCTCGATATGCGACGTCCATGTTTATTAAGGCGTACCATTTGTCTTTTTCAATCTTTGTAGGTGGGCTAGGTCGTTGGTGAGCTATGAAATCGGCCATTTCTTCCTCGAAGGCTCGTAATTCTTCGTATTTGGCCGGAGTGGTGAAGGTTAAATTTGTTGGGCTCATGAAATCGAGTATCATGACCTCGAGGTTGCCTTCCCATGTTGATGGCCACGAAGTTGGGTTCGGAACGCCAGGAATTACGTGTTGACTCATATTGATTTGGAAATTCTGTTGAGTTTCTGGATCGATGTTGACGGTAGCTCGTTTCGGTGTCGAATGGTGATTTTTGACCTGAGGGAGCTCGATTTATATGGATCCAGGTTCCCCCACTCCTTGTCCATTGTCGCCCTCTAAGCTGATGATTTCGTTGATTTTGAGGGTGGGGATGGCTCTAATTTTGCTAATTCCCTATGATTCTCAATTGTTATTGTTATTTTGTTTTGCATGTTTCAACAGGTAAGTATAACGCTTAAAAAATTCTTTTATTTCTTTTCAGGTTTGTATTCGACTCATTCTCCCCCCCTTTTTCTTTTTTTTCGTTTTTAGGTTCTACGAGACCAGTTTCATAGGTAAGTGATATTTCTGTAAGTATTTTAATCTTCTCTTAATTTATTAATTTTTCTTTTTGTTTTTTCAGGTATGCAGAGATGAGAGTTCTAGGTAAGTAATCATTTGCATCGTTATTCTAAGTGTTATTTCTTTATGTTTTTCTATTTTCAGATTTTCACGTTCTAGGTACAAAAATTTCGGGTAAGTAAATGATTCTTCTCCTTCTGCATATTGTCTAAAAATGGTATTTTTTTACTAATTTGATTGTTATTTTTCCGCTTTTTCAGGTTCTCTGGACATTGGACGTTTCGCAGGTAAGTTATGTTTTGTTTTTGTATGCTGTAGCTTGTTACTAATCGTTATTTTCCTAATATTCGCTTTTTGTTTTCAGGACATGGGTTAAAAAGTTTTACCAAAAACATCAAGGATTTGTCACATGTTAAACCAGTTTTTTTTATTCAATAATCGTCAATACGGCAAATAAACTGCGCTTGGTACATTGTTGCTTAATCAAGAAAAATGAAATAAATGAATCGTTTTCTTTGTTACTTCGTTGCTTTCTCATAATGGTAAAAAAAATCTCACTATTCTTCTTGCTCGAAATCATAAAAAAAAATGTTAATCATCCCTTCCCATATCATTGTCTCGTAAAGTTATCTAATAGAAAATGAATAATTCAATTATTGAGTATCAGTGATCAGGTGTCCCATTATTGTTGTTAATCTTTCAGTTTGCTGTTGATAATTTCTCTAGTGATCTGCCTTCTTTTGTCACCAATATCTTGCTGGGTGAAATCAAACGGCCGGTCGGCTGCCTCATATTCTGCAAAAAGGCAGACAAACACGCCACAATCGTAGTCGTTTTGTTGGCGGGGAATCTCTCTTCTCACAGTTAAAGTCCATTTCTCAGGAGTGAAATTTTTCTGGTCTTTCTCTTTGGCTTCTTTCACGAGGTACTCGTAGAGTGTTGTTAGACATCCCTTGTCTCTTCCACCCAGGCTATCGTAATAGCTTATATTTTTTTTAATTAAATTTACTGATGCCAGGCACCAGTGATTCCCGAAGTGCAAGGGTACAAGTATTTTTTCGAACGAAAACGGGTTGATCGATCTCGTCCACCTCTTAATGGCTTGGTGCCCTCCATTTAGAAGACGAGTGTAAAAAAAAGAGTTCATACAGAACACTTTTTCGTATTCGTTCTTTTTACTTGCTCGTTCAGCGATTAGTGTGAAATAAGCATTTATTATCTCGTCATTGATCCAATTGTGGCCCTGGAGCGTGTCTAAACTTTCCCTTTGGATATTTGACACGTTTTTATTTTCGTCTTCTAAAGGCGCATTCACCCTTTCTGCTTTCCCTCCTACTGTTTCTGTTACGTTTTCCACTTTTTCCTCTTCCTTGTTTGTCATCTTCATTGTCCTTCCGCCTCTTCCTCCATTGTTACACTCCGCGTTATGTCTCTCCTTGTTGATCCCGTAATCTTCTCCCTTTCCTTCCTGTTTTCTTCTTTCTTCTTGATCTTGCTTTTCTTTTTTACTTTTTCTTTCTTTTTTGTCTTTTTTCGATTGTACTTGATTGCTTTTTTTTGTTTCTCTTGTCTTTCGCTTTCTCATCATAATTTTCTTCATTAACCTCTTTTTTATCTCCAACTTCTTCAATCCTTCTTCCTCATGTTTTGGCTTCTGGTTTCTTCTTTTCCAAATGAATTCTCCCACTGCCCATTGCATCCATTCCTTTCCATCATTCTCCAAGTCTTTCCTATATTTCTCTCTTTCTTTTATTTCATCTTGTCTTTGTCTATCTCTTTTTTCTTTTTCGGTGAGTTGCGGCGCTGAGAATTCTCCTAGTATGGGGGAGAGTAAGTTTGGTTCCTTCGTCTCCATCGGAATATCCTGAATTGAGCGATGTTTCTGTATAAAATCTAAGGTCTTTTTTTACTCGCCAGTCTTTGTTCATCAATGTCTATTTTTATTGATCGCCAGGTGAAAGCTTGGACCTTTTTATTTTTAGCTCGTCCTGTCTGTGTTTCCGAATTTTGTGTTGACTTTTTTTTTCATTTTTCTTTCCTCGTTTTCTATGTTCTTGAATGTTTTCCAGTTGTTCGTTCGTTCCTTTTTCTCTGGCGTTGTCTATCATTTCAACCTCCTTAATGTGTTCTTCTTTTTGCTCGCCGTCCCAACCTCCTTCTTGCCCCGTTTGCTGGGTAAAGTGCTTTTTCTTCACTTGATACCTGGTCTGCATCGATGCGTCCATTTTTCCTATTTAGATACATGGTTTGCTTTAATTTTGTAAATTTCTCATTTAAATTCTTTTCTTTTTACCTGTTTTTCTCCCCTTCTTTTTTTTCAGTATCTTTGCACTTTTCTCGGCCACCTGTTTTCCTGTTTTTGAGAACTCGGGGATTCAGTTTTAATACTGTACTCCCGGATTCCCCGTTTTTCATCTGAGGTGCCGGCGCTCGCCACCTCTCTGAAGTTGGCCGGAGTGGCCCATGTGCGTGGAGCGTCGTGAAGTTCGCTGCTTAGGCGTTTAATCTTTGATTTTTATTCTTTTTTCGATTTTTTATATTTTTTTTCGTGTTTTTCTTCATTTTCCAATAAAATTAATAAGGTAAGTAGTGAATTTTTATTTTATTTTCATTTTTTATTGATTTTTTTTGTGTTTTTCAGGTTTTCCATAAAATTGATGACCCATGTGGTGAGGAGAACGACCATCTTGGTACGTATGCATAAATCGTGTTTCTTAGTTTAAATAATAACAAAAATTAACTTTTTCTTTTTCTTCTTGCAGGTTTCGTTTGGAGTTTGATCCACAATGATAAGTATTAAATTAAATTTCTTTGGTCTAAACAATTTTGCTTGTTTTTTTTGTTTTCTTCATAATTAATTTTCTTTTTACAGGTTTCGTTCGTTGGTCCCCCACTGGTGAACGGTATTGATGTGACTTCGATAAGTATTTGTTATTGTGTTTGTTATTCGCATTTGTAATTTATTCTTTGTATTTTTTCAGATTTGCAGCGTGGTACATTCCTCTCTCCACGTCATTATGGATATTTTCGAGGATGTAAGTAGCAGCGGCTATTTGTTTCTTGATCCTGTACGGTCCCTCGTAGATTGAAAAGAATTTGGCCATTTTTTTATTTGTTGGGTCGCTTACGTTGCATGCTTTTGCTAACACAAGATCTCCAACTTGAAATTCAATTAATTTATGTTTTTGATCAAACTTTTCAGCCCTTTTTCTTCCTTTCCTCATAATTCTTTCTCGCGCTAGCATTAGCTTTTCCTCAATCTCTTCTCCTTGCTGTTCTTCCTCTTTATTTATTTGTATCCAGTTTTTCCATACCCTTTGGGGCTTTATATTTTTTTGTATCTCAAGTGGCGTCCTTTCCGTTGTCTCGTGATGAGTTTCATTAATACAATCTTCAATCACCTTCACCCATTTCAACCAGTCCGTGTGTTTGTCCGTTAAAAACGTTCTAAAAAACCTACCTATTTCTCTATTCACTCTCTCAACTATATTTCCCTGTGGGTGCCTTATTGACGAGAAAACAGGCTGTATTCCCTCACTAGCTAATTTTCCTAGCCATACTCGCGACGTAAATTGAGTTCCATGATCAAATTGTAATTTTCTCGGCTTTCCATTTTCCGGGATATAATAATTGAAAATTTTATTGATTGTAGCTGGAGCCGTTGCAGCTTTTAAAGGATAGAGAGCTACAAATTTTGAAAAAACATCGATCGTAACGAGGATGTGTTTCATTCCGCCTTGAGAGGCTGGCAGAGGACCGAAGAAATCAATCGACACGATATCTCCGGGTCCTTCCGGAATGATGTTTTGCTGTGCCGCATATGAATGCTGATTCGGGACTTTATTTCTTTGACACGAATCGCATGATGCGAGAATCTGCCTAATGACTCGATACATTCTTGGGTAAGTAAAATCTTCTTCTATAATTTTCCAAACTTTCTTTGCCCCAATATGACCGTACATCTCATGTGTTTCAGATACTAAACGTTGGAAAATCTCACGCGGCAATACGATTTTACAAGAATTTGTTCTTAATAAAATATCGTTTTTTATTTGAAATTTGTCGTCTTCTTGATCTGTAATCCTTTCTCTGATTTCCCTGATTTTTTCATCTCTCATCTGCCAATTTCCTATGTCTTTGATCATGTTCTCTAGCTCCCTGGACGGTTTGGTGGCCAACATTGTATTTATGATCAATTCTTTTCCTTTTCTGCCCCCCGTATCCGGTGGATTCAAACGACTTAGAACGTCGGCCACAACATTTCTTGTACCGGGACAGTATTCAAATTGGATATCGTAATCCTGAATTGCCAGGATCCATCGAGTTAAACGCTCACTAAGTAGCTGACTGTTTTTTAAAAAGGTTATTAAAAATATTTTTTAAAAAGGTGATCGGTTACGACTCTGATTTTTGCTCCTAACAAGTAAGTCCTCAGCTTTTTTAACGCCCATACTATGGCCAATAACTCTTTTTCTGTTGTTGTATAGGCTAATTCCGGGCCTTTGAGTGTCCTACTTGCGAACATTACGACTCCTAAGTCTCCGTTATCGTCGCGTTGAGCTAAAGTGCCCCCCAAAGCATAGTTACTCGCGTCAGTTTGCAAAATATATTCTTTTGTTGGATCAGGATGTTTAAGCAAAACGTTGTTCACAAATAAATCTTTTACTCTTTGAAATGCCATTTGTTTTTCTTTATCCCAATCCCATTTTGTTTCTTTGCGCAATAATTTCAGAAGAGGAATTGTTTCCTTTGCATGACTTTTAGTGAACTTTGTATAATAGTTCATCAATCCGAGAAAACCTCTGAGCTGTTTTAAATTTCTAGGCGCCGGGAAATCGTGTATTGTTTGTATTTTTTCCGGCTGAGGTTTGATACCTTCTGTCGTTAAGATGTGGCCTAAAAATTCTACTTCTTTCCTGAAGAATCTAGCCTTTTTTAATTTAATCGTCATACCGTGTTGTTCCAAGCGATCTAAAAGTTCGTCTAATTGTCGCATATGTTCTTTAAAACTTGTTGAGATGCACAACAGATCATCTACAAAATTAATCACGTGTTCACCCAGACCATGTAGAATGATATCTAAAGCTCTTAATAATGACGCTGTGCTTGTTTTTAATCCAAATGGAGTCACGGTAAATTCATAAACTTTTCCACGATATCTAAAGGCTGTGAATTTCATTCAATCTGGGTGTAACGGAATTTGCCAAAAGCTATTCGTTAGATCGAGCGTCGTCATGACTTTAGCCGTATGACATTTTTGAAACACTTCTTCAATATTTGGTACTGACTCGTGGTCATCCTCCATAACCTGATTTAGTTTCCTTGCGTCTGAACATAACCTGACTGAACCGTCTTTTTTAATGACTGGAACAATTGGATTTATCCATGGGCTACTAGATCTCTGAATAATCCCATAATTTATTAGTTTATCAATTTCTTTATCTACCTTTTCACGATGCATAAGTGGAACCTCGTAAACGTGAGCAACTATTGGTTTATCCGTAGTTATTTTCAGTTGATGCTCATAAACTGAAATTCTGCCTGTGTTTTTTCGAAAAACGTTCCTCCTATTCCATAAAACCTGTTTGTGAATCTTTTTTTCTTGTTCGGAGAGTTCTGTATGATCTACGATTTCGTTTATTTCCTCTATTGTAATTTCATCGTTTGTTTCTTTATTGCAAATCAGATTTTGTACTGGCTGGACAATAAATTCTTTCATAACATTTTTTTCTTTTAAACTATGCACTGGCTTAATAATTTTCCTTATCAAATTCTCCTTGAATTCATTATTTTCTTTTACCCCTTCTTCTTCGCTAATTTGCCCCCTTTCTACTGTTTTTTCAACTTCTGACTTAATTTCTTCCTTCTCTACAATACTCTCTTTTTCTTTTTTGATTTCTTTTTTTATTTTTGCTTTCTCAACAATTTTTTCATCTTCGCTTTTGATTTCTCCTCCATCTTTAATTTCTCTCTTAACTTCATCTTCATTTTCTCCATTAATTTCTCCATTTACTTGTTTTTCATCCTCATCTTTACTTTTAATTTCTCCTTTAACAACAACATTACTCTCTTTTTCCCTAACTTCTAAACTTTCAATTTTTTCTTTTTCAATTTTTCCTATCGCGGGTATTGTTTCGATCACCTCATTGTATTTTACCTGGAGAGACATCTCTCCCAGGTCTATTAAACTCCTTAATGGTTGCAGGGCATCTACCCCTAGCAACACATCTCTAATTAAGCCAGGCACTATTAAGTACTTCATGAAAGTTTTGATTCTCCCTATTTCTGTCACAGCCATAATCTGATGCTTGATTTTAGTCATTTTTCCTTTAATTGCCCCTTTTACCGTAACTCCTGTCACCGGTAAAAGAGGGCAATGTTTCAAAACCTCCCTATTTTCTAAATAGAACTCTTCCGAAATCGTAGTCACTTTTGAACCCGAATCTATGAGTGCTGTCACTGGAATTCCCTCAATTTTCGCATATATCTCAGGGCATTCAATAATTGGGACTGCCTCCCCATTTATTTCCTCTCCTATTAAAAATTCCCTGGTGTCAGTGAAGATTGTATTTATGGGAATCTCATCATCAAGATTTATCTGTTTCTCGCCATCCCGGTTCCGCTTTGCCGCATCGTGCATCAGGTATTCATTATTATTCTCTTTTTTCGTTGTACCTCGCACACTTTTGTTTTTATGATTTTTGTAGAGTACGAGTACAACGCCTACGCGTTTCCCGCCTTCGAGGTTGTTGGTTGCGGCTCAACTTCTGCCTCGATTATTTGGATCGTTTGTTGTTTGGCATTATTGTCCGTTGAAGGTCCGTTGTTTTGGTTTTGGTTCGGTGGGCTCCAGTTCTGATTTCGAGTTTGTTGGTAGTTCGGATTATAACTTGGGCGTTGATAATAATTTCCCCAGTTTTGTTGGTTGTTTCGGAAGTTTCCGTTATTCGGTCGATGATTATTATAACCATTGTCAGGTCGTTGGTTATCGTTTTGTTGGTAACTCTGTTGGTATTGTTGATTGAAGTTCCTGTTTTGTTGGTTGTGCCAATTCGTGTTACGATGCCCTCCATTGTTACCTCGGTTGTTTTGGTGCCAATTGTAGTTTTGTTGGTGCCCATTTTGATTTTGATGCCCTCCATTTTGAGGCATTTTGAATGGTTTTGGTTCCTGTTTGTCGCAGTTATTTTTGTGGCCTTGGGCTTTTGGAGGTGTTTCTTCCTCAATTCCGGTGTTAACCGGTCCACTTTGATCTAATTTTTCGAGAAATTCGATCAGTTGTTCGAGGTTACCGAAACCACGGCTTATAATTGTCGCCCGGATTTCTTCCGTGAAGTGTTGCGACAAAGAGGCGACAATGTCCTCGTCAGTGGGTGGCGGGATTAAATCTCGAGCTGTCCCAAATGTTCGAGTCGCGTACTCGACTTTGGTCATTTTATTTTTTTCGAGATACTTCCCGAATTCCAGCTCCTTGCGGACCTTCCGCTGCACATCGTGGCTCCAAAATCGATTTATGAATTTTTTTTCGACATCTTCGAAATCGTCGATCGCATCTTCATTGAGGACCCACCATTCCTTTGCTGCCTTCTCCAGGCATTAACCGAGCAGATATTTCATTTCTGTGAATGTGGGATTTGCCACCTCACAATATTTCCTGAATTCCTTGATGAATTTTATGGGTCTTTTGTCTTTTGATCCATCGTACGTTGGCGCCTTTATTTTGAATTTGTTCATTGGTGGCGTTATCTCGTGGTGGAGGAACTTCGTTTCTCGACGATCATCACCATCATCCGATTCTCCTTCATTTTTTTCTGGTTTCGGAACGATTCGTGTGCTTTCGGTAGTTGGACTCTGGAATTTGTCCTTTGTCTCGAGATTTTCAACCCTTTTCCGAATTGCATTCACATCCAATTGCATCTGGGCCACGCTTACCTCGACCACTGCGCTTTTAGACTCGTTCTCTTGCACGACTTTGGTCAGGCCGGTGACGTGTCGTTTGATCGGTTCGTAAATTTGATGCACGTCGGTTGCGATTTTGGCTTGCATGATGGTCAATCTTTCCGAGAATTCTGCCCTTAATTCGACACAGGCTTGATTATTTTTAGCGATCTCATTTGCCATAATCTGCACCTGTGATTTCATCTCTTGCATCGCCTCCATTAAACTGACCAACAATTGGTTGTTAACCTCTCCAAACCCGACTCGACTACGGTTCGATTTCGGTGTACCAAATTCCTCGAGTCGATTCTGTTCGATCCCTTCTTCATTTGTTTCTTTGTTTCCAAAGTTTGCCCTTGACTGATTAAAAACATCCCCCGCTCCGGGAGGCGGAAGCGTGGTTGTAAAATCATGTGTTTGTGTATCAGTTTCTGGATTTTGAAAGCCCGAATCTGGGATAACCTCAGCTATTTCTTTATTGTCAGCCATTTTAAGGACTCGAATAATTTTCATTCAACTCAAAGCAAAAGGAAAGTTCTTTATATTCCCACTCTCTTTATCAATACCTGCCCCACGTTGGGCGCCAAGTTGTAACGGTACGCTTTTTACGTTCCCCGCTACGCGTGAATTCGAGCAACTAAGAATGTTTAGGAGCAGGTATGAAAAGAAGCGTGAGTCAGAGGTTTTGTGTCAAAAAAACAAATGATCGTGTTTATTTACAATGTTTTGTCAGTGTACAAAAATAAAAATGCAAATCATTGGTGTTTTCGTGGTAAATTAAAGTTTTTCAGATTCGTTCCCTAATTTCAATAAACTTGTCCCATTTAGTTCCTTTATGTCAAGAAATTTGTCCTAATCTCAACATACTTTTCCAATTTACAGGCTCTTTTCTCTTGTGTCAATAACTTGTCCAATTTACGCTCTTAGCTCCCTAATTTCAACAAACTTGTCCAATTTATAGGCTCCTTTCCCTTGTGTCAATAGCTTGTCCAATTTACGATGTTAGCTCCCTAATTTCAACAAACTTGTCCAATTTATAGGATCCTTTATCCAATTCAATCAATCCGATTTATTCAATGATTCGATATAATTTTAATCTCATCTCTTTCCATGGCTCGATATAGTCTTATAGAGATTGATTGAATTATTAATTTTATTGTTTGGAAAATTGAAAGAAATTGAAATGACTGAAAAAGTTCTCGCTTCAAAAAAAATATAAATTGTTTTTTAATTTGTTTAAGTGAAATTAGTTATTTTTACTCCAACAAAAAAACAATTAAATGGTTTAATGAAAAAGGGTCCTATGCCAAGCATCTTCAGTTAGTGTCCAGGCCTCGCGTCTCGTGACGGTCGACCTATGCTGCCTCACCCTTTCGGGTATACGCAACGTTCTTCCATCCACCCCCTATCAAAGATCCACTTCCCCGGGAGGGGCAATAGAAAAATCCTTTGACCTTCGCTGGTTCGACTAGCGAAAAGAGCAGTTTGGCTACGCGGGGACCCGTCCGTCCGACGTCCCGAAGAAGGTCTTTCGGACGCATTCCCGCGCACTCACGGGGAACCTCGGGAAGGCCTGCTCTCGCGTCCCGCCTGGACGCGGCCCAGAAAGTGACAAGGAATTAGGATGGGAGATTGGAAGTTATTATCCGAATGTGTAAGTGTGCGCGTTCTTGTTGGGTCTGTGTGTGTTGTGTAAGTGTAATTGTCTGTGTGACCTATCCATCCTGTTTAGCTGCGTTCGTGCCCGCCTGGATGTCCCGGGTGACTCGCGAAGTAGTGCGGACCCGGTAGTCCGCCACCGGAGGTGTCCGACATCACCCCCTCCGGCTAGGCAAGCATCGAGACCCGCAGTTTTCGACCCTCTGAAGGTGGAGCAACTCTACTTTCCTACCTGTACTAATTTCTTCTATTTGTCTTAAAACTAGTTCTCGCCTGCCTAACTGAGCAGCTCCCTCTGTTACCCTCTGCCCCCTATTTCTCAAATTCCCCTGTTTTCGTTCCGCTCCCTTGATTTTATTTATGTTCCCGCTTCACCCCTCGCGCTCTTATGCACTAGACTTACCGCGTGCTCACTCTTCTGTTGTCCTCTTGTGCTTACTTATCTATCGATTGTATATTATTATTATTATGTGTTAGTACGCGTTCTTGCCCCCATCTCCATTTCGTCGCTACTATCGCTGTTGTCGCTGTTGTTCGCATTCCTTCAAGTTCCATGCTGTTGCTGCTGCTGTTCTTCCTTTGATGATTGTGGCGCGCGGTGTTCTCGTTCTTCTTGATCTTGATCCCATGTCCTCTTAATCCTACGCCCTATTCCTCTAATGGGTTTTGATCCTACTCGTATTCGCGGCCGCGGGTTATTGTTAGTACTGTTAGAATATGTTGTAAGTCTTACGTTGTTCGTTCGCGTTATTAATTCACTCACCCAAACGCAAAGCCACACACACAAAACCATGCGCCTGTTGAGCTACCTCATAAGGGAGCTGTCAGTGATGCTCCGAGTGCCGGTCTGCCCAGGCATTCAGACACTCGGCAGTCCCTGCCTGCCTATCTATTTCTTCTACTCAAACCCTTTGAGCCACAAAGCCTCGCAGCAGAAATCGGAGAAGACGGAAAAGGCCTCGGAGCTGGACACCAAGTGGTGAGCCGCCAATGGCCAATCCCGCCCGCCGAGCTGTTCCCGCAGAGCGACCCTCTGCGGTTCGAACTCGGGACATTCGAGGAGGAAGTGCTGCACCGTGTCACGCCCTCCACACGCACACCCGTCTCCGTCCACGAGTCCAAGTGACGCGAGGCGCGCCTTGAAGTTCCCATGGCCGGAGACTACCTGCGTCGTATAGTGGCTTGGCTGGAACCAGCTCGCGCTCATCCTCTCCCGAATGCTTCTGAAGAAGGCGTATGTGGTACGGACTTTATCGAAGAGTCCCACCTAGCCTGCCACATATTGAGAGCCTCGCCCTTGATGATGTCCACGGCGGCTGGTCCGCCCGCTGGAATCATCACATTGTTGATCCTGGTGTCCCAACCTACTCTAACATCGTATCGCGCCTTACTCTGTCCCAAGAGGATTTCGACCGGAAGTGCGCCCCCTATTACACACAGCGCCTCGTACGACGCCGTCCTATAAGCCCCGGTAGCCGCGATAAGCGCAAGCCGCTGCGCCGTTTTCAAGACTCTAGTATCCGCGAATTTACATAAATCAGCCCATCCCGCAGCGGCGTAACTCACCGTTGGAGGGAACACCCCCTTATAGAATTTCCCCATCGCCCCATAGCGCAAACCCCACGCTGCCCTCGCGAGTCCCCCCAATCTCTGAAAAAGCCTCGTGCACTTCCCCTTAAGATAGTTGACGTGAGTTCTAACTCCCAGTCCCTTGTCAAAGTGGACACCAAGATACCTAACGCTATCCTTGAAGCTAATTCTAGTATTCCCTATACGGATCACCGTGTACCTATTGGCCAAGTTTGGCATCCTATCCTGTCTACGTTGGCGATCGGGGCGGTCTCCTCCCCTCGCCCCTATTGGAGCCCTACGCTGCCAATCTGTCTTAAGGACGATGGCTTCCGTTTTTCTTTCCGAAATTTCTAATTTCGCGTCCCGGCACCACCCAACGATTCTGTCCACGATTTCCTGTCCCCTACGTTCTAATTCCGCGCGCGAATTTCCCTGCACCGTTACCAAGAGGTCGTCGGCGTAAGCTACGTATTTCTCCGGGGCGATCTCCTCCAAGATGCGCAAAAGCCTGTCGAACATAAGGTTCCAGCACGTTGGCCCAAGGACAGAACCTTGGGGACAACCCCTCGTTGCTTGCTTGGTAACCTTATTTGCCCCCCATGAAATCTCTACTTTCCTATCGTTAAAGTAATTTTGGATAACCTTGAAGAGGTTTCGCGGACAATCCCTATCTTTCAACGCGGTCAATACAAGGGGCCACCACACGTTATCGAATGCCCCCGAAATATCGAAAAGTAATCCTATCGTGTAAATCCCGGCCGAGGTATCCACCATACGTCGCATTTCTACTATCGCGTCCTCCGTACATTTTCCCTTCCTAAACCCGTATTGCCTGTTCGAGATCTTCCCGTCCGCGAGCACGCTGCTGTCGAGGCGCCCCTTGATGACTTTCTCTAACAATTTACCCAGTACGGAGAGGAGACAAATGGGCCTATACGACTTGGGGTCTCTCTCGTCCTTGTCCTCTCCCTTCAGGAAGACTCGAAGGGAGCCCTCCTTCCATGAGGAGGGAAAGACGCCTACTCGAAGACACCCGTTGAACAAACGAACCAGTTGACCGGAGATGACGTCGAAGGCCCTCTTGAGAACAACAACCTCTATTAGATCGAGTCCCGGGGCTTTTCCGCTTTTGAGGGATTTGACAGCTGCAGAAAGCTCGCCAACTGTGAATTCTGGGTCGTCAGGAGAGTCAGGCGCAGTGGCGGAAATCTCTCTGACTTCCCGCTGCTGAGGAGTGTCATCTTCTGCACGGTCATCGGGGATGTGGACATCAAGAAGGCAGCTGGCGGTTTCTTCCATGTTCCTGGTGAAATCATCATCACGCCGGATGGTGCTTAGCACCCTCTCAACGCAGAGCTTGTTTGCCTGGTGCTTGTATACGAAGCCCCAGGGCTCCACGTTCCCGTACGACGAGACAAAGTTTCTCCAGCTATCACGCTTGGTCCTCCTCACCTTCCGGCTATATATCCGCAAAGAGGTGCGGTACTCGAGCCGGAGTGCCAGGCGTCTCGGACCATCGTGTTCTCCTTGGAATGCCCTACGTTTTCGGTTCACGTCCCTCTTCATATTCGTCAAAGCTACTGTCCACCACGGATTGGACTTTCTAAAGAATTTCTTCCTCGGCATCGACTGGGTGCAAGCGTCGGTTATGACACTCGTGAGAGTCTCCGCCACTCTTTCGACCTCTACGGTGGACGTCAGAGGGAGTCCTTCCAGCCTGTTTGCTGAAAGTTCAGCCAGGATCAGAGAGAAATGCTCCCAGTCGGCTTTGTTCACATTGAACCGCCTGACAACAGATCCCCCATCATTTCCCGTAACCTTCGGGAGCCGCAGCCTAACGTCCAGAGCACGATGATCGCTCGTTGTCCAGTCTTCCCTTACCGTCCAATTGCCGACGAAGCGGCTCATGGAGGGAGACGTCAGGGTAACATCGATGAACGACGACCCGTTAACCGTCCAGAAGGTTGGAGGTTGTTGGACATCATTTTCTACGTGATAGCCGAACTCTCCGATAAGCCTCTCGAGCTTGACTCCTCGCTGGTCGGACCCTTGCGGGCCCCACATCTCGGAGCGGGAATTGGCATCTAGCGCCACTATAACTCTCTGCCCCCTCAGATTATGAAGCACCATCGCGAGATGCCTGAGGTGCTGCTCGATGTCATCTCGCCGCTGAAAATAATGTGAGACGACGTAGAACGAGAAGCCGGGTGCCAGCACTTCCGCACATGCACAGTGGGTCGTGCTGAGCTGCGAGATGAATGTCATTTGAAATGACGGGTTGCAGACCGCCACCGCAGCCCACGGCCTAGCCGAGCGCACTGCCGCGATCCTCATCCCAATCCCTAATCCGAAGATGACGTGATTTTGACCCTCGGTTCTGGAGTTTGGTTCCTGCAAGAGCAAGACATCCAGATGCTTATGGCCAACAAGTTCACGAACCTCACCTGTAACCACAGCTGACCTACGCATGTTCAGCTGCAGTATCCTAACATCCGTGCTACGCGCGCGGGGACCGCCCGGTGCGGCCATGACGGCGGGGGGGAGAGTCGCGGTTCTATCTACATTATCGCGCTCAGCCGCGGTCGGCTGGTCTACTTGCCTAACGTTAACGTGTCTAGCGACTTGAGCATCGCACCTAACCAATTCGACTCTGACTGCGCGGAGGCAGACGAGGTCGCACCTCACCAGACGTACGCTGACGGCACGAAGGCCGAAAACCTCACACTGAGACCCGGCGCTGACCGCCCAAGACCCACGAGGAACACCTCGGTGCACAGTGTCCGATGCCGAAGAGGACGAAGAAACAGCACTGCACGCCTCGGCGAACCGACGAGTCGTAGGACGCGCGCGCAGGCTCCTCATTCTCGCATTCATCACACTCACACCGTTTAACCTTTCGGCTGACGCGCTTGGAGTGGCGCCCCCCGGAAATCCGAATGGGACGCTCTTTTTGCTTCCGGATTGATTTACCCCAGGTGTGTCTGCCATTTTTGCTAATTTTCGTTCGATGAGGGTACCTGAAACTTAGGGAAGCTAGCTGAAACGTTAGTGAAAAGCCACCCCGGTTCCGTGCGCCGCGGCGCCGGGCCCAGGAGAGGCTACCTGAAAAAAAAAAAAAAAAAGGTTAGCGGGACAGGGGAGAGCTCCCCGGTCCCGTGCATCCCACAGCTCCGAGGAACTTCGAGAGGCCGGGCCCGGATGGAGCAGGATGGGGGAAGGTGGGGATGTATAAGGACGAAGGACTCACCCCGAGCCGCCCGCCAGGCACGCACCGCGCCCCAAGATGCCGAGAAGTCCGTGCGGTCTTCGCGCAGCCAGTCCTTCCTGGTCTTCGCCCATTTTCGTCCTCGAGGGAGCATGGAGGATGTCTCCAAGTGCGTCCCCCATCCGTGAGGGGCAGATCGGCAGCATATGTCCGTAGTGAGCGTCCCGGCCAACGCGGACGCCCCGGCCCACAGCGGGCGCACACCCGACGGGACGTCCCCGGCGAGGCTCCCCGGCCAGAACGTTGAGCTGAAACTTATGAAAATAGCTGAAAAGTAAGAGAAAATTAGTGGGGGAGGGGTGAGGGGGGCTCCCCAGTCCCGTGCACCGCAGAGCTCCGAGGAGCCCGCAGCGCCGGGCCCGGGTCAAGCAGGAAGAGGGAGGAAGTGGGGAGGGAGCCTCTTCTATGGAAGAGGCGATTGGGGTCAGGATCACAGCCCGAAGCCCCGCGCCAGGCACGGGGCACGCCCCGAAATGCAGAGGAAGCCGCACGGCCGCCGTGTCAGCCGGTTATACCCGGCTGAAGCCCATTTTTCGTCATTAGGAGAAGCATCGGACTGATCCTCATTTGCAACTCCCGTCCGTTGCGGGCAAGTCGGCAGCATGTATCTGTTTTCTCGACGGCGACCGCAACAGGCAACCTTGCCCACAGCGAGCCCACATCCAACCGCAGAAGCCCCGAGGCGCAACCCGAACCCCTGCACGAGCGGTATTGCCGTTGCAACAGAGGGAGCGTGCGATCCGAGCGCTGCCGACAAGAACTGCCCAGCACCGCCGTGTCGGAAAGACGCCACCTCCACCGGGCAGAGACACGCGAATGTCTCACAATCCCGGACACTGCTGCTGGTGAGGGGCGCCGTTCGAAAGCCACCTCCCCAGCGCCGACCAGCGAGGGTCTCGCCGATCGCACCAATTAGGGGGCCGTAGCCCCTTAAGAGGACCGCCGGCATGTCGGGCAGAGGCACTCCTTCGCGTGCCAATACGCGTGGTGCCTCACTATCCCGACCGCCGTCGGTGGCGAGCGGCGCCGTTCGAAAGCCGACTCGCCTGCTGGTCTCTGCTATCCCGCACTCCGAGTTCGAGCGTGTCGGAACCGGTACGGAACATTGCCCATTCGCAACGACGAGGACGTGCCAGCACTGCGAACGCCAAGCATCTTCAGACTGCACGGAATCGCACGGTCCCCTCCCGCTTTAGCATAGGAAAGGAAGGATCAGAATTGAGAATCTGCAGACCCTACGGAATCGCAGAGTCCCCTCCCTCTCAATAATGATGGATAAGGTTATCACGTTAGAAATCTTTGACCTGCACGGAATCGCACAGGTCCCTCCCTTCTTGGCGTGATCGGAAAGGAATTTCACCCTCGAATCTGCAGACTGCACGGAATCGCACAATCCCCTCCCTCTCGGCGTGAAATTTGGAATATTTAAGGTTAGGGATTGTTGGAGCTTGTTTTTCCAGAGTCACTACCTCTGTACTTGAAGCGAGAGCTGATTCAAGAATGAGCTGCCGTTGCTGATCCGCACGGCCTTTTATACGCATTTAGACAAAGGAATAATGATAATGATTCGATCTAAAAATAACATTGGACTTTGCTCCGAGGAATAATCTCGAACCAGAGTTCTCTCACTAAATTCACGGATTGGTCAGCCAACTTGTCGCCGCGGCGTGATTGGTTGAGCTTAAGGCTGATTTCCATTGCTCATGTAAGAAATCATAATTTTATAACGGAAATAAATGTTTTTGTTGTTAAAGGTTCGTTTTTATCCTTTTTTAACTAAAATAAATCAAATTTTCTTTTTAAAAATGATAAAGTGACAATTTGTGAGCGATGTAGAGCATTATTTCCCTTGGATCCAAACTCTGTTTCGTGATTTGCCATTTCCGTTGGAACCAACGTCCCATTGGACTTTGCATGATTTTACCACCTGGACTCTTGTGAATTTTGTTTTATTATTCAAATTTTACCTTTTTCGTTGTTTTTCATCTACGAATAAGTCTAACTAATGTTTCAGGACATAAATTAAGAGATTTTTAATGAAAGAACGAACGAGAACAGATTCTCTGTGTAGCCTGAGAGTTTTGTCGAGGAGTGTCGCCTCGAGCGGCTGAGCGCAGGCTCGACTGTGCTGGCGCGCATTTCAAATTGCAATAATTGATAGATAAAAAGAAAGAGTGCCTTTTCAATATATATATAAAATTTTGATTCCTTTCAAATTCAATGAATTCAAATGGGTTGAGACGAACAGAAATTATGTATGTAATTTCAGTTTCAATACAAATTCCAATACTAATGAATTTGTATGGGAATTAAACATTTAAGTTGAGAATTAAGCCAACAACAATTTTCATTCTCCTAAAATCGAATTTGACAATTGAAATTATGTACATAATTTGAATTCATTTGATATCCGTTTTACATCGGAGATATTCAAAATTCTAAAGGAAGGTTCGGAAAACGAGAAGTTTATGTATTTTTACGTCGTATTTTATAATCAAATTTATTTAATATTACACAAGCAAACAAATATTTAGAAATTCTTCTTTATTTTGTTTAACTTCCCCTGCAAATGACGCACACTGCGTCGTTCCGCGTGTACTTTCTAGAACAGACAATTAAATGACATTTTTAATATAAACAAACATTTTATTATATATTTAACCATTTTTAACTTTACTTACGTTCCATGCCTTTTCTTTTTGCGCGTATAAGTTGTCGCATTTTCGTTCCAGGGCATTGTATTTCCTAAAATGAGAACAACATTAATATTAAGAAAGTGGGAGAATAAAAAAAAAATTCGGGAAATTTTGAAAAGACAATGGCACTTACATCAAGAGTTCATTATACGCATCCGGCCATGGACATGA
This sequence comes from Rhimphoctona megacephalus, assembly GCA_963989365.1. Classification (NCBI taxonomy): domain Eukaryota; kingdom Metazoa; phylum Arthropoda; class Insecta; order Hymenoptera; family Ichneumonidae; genus Rhimphoctona; species Rhimphoctona megacephalus. Next base: position 115,373 of record OZ022415.1, on the reverse strand, counting down.
ACACCTGATAATAAAAAAAGCACACCATTAATAAACATAAAAAATAAAAAAATATTCATTGCTTTCTTTTTTATAATTTCTTCCGAAAGTCGTTACTTTTCGATGATTCTTGATTTTTTATGCAGCGAAAAGACACTTCTACATTGAGAGAAATCAAAGAACTAATTGTTTTTTTTTTTTTTTTTCATTTCTTTATTTTCGACAAAGAAACTGAGAATCGAATGAATCGGGGAGAAAAAATGGTAGCAACGACGGTGCTTTTTTTGACAGAAGTTGGCTCGAACTGAATTCATAAGGTTTCAGTTAAACGATGGAATGTTGGTGTTTACACTCGTTTTATAGAATGGATTATGTAAAACTTTCAAAATGACTCTACAAAAATATATAAGCGGATGAATAGTTTTCAACATACCTTGTTGTTGCTGCAAACGGGGTCTGCCGCTGTAGCTGATATAGCTGTGACTGCGGCTGCCACATTTATTGCTGCCGTTGTGGTTGATGCTGCCACTGCGATGGATGTATCTGAGGCAGCAAAGTTTGAGCCTGCGGTAGTATTGGCTGTGCCTGCGGAGGCTCTGCCGGAGGCTCCCGCAGCCCCATGTTTTGAAGCCGGTTTTGCAGATCTTGGATCTGCCGCTGCATCAGCATAAATTGCTCCGGTGTGAAATTTACATCGGGCTGTGCCTCCTTCGCTTGATCAGTCATGTTGCTGTGATTAAAAATTTAATGTATGATGGAAATTAAAATCTATTATTGGTATTGAGGTATTAAAGGACCGCAAATGTTTTTACTTGGGAAGGCCAACATTTTTTACCCAATATTGACTTATGAAAATAACTCGAACTCTTTTGCAATGTACAATAAAAGAACATGGTATCGATAAATGGAACGAAGATTTCCACCGAGTACATGTAAGGTCAACTGTGGCAGATTTTCATTTATGAGAAAATTTTCCATTGTATTGAATTTTGTATTGTTAAGATGAAGCGAAAGAAATTTTTCTTTTCATTCGTCAATCTCTTTACTTTTGTGATTAGAACATTTTTTGAAGGAGATCTATTGTTTATGATTTGAAAAACGCCGAAAGAAATTTGGTAACACAAAACTACAAAAATATTTGTGCCCGACAAAGAATGAAGTTCTCATCAACACTGACATTCCCAACGCTGGAATGCTAACACTTGTCTTCATTTCGTTGTAGCAGCTAAAATTTTATCTTTAGTTTCATGCTACCAAATTTAGTAGACATTTTTCTAATCATATAAGGACCAAATTTATATTTCTTTAAGTGTACCAATTTGGAAGGTTATGTACAGAAAAAATACTTTTTGTTGAAACTAAGAATGCAAAATTTCATTAGACTGTTATTTTTGTTCACTTCAATTATACATATCGTAGTTAGAACGTTACATTTGACACGAATAAAGGGATTCAGAAACGAAGAAAATGCATAAAATATAAGATATGCATATGTAAAACAAAAATAATGTGGTTAAATTTACGTTCATAACATTTTTTTCTGCCGACTGTACCATGAAAGACTGTTATAAAACCCGGTTGAAATTTCGAGAGACCGAGCCTCAACAATGAGGAGCAACGTAGTGATAGTGTGATCAACGCGGATGCCGGAATACGTCCCAGCGATGTCCGAGTGAGTTCCAGCGAAGATGCCACTTCGAGGCCAGGTAAGTAGGTAAGTAATAAAAGGTAAGAATATGAAGGTAGGTTACTCCTTTGATTGATTGATTGATTGATTGATTTTTTTTTATTTTTTTTGTTTTTTTATTTTTGTTTTTATTATTTTTTTTTGTTTTTTTTATTTCTTTTTGTTTTATTTTTTAGGGGTTTTTTGGGGGGGGGGGGGAGTTTCCCTTTTTTATTTTTTAGAGTTCGGGCACGTCCGCGAGGAGGTCGATTACCCCCTTTTCCCGAGAAGTAAGTGGTCCCAGGAGATCGAACTCCTTCCTCTGGCTGGCAGGAAAATTTTGCAGCGGTACCTCTACGAGAACGCGTGGCAACGAGGCGGATTTTTGAGGAACGACTGGGCGAGCAGTTACCACGACGCGAGTGACATTTTTCTCGGTCGGAAGGCGGACATCGCTAATGACGCGCGGTTTTTTGGAAACTGGACTCGCGCCCTTCTCGGGTGAAGGTGTTCTTCACTTTTTCGACAAGACCGTAGACGGTGAACTCATCCCAGAGGTTCCGGCAGAAGCGACCGGGGACAAATGCGGCATGTCCAGAACACGCTCGAATACATTATCGAAATCTGTTTTTGAGGTTACTTCGGTAATGAACGTAGGTGGTAAGGGAAGTTTAGGAGGTACGACGAGCGGTAAAGGAAACTTGAACTCCGACTTATTTTTAGGTTTTTTGATATTCTCTTTATTGGTTTCATTTCCATCTAGTTTGAAAACCGTTGGCACCTTCCGGAATTTGGAAAAAATTTCCTCGCAAATTTTCGTGCTCCGCGGATCGACGGTCACCTTGGTCACGGTGACCTCCGGAGGATTAGGTAACCTACCGAGACGTCGAAGCCCCCGCATACGACTACTATTATTATGCTTTTTCGGCATTTATTGCCTTGGGAGCCAAGTAAATTATAATAGGAAGAGAAAAAAAAAATTACCGCTAACGGGTTTCCAAAACTGAATAAAATAAAAATTATAAAAAGAGAAAAAAAACAATAATGTAACCCGGATTTCGGCCCTAAGGCAAAAAAAAAAATAAAATAAAAGGATAATTAGCTTTGCAAATTTTTGGCAATACTCTCAGAAATATCAGTAAAAAAAAACAGGCTTAAGTTAAACCATCGGCCCTTGATGAGGGTCCTCCTCTTCGGAAGAGTGGAATCCCCTGTTCGGGAATATGCTGGTCTCCTCTTCGGAAACGTGGTTTGTCCCCTTTTCGGGAACGAGTCTTTCCTCCTATTCGGAAGTCCGAGCTCAAGAGTTCTGGTCTAATACGGCCTTTGCACGCGAGCTTCTAGACTTAGCGCGTACCTGATAGACGGGCCTACAGTGGCGTCGAATCAGAAAAAATGAGCGCGTACCTGATAGACGGGCCTACAGTGGCGTCGAATCAGAAAAAACGAGCGCGTACCTGATAGACGGGCCTACAGTGGCGTCGAGTTCGGGGGGCAACAATTTTGTTCGATCTAGGGAATTTTAATTTGCGAGTTCGCCGCATGCTATGGGGGGCGTTCGCGATGCTATTCCGCGAGTTTTGACAGCTCGATATTATAGTATGTTCCGAAATTAAATATAAATATGCGAATCAATTGAAAAAGTAGTTTGAGGTACGGAATACGTGATTTATGACGGGTAAGTATTTTTTATGATAATCATTAGGAAAATTAAGTAGTAAGTAGTAGGGTAATCGAGCGGGATAAGATCGATACTTAGAATTAGTCATGCATGCTTGACTCAAATCGTTAGTTAAATTAAATGTTATTTCTTGTTGCAGGTGAGTTTGCGCAATAACAACTCAGTGTCTCGGGATCCCTGAAGCTGAAGATAAGTATGATTTTTACTTTTCGCAGTATTTAATGAATAATCTGTATCACACTTAAACCTAATTAATCTTATTAATGTATGTTTCTTTATCTTTTAGATCCAGCAGAGCCAGCGGAGTCTACGAAGTTAAGTGTTTTAACTCTCTTCCCTAAATCTATTTCTAATTTCTATGTATTTATTTGTAATTATCTTTAACTTTAAAATCATTAGTGCGAATATTTGTTTGTTTCAGATGGAAAAATGTTCGACGGAAAAAACACAGTTGTAGTCACGTAGTGACGTACAACAAGACCATTAGCGACCTTCAGCTTCTCCCCCTGCGCCCTTCAGACACAAGTAGGGGAGGGGATACTTTTGCAAATTTGTTGATTTCTGTGCAAATTTATATATATTATACATTCTTTTTCTTTCTTCTGTATCATATTCTTTCAATCATTTCTAATGTTACGTTCCGAATACCACACGAACAATATTAATAAACGATGGTAAAAGAACCAAAGTGTACGCTTACGTTTCAACACGTTTTGCGAAAAAAAATTAAGAAGCATCTAATTATTATTTTTTTAAATCAAAAAACAAATTCAACGTCGAATTATATAATTTTATTTTGCATTTTACTACGATTTTCAATGGATCAACTAATATTTTTTTTAAATCAATACTTACATTTTTCTCGTTTGCTTTCTTTGATTAGCTCGTTCGGTCCTCACGTAACCAGCCACGTAACCGTTTTGTTTCTGCGATTTGCGCCCCGTACTACACCCCCGTTGAAAACGATGTATGGCCCCTCCGAGAGAGGGACCGGGGAGAGGGAACTTTGGCGCGCTTATGGAAAATCGGTTCACCCGTTGTTCTACGGGGCGGCGCACTTGGCGCATGAAACGATACCCAATCAGAATACATTTCTCACCTCCTCTTTCCGATTTTCCGATTGGCTGAACGAAGCCCCTCTTTGTCTCTTCGCAAAAAGCTTTGTTTTGGTATGAAGGTCGTCATAACACAAAGAATAATCGTGAACCGCTTTTCGAAAAGTATACTCGACATCTTTTTGTTTCAATCAAATTAAAAAAAAAATTTCTTTAAAAACAAAAAATCACGTTAAAATTGTTGGCATCGTTGAAATTCGACAAAATATCCTGTCTTTCAAAATTAAAACATTTATATTGAAATAAAATCTTTTAAAATCCCAAATATTTCACGCCTATCGAGGCTACGAAATTTTGTTTGAGAAAATTTTTGTCGCATCTTAACGTCGTGGACATTAATATTAAAAATAATTTTTCACATCACGTTAAGTCGTGAAAGGTTGTGATAATTTGAAGTAACAATGGTAGGGAAAAAAACTGATGAAACGTTCGTGCAAAAAGTTGCACATGCGATAGTGAGCTACCCCGGAAAAATCGACGAGGTGAGTTTCTCTTCGAGAGATTCGGACTCACTTCTAGCAAGGGTAAGCCCAATTTTTTTAACGTTTTTATATAATTTTTTATTGACATTTGTCAGTTGACCAAATAAATATGCACTTTTTTGCAATGTGATTTCGTCGGTATGACGGTTTCTGTTAAAAGAATGTAACGGAATTTCTTTTTTATTCCACGTAACAATTTAGTTTATAGTGAGCCGTCAGAAGAAAAATATTACACAAACATTTAATGTGTGTAGATTCTAATTACACAAAAAAAGTTACATTAATTATCGTTTATTTTTTTAAACAAATGAAAAAAATATTGTTCATCGTATTCGGTGTAGAAAGTTCAGTATCTGCTATTACAGCAGTAACGTTTAATAAGTTTATTAAGATGTAGTTTTTTTGTTTACTATAAAGCAGTCTAGTCGAGTTTATGGCACAAAACTGAAAATTTATTCGAAATATCAAACACAGTATAGGTTTCTGCTGCGCATGTTGACCCGACCTGAACATTGAAGTTTGCAGCGCTGGGCCGCTGCGAAACTTTTTCTTATGTTTATTATTATTGAACCCACAATCAAATTTGCCAAAATACATTTGCCATTCCACTGGTTTGAAAAAAATTTTGGTCCAATTTATCCCCATCGTCATTTCATTTGAATCAATAAAGAAAATGAAAAAAAGTTTAAAAGAAATGAAAAAATATTGTTCACCGCATCCAATGTGAAAAGTTCAGTATCGAGAGCCGCGGTAGCAGCTTGAGGCCAAGTATTTTTAAAAAACCCAGCGCAAGCTTTTCCGCACTCTTATATACTCGAATATGACGAATTTGACTGATTTGAACAATTTTTTGGTCCAATGTATCCCTATCGTTATTTGATTTTAATCAATAAAAAAAATGTTCAAAAGAGATGAATAAAATATTGTTCACTGCATATCCGGTGTGAAAAGTTCAGTATCTACTATAAATTACAGCAGTAACGTTTAACGAGCTCATTCAGATGTTAGTGTCTTCTTTAAATAAACAGTTTAATCGAGTTTATAGCACAAAAATGAAAATATATATGGAATGTCAAAAACAATATAAGGTTCCCCTGCGCATTTTGAAGCGACTTGAACAATCAAGCTTGCAGCGCTTGGACCCAGCAATCTTTTCTTATTTTATTATTACTATTCAACCTCAAATCAAATTTTCCAAAACAAATTTGTAGCTCCACTGGTTTGAACAATTTTATGGTCAAATTTATCCCCATTGTCAGTCAATTGGAACCAATAAAAAAAAAAATGAAAAAAAACAATATCAAAAGAAATGAAAAAAATATTATTCGTCGCATCCAGTGTGTACAAAGTTTAGTATCTACTATTACAGGAATAACGTTCAAAAAGTTTATTCAGATGTAGTGTTTTCTTTACGTAAGCAGAAAACAATATAAGGTTCCGCTGTGCATGTTGAAGCGACTCGAACAATGAAGCTTGCAGCGTTCGAACGCAGCAATCCTTTATTTTTTTCAATTATTGTAATTCAACCGTAAATCAAAATTTTCCAAAATGAATTTGCAGCTCCACTGGCTTGAACAATTTTTTTGTCCAATTTATTCCTATTCTCATGAAATTTTAATCAATGAAAAAAAGTGAAGAAAAAGTTTGAAATAAATGAAATAAATACTGTTCATTGCATCCAGTTTTAAAAGTTCAGTATCTACTATTACAGCAATAACGTTTAACAATTTTTCTCAGATGCAGCTTCTTGTTTAAAAAAGCAGTTTAATAGAGTTTATATTACAAAACGGAAAGTATATTTTGAGCTCCAAGAAAAAAAAAAATATAAGGTTCTGCGGCGTATGTTGAAGCGACTTGGACATTGAAGTTTGCAGCGTTGGGCTGCAATGAATCCTTTGTTTTTGTACTATTCAACCCCAAATCAAATTTTCCAAAATGAATGTGCAACTCCACTGGCTTGAACAATTGTTTTGTCCAATTCATTCCCATTATCATGAAATTTCAATTAATGGAAAAAAATGAAAAAAAAATTTGAAATAAATGAAAAAAATATTTATTTGCATTCCATCCGGTGTTAAAAGTTCTGCATCTACTATTACAGTAGTAACGTTCAAAAAGTTTTTTCAAATGTAGTTTCTTGTTTACAAAAGCAGTCTAATCGAATTTACAGCACAAAACTGAAAATATATTTCGAATCTCAAAAACAATATGAGGTTCCGCTGCGCATGCTCAAGCGACTTGAACGCAGCAGTGCTGACCTTTTTTTTATAATTATTCAACCTCAAATAAAATATTCTAAAATAAATTTGCAGCTCCACCGGATTGAACAATTTTTTTGTCCAATTTATTCCTATTGTCATGAAATTTTAATCAATGAAAAAAAATGAAGAAAAAGTTTGAAATAAATGAAATAAATACTGTTCATTGCATCCGGTTTTAAAAGTTCAGTATCTACTATTACAGCAATAATGTTTAACAATTTTTCTCAGATGCAGCTTCTTGTTTAAAAAAGCAGTTTAATAGAGTTTATATTACAAAACGGAAAGTATATTTTGAACCCCAAGAAAAAAAAAATATAAGGTTCTGCTGCGTATGTTGAAGCGACTTGGACATTGAATTTTGCAGCGTTCGGCTGCAATGGATCTTTTGTTTTTGTACTATTCAACCCCGAATCAAATTTTCCAAAATGAATGTGCAACTCCACTGGCTTGAACAATTTTTTGTCCAATTCATTCCCATTATCATGAAATTTCAATCAATGAAAAAAAATGAAAAAAAAAATTTGAAATAAATGAAAAAAATATTTATTTGCATTGCATTATTTGCATTGCATCCGGTGTTAAAAGTTCTGCATCTACTATTATAGTAGTAACGTTCCAAAAGTTTTTTCAAATGTAGTTTCTTGTTTACAAAAGCAGTCTAAACGAGTTTACAGCACAAAACTGAAAATATATTTGGAATCTCAAAAACAATATGAGGTTCCGCTGCGTATCCTCAAGCGACTTTAACGCAGCAGTGCTGACCTTTTTTTTATTATTATTCAACCTCAAATAAAATATTCTAAAATAAATTTGCAGCTCCACCGGCTTGAACAATTTTTTTGTCCAAGTTATTCTCATTGTCATGAAATTTAAATCAATAAAAAAAAAATAAAGAAAAAGTTTAAACTGAATGGAAAAAATATTGTTCATTGCATCCGGTGTTAAAAGTTTTGCATCACTATTAGAGCAGTAACGTTTAACACCTTTATTCATATGTAGCTCCCTGTTTATAAAAGCAGTCTAATTGAGTTTGTAGCGCAAAACCGAAAATATATTCTGAATTCCAAAACAAAAGAAATAATGTTCCGCTGCCCATGTTGAAGCGACTTGAACATTGAAGCTTGCAACGCTGGGCCACGGAGAATCTTTTTTTATTGTATTATTCAACCCTCAATCAAATTTTCTAAAAATGAATTTGCAACTCCACTGGTTTGAACAATTTTTTGATCCAATTCATCCCCATCGTCGTTTCATTTTATTAAAACAAATAAATGGAAAAAAAGTTGAAGAAATTAAAAAAATAATGTTCATTGCAACCAGTGTGAAAAGTTCAGGATCTACTATTAAAACAGTAACGTTTAACAAGTTTATTCAGATGTTGTTTCTTCTTTACATAAGCAGTTTAATTGAGTTTATAGCACAAAACTGAAAATATATTTGGAATCTCAAAAATAATATATGGTTCCGCTGCGCATGTTGAAGCGACTTGAACAATGAAGCTTGCAGCAATCGAACACAGTTAATTTTCCCCTTTATTTAAACTATTCAACTGGAAATCAAATTTTCTACAATTAATTTGCAGTAATTTGCATTACTTACAGATTTGACAATGGGAAATAATTTGAAAAAAGTAAAGAAATTCTAGATATACACACGTACAATATTTGACTGTTTCAAAATCCAAATTTAACACAGCGAATAAAATAACATCAATTTATTGAACATCCTGTTACCTGCGGTCGGAAACTTTCAACGAGATCTGTCCTAATCGCTTCTTCTTAAACTTACTTTTTAACGTCATTGACGGTTTATGCATTGTTCGACGTAACCAACCGAAAAAATTTTATCACGCATTTCGTACTTTCAACACTCATAATTCGGAAAGTTTATGGTAAAAAGTGATAATGTTTTTTGGACAATAATCGAACAATGCTTATTTATCATTTCACAGTTTTTCATTGGTTTCTGTTTAGTCATTTTTTTTTTATATTAACAAAAATGTGACATATTATAGATTATGCCGTATACAATGGGAGTTAAAACTGCTAATTTCAACAGCGAATATCTTGATAACGGGATAGTCAATGTAGTTGAAATTTTACCAAAATGTGCAGGATAACGTAAACAATATTAGTTGTAAATATCAAAAAAAACTTTATATCTCAGACCATTTTTCGTATGTACTACATCAATAAATAATGAAATTCACTTTTTTTTTATTCGCAGTTTTTTAAATCTATTTCACAGAATCTGTGAGTCCTGTGCTAACACTGGTACGAATATTTTTTAGAAACATTTATTCCCCCCTGAATCCTCCTCCCGTATTAATGAGATTCGAATGCTCCCTATATATGGAACAGTCCATTGTATTTTTATTTAAATTTTTTTTTTATAAAAATGAAATATTTTGAATTGAAACGAAAATATTTTTGTAAAATTTATTCGCACAGCCATGCAATTTGAAAAATCATCCTTCAGTTTAATGTATTCGCACCATTTAAAATGCTTCACTTTATTTTATAATTCTCTGCCAGGAGAATTAATAACGTATTACAAAATAATAGAATTTAATTGGAAAGAAATAAGAAGAAATTGTTATAAGGTTTGGTGAATGGCCAGTTCAGTATCTTCAATTATTGTGAACATGCGGACAAAAAAAAACTGCGAAATAAATCTTATAAAAAATTATTTGAACTTGCTCAACATTTTTATCAATAATAATATTCGGTTCCATGTATTCGCAGCATTTTAAACTGTATCTGTAAAAGTTATTGATAGACTGCGAAGGAACAAATACTTTTTTCACAAATGTTTTACTTTTGGATTTCAAGAACTTGCCAATTTTAACGTTAAACAAAATAAAGCGGATGATAATTAAAAATGAAACTTTGATCAAAATATGAATAAAATAATTACCACTTGATTCTACATCTAGAAAAAAAATCATTCCACATTTATTTCTATGTAAACTTTGCCTAAAAACTTGTATTTAAAACTTTTATATTTTCTCTCTCAATTAGCACAATTCTAATTGATGAACACATAACCAACTTTCAAGCAGACGATCATGAAATGTAAAAGACCTCGTGAAAACTATTAACAGTTAACGAATGATATTTGAAGGAACATAAAGTAGGAAAGCGAAAAAAAAATTCGGTGCTTTTTAAAATTTGAGCAGAATTTAATCATCCTGCGCTCAAAAAATAATTAGAAAAGAAATGTTAAATAATGGAACGGCTATATACTGTTTCGTTCCATATGATTTCGATTTTTCCGAAATAAGTAACTGTCCTGTTATTTCAGTATTCTTCATTATATTCTTCATTATAATTTGGTTGATTTTGAAAATTTGTGAAACATTGAAAATTACCAAATCACTCAATTATTTGTCTTTTTCCTTTTTGTTTTGTTTTTCCTACCGACGTCAATATCAACTGTGTAACAATTCTATGATCGAAATTGATATCTTTATCTTGAAGTAGCTTCAATTTGAATAGTCGTTTTAAATTTTACGACTTGAAAATGAGAAAGCAACACTCGGGATGAAAATGTGAATGGATCATATTAAATCTGCATAAATCGTACATTTATTGGGACTTCCCGGATATTAAAGTTTACCGCTTTGACCACCGTGTGGCGCAGAATGCCGAGGGTTTCGGGGTAAAGGAAAACTTTAAGAATTCTTCACTAACGGCGCTAGCGCAGCACGCCCCGTACGAGCGGTGTTAAGAAGCCTTTTCATATCGACGCTATACACCATGGTCTTAAGCCTTTTGCAGACGGTGCTATTTTTTGTGCTCGATAGCACGCGTGATGTACTTTCGTAAAACGAACGCATGCTATCCAGCACGAAAAAGCGGCATTGTGTGCAAGAGGCTTTACTTAAAGATCTGGCAACGGCGCTTGATCGAGCGGGGCGCTTGTTAAAGACGACAATCGCACACACTGAGAAAAGTAATCGTTCATTCAGTAGCATTTGATGTTATTGGCCGATTTCGTTGATTCAACCGCAGTGTTCTCGGTCAGAATAAATGTGCAGTTTAGTCAAAAACAAGCGTATTGGTTTAATATTTAATAATATTGTAATGATTATATAATATTATTGACACCTCGTAATGAGATATGTGGTTGATCCAACGATTTTTTCTCTTAGTGCACCCATCGTCGTCGGTCACTTTTAATTTATTAATGGGTAGGTTACTAACTTTGAGGGGCCCCATACACCTGGGGAACAGTCAAAGTAGAGTCAAGCTTGACAACATTTTTTGTAGGATTTTCATAAAAATGTAGAAATAGATAAATGTATTGAAAATTTGATAGTTCCAAGTGTATTTGATGAAATTGTAACAAAAAAATATTTAACAATGCGCGGTGTGTACACGTGATCCCGCAGAGGCCATTTGGTATGAGTGACCCGCGATAACTGTTGTAGATCCAATATTATTATTTACTTGGAAAAAAATTTGTATAGTATACATAAAAGAAAGAAAATTTATGTTACAGTCGATTTGAAAAAAAAATGATGTTTTGAAGCATGAAGGCCATCTGATTGTAAAAATGTGTTTATTGACTTGGAACAATCGACATTTTTCATTGTTGGAAAGAAAACTAAAAACCGTAGATGTTGACCCATTGAAGGTGCAACAAACACCGGCTGGGGCTGGGACGTTGAAATAGAGCAAATTTTCATCATTTTTCTTCATCAAACACGTTTTCCAATGAAAAAATTTGTTTGATGAAAAAAAATGGTCAAATTTTGCTATATTTAACGCCTTCGCCTCGACCGGTGTTTGTTGCACCTTAAACGGGTCAGCGTACCCGTTATCCATCTCTTTTCTCGCTACCGTATCCGGTGTCGTTTACCTTTGACTATTGTAACGCATAAAGGATATGGACCAGTTACCCACGCCCCTCGAATGTTTAAAAGTCAAAATTTTCTACACCGTTTGGACCAATCGGAATAAAAAAATTTGAACCCTCGCAGAAAAATGACAAAAATGGGCCAAGAGTTTTTTATTCCGAACGGACGAGCGGTGTCGAAAATTTTCACATTCGAAATTTGCGGCTATCTCTCTCGCGTTCGCAGCAGCTCAGTCGGTATGAAACATTGCCTCAATATTACAAGAAAATATTTATCTAATTTTTACAAAACAAAAAATTTGTTTTGGCATTTTCGTTTGTTGAGTACATTACTAGAATATAAAACCTTCAACACTTTTTCGATCCTTAAAATACATATTCAAATAACCCTTCACTTTTCTTCGCACACTACAATTTAGGTAGAACTTTCGATTTCGAATGGTGGAAATCAAAAAATTATAGACATTTATATTTATCCTAATAAAATTACAGTAGGAACATGTTATTGCAAAGATAATGAGATAAAGGTTTTTTCGACTCGTCAGATAAAAAATATAAACGAAATTAAAAATGAATTATTTGAGATGAAAATAATTACACAACAACAAACGAACAATAAAAAACATGTACGTTAACGCGTTGTTAAACGTGTTGGCAGCTCGACGCGAAGTATGAAAAAAAATCCAATAACAAGACACAATAGATAATCCAAAATGAATTTTCATTACATGCTACCGATATAAACTACCGTACCGCTGTTTTATTGATTTCTATTTCAATTTAAGTGAAATTCTATTTCAATTTATGTTTGAAAAATCGATTTAATGACCGAATACAAATTGTATAAAATATGCAACATTTTATCTAATAGATCGAAAGAAAATTGAAGCGTCCTTACGACGAAAAATTTCAAAAAAAAATTGCGCATCTATGGACGACGGGCGTTTTGAGTTCTGCAGTGCAAAATTTATTGGTAAGTAAAAACGGAAGTAACCCCGTCAGAGATGGAATCAGTCTTCCAGTTAAGCCCGGTGAGACGAGTGATCTGTCTTCGTTGCCAAAAGACGCTAGGGGTAAGGTTGAAAAATATTTGAGTGGAAGGGTTGTTCACGTTGACAATATAAAGTATAGAGTAATTCCTATTGATGGAGATGGCAACTGTTTATTCAGATATTTTTCCTACCATATACATGGTAATCAAGAGCTGCATGAAATCGTTCGAGAAGTTGTAGTAAGGGACACAGTAGCGAACTGGTCGGAACAAGTTGACATGCTTAATAGTACTTCTCCGGACAAAATATACGAAAGTTCAAAAGATTACAGCGATGAAATGGGCGTTAACGGGGTTTTCGGTACCGACTACGAAATTGGTGTTTTTGCTCGACTATACAAAGTAAATTTAACAATATTCCGTGAGAACCCGAACGATGATATCGTTAAAGTGCAGACGTTCATATGCGACGAAAATAGTGAAGGTAAGCACTTGAACGTAATGTTTACTGGCGCACAACGCAATGGTCATTGGGTTGTGCTTGAGGTACTAAGTAGTGAAACGCTTTGTGGCGAGAATGGAGGAGCTCTTGAGCAAGTTACACAAGCGGATTTCAATTTTTCGGGTCCGTCTCCAATACCAGCAGCCGTACTAAATTGTGATACAGAATGTATTGCTGTTGAAAATGCGACTGGACAAAACAATGTCGATAATAGGAAAGAAGTAGTTAGATTAGAACAGGCGGAAGCATTCTTGGAGGCAGAGCCGGAACCAATGCATGTAGAAGAAGAAGAAAACGATTGGATGGAAAGGACAACTACTAACGAAGTTGTTGAATTAGAATGCAAAAATCAAGAATCACAGAACGGCCTTGATGTAAATGTAGCTATGGAAAGTAACGATTCTTTGAATAGGGCAACAAGACGAGTTTGCTACGAAAAAACCAATGTTCCTACAATGAAAGATGAACATGATGTATATAGTTTCACTTCCAGTAGCAGCAGCAGCAGCAGCAGCAGCAGCAGCAGCAGCAGCGAACTCTCCTATGAATCGGAAATTGACGTACTTTCCGATTCAACGAACAGTGGGAGTGACTACGGTATTAGTCGGCTACGAGAACGCAGTAAAAAAGATAAAGTGCAATATGCAAGGATTGCACACGCAAAATGCAGGAAAAATAAAGATAAGGAAAAAAAAGTAAAAAAAAATCGAAAAAGGAAAAAAAAGATGATTTTGGTAAAGTAATTGGTAGAATTAATATAGTATCAACGGAATTGAGAACAGAATTGGGGCACCTAAGCTGCAATAAAATTAGGACAGCGATAGAAAAAGCAATGCTGACGTCACTGAATTGTACGTGTACTCTTAGTTTTTATGGAAATATTCGACAAAACTTGAGGGACATCGTAGCTTATGCAAAATGTAAGCGACCGGATCACAAGCAGAAGTTCCGATTCCGGATCAATTACCCGGAGAGAGCGGTTGCGGAACTCGCCGTAGAGAGTAACGCACGAATAAAACTTGTTCACGAAAAAAATGAATATGCTGAAGTTTTCAGAGTAGTGAAGGGCGAAGATCGTAGAGAGCGTCTTGAGGTAATGCAAAGCCGAAGAGTAAAGCAGTATTCGGACGAGTTGCAGAAAACGACAAATAGAGAATGGAAGGAGGATGGACATAATCAAAACTTGTGTAAAGACTCAACACTTTATAAAATAGTATCGGAAGATAAATGCCAATATCGGTCAGAAGTAATATCTAACGACGTCTCCGATCTAGTAGGACTGTGGATCCATCAACATAAAACTATGATAGATACGTTTTTAAGGAGTGTTCATCTACCTTTAGCCGCACATATGTATACTGAAGAAGACTTGCATGTTATGATTGGGCAAAAATCAATTATTTTACACTTTGATGCCACTGGATCAATAGCTCGAAAACCTCAAGGCTACAATTGTAAGAGGATATATCATTACACTTTAGTAGCTAGGCACGATGTGGAGATGATACATCTAGCGCAGATGATAACATCAGAGCATGGAATTCTTTCAATAGGTGCTTTTTTACGAGAATACAGGCACTTCGTTATCGAAAAAACAAATAAATGGCCATTAGCGGAAGCTGTTGTCGTCGATTGGTCTTGGGCATTCATTAAGTCAATTTTACGAGAGTGGAATGATATGACAGTAAGCGAATATCTTGAAGTCACATTCAAAAGTTGTGAAAAGAACGAAAACAAAAAAGATCTGCTAAAAGGAATAAGCTTATTGAAGATATGTTTTGCACACTTCATGAAAATCGTCTCAAAGACAATTCATGACAAATTCCCAGAGTACAAGCCATTTAAGCAACTGCTGCTAGAATGCATGGCGCTCCTGTGTTCATGCAGGAACATGGAAGAGATGGATCTCATATTCAAACACGTGTGCACAGTGTTTTTAAGCAAGCACGACGCGAAAGACAGCTTGGCTGTTATCAGGAATCAGACGAGTAGAAAACAACACGAAAATAGAAATATGCAAGACTCTGATAATTTGGAAGTAGATGAAGGAATACAATTTACTGAAAATGACAAGGACGAAGCCATATACAGAAAATCGCCGTATTACAGAAAGTATAATCGGATGATGATTTTATTGCAGGCCGAAATTGAAAAAAAAGAAAAGTGTGATGATGTGAATGGAAAACCTACGGTTCGGAACAAATATTACGCGCCAGATTTCATGGAACACACAGTCAGGACGTGGATGCTTTATTTAATTTTTTGGAGCGCTTTGGATTTGGACGCGGTGGATGAGAAAATTTCACGATTAAGCAATGCATATGTTGAAAGTGCACACAGAGTCGTAAAAGAATTGGTTTTTGAGAACAGGACCCATACATCAATAGCCGATTACGTAAGAAAATTGAATACAAGACGCCAAACACCAATTGCCAAAATATACTTGAATGCGGCGGCAGTGAAAGGAACGAAAAAATCACGTACAAAACCGAAATACCCGCAAACAGTTGAGGATCCACTGGTTCAAGAAACTTGGCAAAAAAAGAAACCATGCAAGAGAGGACGTAATGATGGCTATGCGTATGGAAATTTGCTGAACAGACTGGGCTCTAGGGCAGAACACGATCAAGAAATCGAAAATATTGAGCTAAAAAATGAAAATAAGCGCAAGAATAAAAAGTTGTGTCCTCCATTGATATTAAATAAGAATGAAAACACGGCAAATAATAGTACGACTGCCAAAGGTGTGACAAAATTAGAGACAGTTGATGGTCCACTGGTTAAAGGGACTAAGCAAGAGAAAAAGCGAAAGAGAACAAATGCAAATGGGTGCAATGATGGCAATGTGAGTGGCATGGTGCTCACGAGACTATGCTCCAGAGCAGAACATGATCAAGAAACCCAAAATAATGAGCAAGAAAATGAAAACGTCTACGGGAATGATGAATTGTGCCTAACATTGAAATTCAAAGACGATGAGAACACGGAAAATCATGATAAAAGTGATGAAGCAGCGCCAAAAGTAGAGGAAGTGGCGGCATATGAAAAACAAAACTGGGAAGTCGAAAAATTTTATAACGGCTTGGTGAAAGACGTTAATTATTACTTCAAGTCTTCATCGAAATTGTTAACAGTTTGCCGCTATCGAACGGAAAAGTCATTGACGACTTCAACACTTGAAATGACAGTTGAACAATTTTCATCACTGCGTAATCGAGAGTTGATCAATGGGATGGTGATTGATTCGTTTATAGCCGCAAACATTGATGAATGGAAAGACGTAACGTTTATCCCCACCGATGATTCGTCAGTGATAGTTGGCAATCATAGTGACAACAGAATCCACAAGGATAGAGCAATTTGCAGAACGAAAAAACCGATCGCTAGAAAATTGATGATTCCTTATTCATACAACTTCCATTATCGGTTAATAGTAGTAGATGTACAACAAAAACAAATAACACTATTAGACCCATATGGAATAAATACAGACAAAGATCGTGCGGTGCGAGCCTTTAAACACTTTCTAACCTGCTGTGCAACGGACACACCTTTGTACAGTCTGAGAAAAGAAAAATGGACAGAGTGCGATATTAACAACGGTCCATTGCAATCGTCCAGCGATGGACACAATTGTGGACTGTTCGTCATGTACTACATGGAATGCTTGGGCTACGACAAGCCATTTGAAATGAATTTCGACCCACAAGCTTACCGGATGAAAATTGCACATGACTTGCTTTCAAAATCAGAGAATGTGGAAGGAATATGTTTACATTGCTTTGCGTCTTTAGGAACCGATGTAGTACAGTGCAAAATATGCGAACGCAAGAGTCACAAAGCTTGAGTATTTAAGTGTGATGCGAAATCAGGAGCTGAAGAAGAAGCTTTAATGAAACCTGGTAAAAGGAAAGCAAGAACTAATGTTTCCAAATATTTCGTGTGTAGATTATGCAAGCGATATAGTAATAGCGCAGACGATAAAGGGTGAGAAATCTTATTTAATTAGCAACCGGATAAGCCGTATTTAATTAGAAACAGAATGTAATGATACCGGGTAAGCGGTTTCAATTATTTAACGTTTTTTAAAACAATGATCGTGGCCTTCCGCACAGTTCGGCGGAAGTGCAAAAGCAGCGTTGAAACGCAAGTTTGCAAGGCGGACGCAGAGAGCGTTCTGGAGGTCAGATAGTCCAAAAGCGAAAAATATAACTGGAGCTTGCATCGTTGGAACGTGCTAAATTTTTTGTTGTTCATAAATTTTTTAATCTTCGGATTGGTTAGTATATTGATTAGGAAATTAATTTTATTCATTCCCCCATGAGGGGACAATGAATGTTTGACTTATTTTCGTAACGAAAAAATGGGAAACACGTTGAAACAGACTTACAAGACGAAAAAATAGTTTCATTCCAACATTGCAAAAGTTATAATTATCAGCGACAATACTGTCTGGCAGAAAGTAGCAGACAGCGTCGAGGTCAGGAAGACCAAGAAGTATAAAATGTTTATCAAAGTATGACGATTGGAGGTATCGTCGGAAGGGCCAGAAGGACTTCAAGTAGAATTACAAACTTTTTAGAGTTAAATAATTTTTGAGTAGTATAAAATGTTCATGAAAAAAGTATAAAATGTTCCATGGAAGTATGCCCCGATTGGAAGTATCGTCGGAAGGGCCAGAAGGACTTCAAGTAGAATTATAAACTTTTTAGCGTTAAATGATTTTTTAACTGAAACTTCTTCAGGCGCGTTGAGAGTAGTCCACGACACGTCACTTTCTATCACGCTTCTTGACAGAAATGAGACGAAAGATATAACTTAAAACGCTCCATCAGTCGTTCAGTTGATAAAAATTCTGCTGCACATTGTTTTCCATAGTTTTCGAGGAAAACAAAAGGTATACGTTGTTCTCCTTTCATGAAAGAATAAAGTGTAAATTTAGTTTTTCTCGAAATATGAAGCGTCTCCGAGAAAAATGAGGATCTGCTTTTCGCCCATCTCTCTCGCCGTTACGCAACTGATAGAGCGTATTAACGATTAAGAATGAGGATGAGATACAAGCGTTTATCTTATGTAGATACGCGGCGTGACTTGCCTTCGCCGTTTAAAAACTATCTTTTTAATACTTGGCGTCAAGACGCTGTCGCGTCTCTAGATACGTAATGCTTCTCATTAGTTGCCGCTACTCTGTGCGGTTCTTGGCTTTCTCACTCCTAACGCAGTATCACGAATACATATTGTATAAGTGTAAATTCTCGTCAAACAGGAAAGGGAAAGAGGGATGGAGAGAAAGACAAGATTCCAATTATTCAAATAATTGAAACATTGAAATTATATATATTTTTTTAATTCCTGCGTATTCCTTTGCGAGTTTTCACGAGCCCGTCCCATCACTTTTACTCCAATTTTCCCCCACTTCTCGAAATTCCATATCCCTGTGAGATCCCCCAAGAGTGTTACTCCCACTCACTCCTTTCCTAACGAATCGCATTTTCACGAGGGAGAGAAACTGGGAAATCCGGTCGAAACAAATGGCTATATTTTTACTGAGTTTGTTGGTTGCCACCGTCGGAAACTCAGAAAAACTACCTCCCGCCCAGCGATCGATGCGCGAGCCGGTGCGTGGTTAAGCGGTCACCCAACCAAGATTAGTCTCGCTCGAGGCTGCTTAACTGGAGAAATCCCTGCAACCGAAGTCATACACCGACCGAGCATTCATCGCTGACGGCAAAATGGCAATTCGAAATTATGGACATAATTTTAATTAATCCAAATTTTTATTCTTTATTTAAAGTCCCTCAATTGGTATTCTTCTAAATTTTAATTCTTGAATCGCAATGGGAAAAAATTGAATCACAACAAAAATTATGCTTTCAATTCAAATTCATGCATCAATTACACTTTTCAATAAATATTTTATGTTTAACATTTAAATTTATTATTAGAAATTGCATAATTTCAATTCTTGGTTCGTTGTAAACTGTGTAACAGAAGTCTTGCCTTGCCATTATAAATCCGAAAAAAACTCTTTTCGAGTACAATCAACGTTGAATCTTACTCAGTCAGGGTAAAATTCAAGGTTGAAGGCTGTAACCACACTTGTACTAGTGTGGTTACAGCGCGCACTTTCGGCTCGCGCTGCAAATCACATTCGTACTCATGTGAAATGCACCATAAAACATCGGCTCATGCGGCAACTTCACGCGCGATGGAATTCGTTGCTATCCGCACTATTAGCATAAATGACTATTTCTCATTTCAAATTAAAAAAAAATTTTCAACTATTTGAGGTACAAATTCTGATAAATAGAATAACGTAACTCGAGATTTATCAGAAATGTGATCTAATATCACGAGAGAAAAAGTATTTTTTTATTCGGAACGCATTGCATTTTATTAAATTTTTTCCGAAATTTTGCAAAATTCGATGTTTTTTTCGAAATTCCAGCGGGAGTGTGCTCGTGTCGTATAAAGACTTTCTCTATAAATAAAAATTTGTTTCATTTGGCATCCAACGTGTGACTCTTTTGGATTTTCAAAAGTATCGTTATTAAATATTAGTAATAAAAATACCAAAGGGCCCCACCTTGGGCCACGAAAACGCAAACAGGAAAATATATTCAAAAAATTACTATTTGCTTTTTCGTTTGCATCTTTATAAAAAGAAAAGAGTAAAGTTTGATCGAAATTGCAAACTTTTGAGACGGAAATTGTTTTGGTTATAAAGTGCGATCACGATGTCTCACGTCCAAGACGTTAAATTGACCGTTCTGAAGAGTAGCATAAGTTTTTCATACTTGTCCCAAAGAGATGGTGTCATGAATGTAACTTTATAGTATTATATTAGAGTTCTTCTCAAACGATTTGGTCGCGTTATTCCGATATATAATAAAGAGCCAAAGCGCTGATTGTGAAAGTAGATCGATTTGAAAGCTTTATAACCAAGAGAATCGAGTCACAGAGATTGCAGAAATTGAGAATGAACAAAAAAAAATGTAGCCGATACAGACGGCTATATTTTTACTGAGTTCAAGTTGGTTAGCACCATCAAAAAATCAGAAAAACTGCCTCCCACTCAGAGGTTGATCCGTGAGCCGGTGCATGGCAAAGCGGTCACCCAACCAAGTATTGGCCTCGCCCGAGGCTGCTTAACTTGAGAGATCGCCGAAGCCACACACCGACCGCGCACCCATCGCTGTCGATCGTATCCATTATTTATTATTGTTATTATTATTGTTAATATTGTTATTGTTATTGCTGTTGGTATCCATTCTTTATTAATGTTGTATGCTTTATTACTGTTGCGATGTAAAACTTTGCAATGCTGGAACACAGCGAAAGACTTTTATCGTTTGGAGCCCGAAATTTATATGCTGTGATAATCGAAGAATCTTTTTTAAGACGCAAAAGCGAAATTTGCGCGAAAAATTGGGAGGATTTCGACAATCGGAAAATATGATCATTATTGAAAAACGTATTTCGTTGCGTTCCAACAATTGAAATTTCCGTACCATATTATTGTTAATGTATCGTTTGTATAATCTATTTATTATCAATTTGCTTTCCATTATTTATTTCAATACAATGAACGTTTCCATTATTTATTATTTTTCTATAATCATCATTCATCAACCATAGTAACCGTATTCACCAACTGTTGATTATTTATTTATTTTGTATTGTTTGGTTTATATTGGATATTTATTACATCATTTATTCATTATTCGCTAATCATTTTACGTCAAATCATTGTTACTCAATTGTTATATGTAAAAATTGCAAAAACGTAAAAAAGTTACGATGTAGCGATTTTCTAATACTAAATTCCGGAAATTCGGATGACTCGATAGCTTCTTGAAAAAAGCATAATAAGACGGAGCAGCTCTTGACTCGATGGGAGATAATAGAGCATCGATTATCACACTTCACCATGGACAAGAAGAAAAAAGAAGTTTTTACGGTGACCCGAACCTGCTTTCTAACTTACAAGTACGGCGGTAGTATCATCAAACTGAATAAAGTTTTTCCATTGCTGCAAGGTGGGAATATTCATTGTCACAAATTAGATATTCAAAACTTAAAATAGTGTATTGAAAATATGCTGAGAATAAGGACTTTAAAAAATAGTGAAGAAAGAGTTGAAACTACCCTGACGAGAAAAATGCAACCGAACGCGGAATATAGAGCATAACAAAATGTTCAACAACTGTATTAGGTCTACACTCATAATATTTAATTCTTCGCGCCCCTACCGATCGCATGAATGCTCAATCTATTCCACTACGCAAGATCGGGAAATTTCTCCTTCCCCTCATACCACAAATGCGCAAGAGGAGCTGAGTACAATTTTTCGAGAGCTTAATCGTTGCGAGCGGATGGAAAAATGATTTCCATATAGGGAAAAGACGATACGATTATACTTCGTTGTACAATTTGATCAACGGATGGTGAGGCATTGGAATAAACTGTTTGTAACGTTTGGAAGAAATATCAGGCGAATATATGAAATACGTATAACATATCATGTTTCTGTGAAACACCCAGTGAGGCACTTTTCATTTTTCAATCATTCGCGCCACCCATAGATTTATCGATGTCTCGATCAATTGATTACAAATAGCGCATGTCAGAAATACTCTCCCTTTTCTTTTGCCAACATCGCCGAAATTTCGGGAGCAATCGCTCATTTTGCTCCAGGACCGTCGAGCGACCAACATCGAGAAGAGACCCAGCCCGTGTCTCGCTCATTCTGACGATGTGATCACGTGCAGACACCGCATTCATCGCCTCTCGGAAATTCAGGGAATTGGGTCTGCCCACCCCCCCCCCCCCAATTTCATTGTTCGATATCGAGCACATCATATAATTCAACACCAGGACGTCTTTCGGGTCAGAATGAGGTCTACGGATCGCAAAAGAGCCAACGAGGGACTCCAATACAAAAAGTTCGAGCGAGATAAGTTGACACGACCAATATTCCCTCAATTCAATTTCTATACAATTGGTTATTATTTTATAAAACACAAAGCGAACAATTAACGAACATTTAACACTATTGTCTATCCGTGATCTGTATATGGACATTTATCTTTACGTGTATGTATGTATATGTGAGTGAGTGGAGGGGTCAGTGGGCATCGGTGTGCGTACGATATCTAGCAGACGAAGAGCGCATTGAAATCTCGAGTATCATTATAATATACCTCTACAAATGTGAAGTGGATTTCGTCTTATATGTTTATTTTTTCCTTCAATCCAAACATCTTTCTCCGTTAAAATTTATTTTCGTACATAATTTGTAATACACGATATCACAACCCCAGTTTTACACGAAGATATCATTACCAAAATAGCAAGCATAATTTGTAATATGTGTGGAACAAAAGTCCCAACGCCCTGCGCATCCGGTTGTATCACATAGGGTTTCAGCCCAAATTTATTATTTTCTCCAACCAATTTTTTTATGTTACATATGTATAAGTTTTGTAAAGAACCCAAGCGGAACAAGTGTTCAACACAAAAATTATAAAAAAAGATCACATTACACAGCGTTCTTTGTGCATTATTTGTAGCCCTTCCTTTCGATGAAGCATTGTAGCTGCCACGGCGAGGAACTCATGACAGCAGGCAATCTTTCAAGAACTCTCCTGTTCAGGATCGAAGTTGCAATTTTTTTTCAAATATGAAGTTAGACAGCACTTCTCCCCGCCACCCCCACCCCGTGAAACGATGCATTACGGGGCCCCGATTTTTTCGACCATTTTCTCTCTCTCCTTTCTTTGGCTATTCAAACGATGCATGAAATAAAAAAGTCGCCAATTGCCATACAGCAGACGGTGAAATTTTGTGGAATATTCAAGCCCCTTAAAGGGTGCTTTTTAGGGCCGCGAACCTAGTAAAACTTGAACTGCTTCTTCTTCGCCACCTCTCTCGATGATTCCTCTAATAAACAAAGTGCCGAAGCTTCGTAGGGGATGAGATGATTATTTTGAGCAGACAATCCCCCTGAAAGGGTGCCTTCCGCGGCCCCGATATATTCGTCAATTTTTCTCCTATCCTTTTGTTGGCTTTTCAAACGATGCATGAAATAAAAAAGTTCCCAATTTTCATACAGCAAGAGATAGATTTTTTTTCGAGAATTAAAGCTCCATAAAGGGTGCCTCCCGAAGCCCAGATTTTTTCGCCATTTTTTTCTCATCCTCTATTCGGCTATTTAAACAATGCGTGAAATAAAAAAGTTCCCAATTTCGATACAGCAGGCGGTGAAATTTTTGGGACAATTCAACTATCTAAAAAGGCGTCTTCCGCGGCCACGATTTTTTCGCCAATTTTTTCCCTATGCTTTTTTTGGCTATTCAAACGATGCGTGAAATAAAAAAGTTGCCAATTTCCATACAGCAAGGGGAACATTTTTTTCGAGAATTCAACCTACTTAAAGGGTGCCTTCCGCGGCCCCGATTTTTTCGCCAATTTTTTTTTCCACCCTCTGTTCGGCTATTTAAACGATGCGTGAAATAAAAAAGTTACCAGTTTCCATACAGCAGGCGGTGGTATTTTTTGGACAATTCAACTCCCTTAAAAGGTGCCTTCGGCTGCCTCGATTTTTTCGCCAATTTTTTCCCCACTTTTCGTTAGGCTATTCAAACGATGCGTGAAATAAAAAAGTTCCCAATGTCCATACAGCAGGCGGTGGAATTTTTTGGAAAATTTAACCCCCTTAAAACGCGCCTTCCACAGCTGCAATCCACGTGACATTTTGGATCTCTCATTTGTTCGGCCTTCTCAAATGATTCATGAAATAAAAAAGTTCCCAATTTACATACAGCATGTGGTGGAATTTTTTGGATTATTCAAGCCTCGCAGAGCGTGCTTTTCGAGTCGCGAACCTCGTGAAATTGTACATGCTCCTTTTTTCGATATTTTCAGTTCTGGATGATTAGTTAAATTCACAAGTACCGAAGCTCCGTGAGGGATGTGGCGATTATTTTGAACAGTCGCCCCCCCCCCCGCCCCCCCGCCCCTCCCTCCACCCTCTACGAGGGTGCCTTCCGTGGCCCAAACTTTTTCGCCAATTTTTTTGTCACCTTACGCTAGGCTATTTAAACGACGCGTGAAATAAAAAAGTTCCCAGTTTCCATACAGCAGGCGGTGGAATTTTTTGAACATTTCAACTCCCTTCAAAGGTGCCTTACGAGGCCCCAATTATTTCGCCAATTTTTTCCCTATCCTTTTCTTGGCTATTCAAACGTTGCATGAAATAAAAAAGTTCCCAATTTCCATACAGCAAGGGATAGACTTTTTTCGAGAATTCAAGTTCCTTAAAGAGTGTCTTCCACGGCCCAGACTTTTTCGCCAATTTTTTTCCCACTTTCCGTTAGACTATTTCAACAATGCGTGAAATAAAAAAGTTCCCAATTTCCATACAACGAAGGGTAGATTTTTTTGAAGAATTCAAGCTCCTTAAAGAGAGTGTTCCGCGGCCGAGACATTTTCACCAATTTTTTTCCCACTTTCCGTCAGGCTACTTAAACGATGTGTGAAATAAAAAAGTTCCCAATTTCCATACAACGACGGGTAGATTTCGTTGAAGAATTCAAGCTCCTTAAAGAGAGTGTTCCGCGGCGGAGACTTTTTCGCCAATTTTTTTCCCACTTTCCGTTAGGCTATTTAAACGATGTGTGAAATAAAAAAGTTCCCAATTTCCATACAACGAAGGGTAGATTTTTTTGAAGAATTGAAGCTCCTTAAAGAGATTGTTCCGCGGCCGAGACTTTTTCGCCAATTTTTTTCCCACTTTCCGTTAGGCTATTTAAACGATGTGTGAAATAAAAAAGTTCCCAATTTCCATAGAGCATGTGTTGGAATATTTCGGAGTATTTATGTCACGCGGAGCGTGCTTTTCGAGTCGCGAACCTCGTGAAATCGTACCTGCTTCTTTTTTTCGATATTTTCAACTCAGGATGATTCGTTAAATTCACAAACACCGAAGCTCCGTGAGGGATGTGGCGATTATTTTGAACAGTCGCCCCCCCCCCCCCACCGCCCCCCTCCATCCTCAACGAGGGTGCCTTCCGTGGCCCAAACTTTTTCGCCAATTTTTTTTTCACCTTACACTATGCTATTTAAACGACGCGTAAAATAAAAAAGTTCCCAGTTTCCATACAGCAGGCGGTGGAATTTTTTGAACATTTCAACTCCCTTAAAAGGTGCCTTCCGCGGCCCCAACTTTTTCGCCAATTTTTTCCCTATCCTTTTCTTAGCTATTCAAACGTTGCATGAAATAAAAAAGTTCCCAATTTCCATACAGCAAGGGATAGACTTTTTTCGAGAATTCAAGTTCCCTAAAGAGTGTTTTCCACGGCCCAGACTTTTTCGCCAATTTTTTTCCCACTTTCCGTTAGACTATTTAAACGATGCGTGAAATAAAAAAGTTCCCAATTTCCATACAACGAAGGGTAGATTTTTTTGAAGAATTCAGGCTCCTTAAAGAGAGTGTTCCGCGGCCGAGACTTTTTCGCCAATTTTTTTCCCACTTTCCGTTAGGCTATTTAAACGATGCGTGAAATAAAAAAGTTCCCAATGTCCATACAGCAGGCGGTGGAATTTTTTGGAAAATTTAAACCCCTTAAAACGTGCCTTCCACAGCTGCAATCCACGTGACATTTTGGATCTCTCATTTGTTCGGCCTTCTCAAATGATTCATGAAATAAAAAAGTTCCCAATTTACATACAGCATGTGGTGGAATTTTTTGGATTATTCAAGCCTCGCAGAGCGTGCTTTTCGAGTCGCGAACCTCGTGAAATTGTACATGCTCCTTTTTTCGATATTTTCAGTTCTGGATAATTCGTTAAATTCACAAGTACCGAAGCTCCGTGAGGGATGTGGCGATTACTTTGAACAGTCACCCCCCGCCCCCCCCCCGCCCCGCCCCACCCACCACCCTCTACGAGGGTGCCTTCCGTGGCCCAAACTTTTTCGCCAATTTTTTGTTCACCTTACGCTAGGCTATTTAAACGACGCGTGAAATAAAAAAGTTCCCAGTTTCCATACAGCAGGCGGTGAAATTTTTTGAACATTTCAACTCCCTTCAAAGGTGCCTTCCGCGGCCCCAATTTTATCGCCAATTTTTTCCCTATCCTTTTCTTGGCTACGTTTTTTTCAAACGTTGCATGAAATAAAGAAGTTCCCAATTTCCATACAGCAAGGGATAGACTTTTTTCGAGAATTCAAGTTCCTTAAAGAGTGTCTTCCACGGCCCAGACATTTTCGCCAATTTTTTTCCCACTTTCCGTTAGACTAAACGATGCGTGAAATAAAAAAGTTCCCAATGTCCATACAGCAGGCGGTGGAATTTTTTGGAAAATTTAACCCCCTTAAAACGCGCCTTCCACAGCTGCAATCCACGTGACATTTTGGATCTCTCATTTGTTCGGCCTTCTCAAATGATTCATGAAATAAAAAAGTTCCCAATTTACATACAGCATGTGGTGGAATTTTTTGGATTATTCAAGCCTCGCAGAGCGTGCTTTTCGAGTCGCGAACCTCGTGAAATTGTACATGCTCCTTTTTTCGATATTTTCAGTTCTGGATGATTAGTTAAATTCACAAGTACCGAAGCTCCGTGAGGGATGTGGCGATTATTTTGAACAGTCGCCCCCCCCCCCCGCCCCCCCGCCCCTCCCTCCACCCTCTACGAGGGTGCCTTCCGTGGCCCAAACTTTTTCGCCAATTTTTTTGTCACCTTACGCTAGGCTATTTAAACGACGCGTGAAATAAAAAAGTTCCCAGTTTCCATACAGCAGGCGGTGGAATTTTTTGAACATTTCAACTCCCTTCAAAGGTGCCTTCCGAGGCCCCAATTTTTTCGCCAATTTTTTCCCTATCCTTTTCTTGGCTATTCAAACGTTGCATGAAATAAAAAAGTTCCCAATTTCCATACAGCAAGGGATAGACTTTTTTCGAGAATTCAAGTTCCTTAAAGAGTGTCTTCCACGGCCCAGACTTTTTCGCCAATTTTTTTCCCACTTTCCGTTAGACTATTTCAACGATGCGTGAAATAAAAAAGTTCCCAATTTCCATACAACGAAGGGTAGATTTTTTTGAAGAATTCAAGCTCCTTAAAGAGAGTGTTCCGCGGCCGAGACTTTTACGCCAATTTTTTTTCCACTTTCCGTTAGGCTATTTAAACGATGTGTGAAATAAAAAAGTTCCCAATTTCCATACAACGAAGGGTAGATTTTTTTGAAGAATTCAAGCTCCTTAAAGAGAGTGTTCCGCGGCCGAGACTTTTTCGCCAATTTTTTTCCCACTTTCCGTTAGGCTATTTAAACGATGTGTGAAATAAAAAAGTTCCCAATTTCCATACAACGAAGGGTAGATTTTTTTGAAGAATTGAAGCTCCTTAAAGAGATTTTTCCGCGGCCGAGACTTTTTCGCCAATTTTTTTCCCACTTTCCGTTAGGCTATTTAAACGATGTGTGAAATAAAAAAGTTCCCAATTTCCATAGAGCATGTGTTGGAATATTTCGGAGTATTTATGTCTCGCGGAGCGTGCTTTTCGAGTCGCGAACCTCGTGAAATCGTACCTGCTTCTTTTTTTCGATATTTTCAACTCAGGATGATTCGTTAAATTCACAAACACCGAAGCTCCGTGAGGGATGTGGCGATTATTTTGAACAGTCGCCCCCCCCCCCGCCGCCCCCCTCCATCCTCAACGAGGGTGCCTTCCGTGGCCCAAACTTTTTCGCCAATTTTTTTTTCACCTTACACTATGCTATTTAAACGACGCGTGAAATAAAAAAGTTCCCAGTTTCCATACAGCAGGCGGTGGAATTTTTTGAACATTTCAACTCCCTTAAAAGGTGCCTTCCGCGGCCCCAACTTTTTCGCCAATTTTTTCCCTATCCTTTTCTTAGCTATTCAAACGTTGCATGAAATAAAAAAGTTCCCAATTTCCATACAGCAAGGGATAGACTTTTTTCGAGAATTCAAGTTCCCTAAAGAGTGTTTTCCACGGCCCAGACTTTTTCGCCAATTTTTTTCCCACTTTCCGTTAGACTATTTAAACGATGCGTGAAATAAAAAAGTTCCCAATTTCCATACAACGAAGGGTAGATTTTTTTGAAGAATTCAGGCTCCTTAAAGAGAGTGTTCCGCGGCCGAGACTTTTTCGCCAATTTTTTTCCCACTTTCCGTTAGGCTATTTAAACGATGCGTGAAATAAAAAAGTTCCCAATGTCCATACAGCAGGCGGTGGAATTTTTTGGAAAATTTAAACCCCTTAAAACGTGCCTTCCACAGCTGCAATCCACGTGACATTTTGGATCTCTCATTTGTTCGGCCTTCTCAAATGATTCATGAAATAAAAAAGTTCCCAATTTACATACAGCATGTGGTGGAATTTTTTGGATTATTCAAGCCTCGCAGAGCGTGCTTTTCGAGTCGCGAACCTCGTGAAATTGTACATGCTCCTTTTTTCGATATTTTCAGTTCTGGATGATTCGTTAAATTCACAAGTACCGAAGCTCCGTGAGGGATGTGGCGATTACTTTGAACAGTCGCCCCCCGCCCCCCCCCCGCCCCGCCCCACCCACCACCCTCTACGAGGGTGCCTTCCGTGGCCCAAACTTTTTCGCCAATTTTTTGTTCACCTTACGCTAGGCTATTTAAACGACGCGTGAAATAAAAAAGTTCCCAGTTTCCATACAGCAGGCGGTGAAATTTTTTGAACATTTCAACTCCCTTCAAAGGTGCCTTCCGCGGCCCCAATTTTTTCGCCAATTTTTTCCCTATCCTTTTCTTGGCTACGTTTTTTTCAAACGTTGCATGAAATAAAGAAGTTCCCAATTTCCATACAGCAAGGGATAGACTTTTTTCGAGAATTCAAGTTCCTTAAAGAGTGTCTTCCACGGCCCAGACATTTTCGCCAATTTTTTTCCCACTTTCCGTTAGACTATTTAAACGATGCGTGAAATAAAAAAGTTCCCAATTTCCATACAGCGACGGGTAGATTTTTTTGAAGAATTCAAGCCCCTTAAAGAGAGTGTTCCGCGGCCGAGACTTTTTCGCCAATTTTTTCCCCACTTTCCGTCAGGCTACTTAAACGATGTGTGAAATAAAAAAGTTCCCAATTTCCATACAACGACGGGTAGATTTCGTTGAATAATTCAAGCTCCTTAAAGAGAGTGTTCCGCGGCGGAGACTTTTTCGCCAATTTTTTTTCCACTTTCCGTTAGGCTATTTAAACGATGTATGAAATAAAAAAGTTCCCAATTTCCATACAACGACGGGTAGATTTTTTTGAAGAATTCAAGCTCCTTAAAGAGAGTGTTCCGCGGCCGCGATTTTTTCGCTAATTTTTTTCCCACTTTCCGTTAGGCTATTTAAACGATGTGTGAAATAAAAAAGTTCCCAATTTCCATACAGCATGTGTTGGAATATTTCGGAGTATTCATGTCTCGCGGAGCGTGCTTTTCGAGTCGCGAACCTCGTGAAATCGTACCTGCTTCTTTTTTTCGATATTTTCAATTCAGGATGATTCGTTAAATTCACAAATACCGAAGCCCGTGAGGGATGTGGCGATTATTTTGAACAGTCGCCCCCCTCCCCGCCCCCACCACCCTCTACGAGGGTGCCTTCCGTGGCCCAGACTTTTTCGCCAATTTTTTTTTCACCTTACGCTGGGCTATTTAAACGACGCGTGAAATAAAAAAGTTCCCAGTTTCCATACAGCAGGCGGTGGAATTTTTTGAACATTTCAACTCCCTTCAAAGGTGCCTTACGAGGCCCCAATTATTTCGCCAATTTTTTCCCTATCCTTTTCTTGGCTATTCAAACGTTGCATGAAATAAAAAAGTTCCCAATTTCCATACAGCAAGGGATAGACTTTTTTCGAGAATTCAAGTTCCTTAAAGAGTGTCTTCCACGGCCCAGACTTTTTCGCCAATTTTTTTCCCACTTTCCGTTAGACTATTTCAACGATGCGTGAAATAAAAAAGTTCCCAATTTCCATACAACGAAGGGTAGATTTTTTTGAAGAATTCAAGCTCCTTAAAGAGAGTGTTCCGCGGCCGAGACATTTTCACCAATTTTTTTCCCACTTTCCGTCAGGCTACTTAAACAATGTGTGAAATAAAAAAGTTCCCAATTTCCATACAACGACGGGTAGATTTCGTTGAAGAATTCAAGCTCCTTAAAGAGAGTGTTCCGCGGCGGAGACTTTTTCGCCAATTTTTTTCCCACTTTCCGTTAGGCTATTTAAACGATGCGTGAAATAAAAAAGTTCCCAATTTCCATACAACGACGGGTAGATTTTTTTGAAGAATTCAAGCTCCTTAAAGAGAGTGTTCCGCGGCCGAGACTTTCTCGTCAATTTTTTTCCCACTTTCCGTTAGGCTATTTAAACGACGTGTGAAATAAAATAGTTCCCAATTTCCATACAACGAAGGGTAGATTTTTTTGAAGAATTCAAGCTCCTTAAAGAGATTGTTCCGCGACCGAGACTTTTTCCCCAATTTTTTTCCCACTTTCCGCTAGGCTATTTAAACGATGTGTGAAATAAAAAAGTTCCCAATTTCCATACAACGAAAGGTAGATTTTTTTGAAGAATTGAAGCTCCTTAAAGAGATTGTTCCGCGGCCGAGACTTTTTCGCCAATTTTTTTGCCACTTTCCGTTAGGCTATTTAAACGATGTGTGAAATAAAAAAGTTCCCAATTTCCATACAGCATGTGTTGGAATATTTCGGAGTATTCATGTCTCGCGGAGCGTTCGTTTCGAGTCGCGAACCTCGTGAAATCGTACCTGCTTCTTTTTTTCGATATTTTCAATTTAGGATGATTCGTTAAGTTCACAAATACCGAAGCCCGTGAGGGATGTGGCGATTATTTTGAACAGTCGCCCCCCCCCCCCCCTCCACCCTCTACGAGGGTGCCTTCCGTGGCCCAGACTTTTTCGCCAATTTTTTTTTCACCTTACGCTAGGCTATTTAAACGACGCGTGACATAAAAAAGTTCCCAGTTTCCATACAGCAGGCGGTGGAATTTTTTGAACATTTCTACTCCCTTAAAAGGTGCCTTCCGCGGCTCCAATTTTTTCGCCAATTTTTTCCCTATCCCTTTCTTGGCTATTCAAACGTTGCATGAAATAAAAAAGTTCCCAATTTCCATACAGCAAGGGATAGACTTTTTTCGAGAATTCAAGTTCCTTAAAGAGTGTCTTCCACGGCCCATACCTTTTCGCCAATTTTTTTCCCACTTTCCGTTAGACTATTTAAACGATGCGTGAAATAAAAAAGTTCCCAATTTCCATACAACGAAGGGTAGATTTTTTTGAAGAATTCAAGCTCCTTAAAGAGAGTGTTCCGCGGCCGAGGCTTTTTCGCCAATTTTTTTCCCACTTTCCGTTAGGCTATTTAAACGATGTGTGAAATAAAAAAGTTCCCAATTTCCATACAACGAAGGGTAGATTTTTTTGACGAATTCAAGCTCCTTAAAGAGAGTGTTGCGCGGCCGACACTTATTCGCCAATTTTTTTCCCACTTTCCGTTAGGCTATTTAAACGATGTGTGAAATAAAAAAGTTCCCAATTTCCATACAACGACGGGTAGATTTTTTTGAAGAATTCAAGCTCCTTAAAGAGAGTGTTCCGCTTCCGCGACTTTTACGCCAATTTTTTCCCCACTTTCCGTTAGGCTGTTTAAACGACGTGTGAAATAAAAAAGTTCCCAATTTCCATACAACGAAGGGTAGATTTTTTTGAAAAATTCAAGTTCCTTAAAGAGAGTGTTCCGCGGCCGAGACTTTTTTGCCAATTTTTTTCCCACTTTCCGGTAGGCTATTTAAACGATGCGTGAAATAAAAAAGTTCCCAATTTCCATACAACGACGGGTACATTTTTTTGAAGAATTCAAGCTCCTTAAAGAGAGTGTTCCGCGGCCGAGACTTTTTCGCCAATTTTTTTCCCACTTTCCGTTAGGCTATTTAAACGATGTGCGAAATAAAAAAGTTCCCAATTTCCATACAACGAAGGGTAGATTTTTTTGATTAATTGAAGCTCCTCAAAGAGATTGTTCCGCGGCCGAGACCTTTTCGCCAATTTTTTTCCCACTTTCCGTTAGGCTATTTAAACGATGTGTGAAATAAAAAAGTTCCCAATTTCCATACAGCATGTGTTGGAATATTTCCGAGTATTCATGTCTCGCGGAGCGTGCTTTTCGAGTCGCGAACCTCGTGAAATCGTACCTGCTTCTTTTTTTTGATATTTTCAATTCAGGATGATTCGTTAAATTCACAAATACCGAAGCTCCGTGAGGGATGTGGCGATTATTTTGAACAGTCCCCCCCCCCCCTTCGCCCCTCCCTCCATCCTCTACGAGGGTGCCTTCCGTGGCCCAGACTTTTTCGCCAATTTTTTTTTCATCTTACGCTAGGCTATTTAAACGACGCATGAAATAAAAAAGTTCCTAGTTTCCATACAGCAGGCGGTGGAATTTTTTGAACATTTCAACTCCCTTAAAAGGTGCCTTCCGCGGCCCCAATTTTTTCGCCAATTTTTTCCCTATCCCTTCCTTGGCTATTCAAACGTTGCATGAAATAAAAAAGTTCCCAATTTCCATACAGCAAGGGATAGACTTTTTTTCGAGAATTCAAGTTCCTTAAAGAGTGTCTTCCACGGCCCAGACTTTTTCGCCAATTTTTTTCCCACTTTCCGTTAGACTATTTAAACGATGCGTGAAATAAAAAAGTTGCCAATTTCCATACAACGAAGGGTAGATTTTTTTGAAGAATTCAGCCTCCTTAAAGAGAGTGTTCCGCGGCCGAGACTTTTCGCCCATTTTTTTCCCACTTTCCGTTAGGCTATTTAAACGATGTGTGAAATAAAAAAGTTCCCAATTTCCATACAACGACGGGTAGATTTTTTTGATGAATTCAAGCTCCTTAAAGAGAGTGTTCCGCGGCCGAGACTTTTTCACCAATTTTTTCCCCACTTTCCGTTAGGCTATTTAAACGATGTGTGAAATAAAAAAGTTCCCAATTTCCATACAACGAAGGGTAGATTTTTTTGAAGAATTCAAACTCCTTAAAGAGAGTGTTCCGCGGCCGAGACTTTTTCGCCAATTTTTTTCCCACTTTCCGTTAGGCTATTTAAACGATGTTTGAAATGAAAAGTTCCCAATTACCATACAACGACGGGTAGATTTTTTTGAAGAATTCAAGCTCCTTAAAGAGAGTGTTCCGCGGCCGAGACTTTTTCGCCAATTTTTTCCCCACTTTCCGTCAGGCTATTTAAACGATGTGTGAAATAAAAAAGTTCCCAATTTCCATACAACGAAGGGTAGATTTTTTTGAAAGATTCAAGCTCCTTAAAGAGAGTGTTCCGCGGCCGAGACTTTTTCGCCGATTTTTTTCCCACTTTCCGTTAGGCTATTTAAACAATGCGTGAAATAAAAAAGTTCCCAATTTCCATACAACGACGGGTAGATTTTTTTGAAGAATTCAAGCTCCTTAAAGAGAGTGTTCCGCGGCCGAGACTTTTTCGCCAATTTTTTTTCCACTTTCCGTTAGGCTATTTAAACGATGTGTGAAATAATAAAGTTCCCAATTTCCATACAACGAAGGGTAGATTTTTTTGAAGAATTGAAGCTCCTTAAAGAGATTGTTCTGCGGCCGAGACTTTTTCGCCAATTTTTTTCCCACTTTCCGTTAGGCTATTTAAACGATGTGTTCCATGTAAAGTTGTAAAATAGCAAAAATCCCCTCTCGAGGAAAAAAAACCTGGACAAGTACATTGGTGGTCCCTCGTTTCCTTATGATATCACAAAAAATCCAAAACCCCACTTAATTTTTTTTTTTAATCTTTACTAATTTTATTCATATCCCGGAGGGAAACCAACCATATAGATCACAAAATATCCGGCCAAAAAGCCAGACTTCACAATAAATGTTACTTTGAATTTATTTCCACAGAACAAAACAAGAATCAAAACATTCAAAAATCAACGTTATCAAGATGAGAAAAATACCACTTATAATTGGTCTGTAAGAAGTATCAATAGTCTAGAAAAAAATGAAAAAAGGTCGACATCTAAGTTACGTGCAGCAGTAAAATTTATGATATCAAGAGACTCGGTAGAGTCTCGGGACAAGTACATTGACAGCTCTGCCGTCTGCTGGCCCGAGGCTCGCCGAAACTATACTTTCTCGAAACAAAACTTTTCGCGGTGGTGGGGGTAAAATTGGCACATCATTTTGTTCATTTTCGAAGCTCACGAGTCGTTTGAGGCCTTGAAAATTGAACTGGAGATTCATTAAGAAATTATCTTTCGAATGAGCCCAAATTTAGCACGATCGGTGACGTAAATGCTGAGAAAAAACTTTGCACGGGCTCAAAATCACGCAAAAGTCACCTACACATTCAAGAATCAGACGTGTCTGTATACAACACCAAAGCCGGCTGAAAGTGTCTCTCGAGTTTCTGATTGGTTCATTCTGACGACACCCATATATATATAACACTATCAAAGGCCTCATGTCCTCGCGGCTAACTTCACGGCGCTGTCGCAGACCGACGTCACATGAGACTTCCTCCACCTCGTCGCTATATATATATATACCGAACCGCGAAAAGTTTGACAGGTCGAGTGTTGTTATTATCTCTGAATAAAATGATTCACCGTGGTGGGAGTAAAAACTGAAATTCATTTTCTTTAATTTCGAAGCTCAGGAGGCATATGATGATTTAAAAATTGAACTGGAGATTTATTACGAAAAAATACTTCGATTGAGCCTTAAATCAGCACGATTAATGCCGTATTTGCTGAGAAAAAACTTTGCACAGGCTCAAGATTATGCTGACATCGAAGTATTAGCATGTCTGCATACGACACAATGAAAGGCCTCTTGACGCCTTCCGAGCTTGTGATTGGCCATTCCGTTTCATCTTTCTCTACCTATACCACGCAAAGTCTGAACGGAGTTTTCGAAGTGAGAATGAGTGCTTATACGCGAGACGTGTTTGTGGATAAATTCGGGAAAAAAATTATTTCGCGATCTGTGAATAAATAAATAGTTCGAAGTACCCATACCGCGGAAAGTCTGAACGGAGTTTTCGAAGTGAGAAGTTCGTATGCGGGACGTGTTGTGGATAAATTCGGGAAAAAAAATTATTTCGCGATCTATAAATAAATTTATTCATAAATCGCGAAATAATTTTGGATCGTACGCGTACGATCCAAAAATGATTTCTTTAATATAAATTCAATGACAGCAATTTAGAGTTTCATTCAAATTCACGTATTTTTTATTTTTTTCCCCCTTTCGATCACGACTAATTAGAATCTCGTGGCTTAAACAGTATTGAAAATATTAATCTTTTTTCACGAACATTTGTGAGGTTATAAATATCGAGGTTAGGTTCAATCGACTCTTGGTTACAGCAATAATAAGAAAGTGATGGTGTGAAAATAGTGAAGTGCTTTTCAAGAGACTCGGTAGAGTCTCGGGACAAGTACATTGACAGCTCTGTCGTCTGCTGGCCCGAGGCTCGCCGAGACTATACTTTCTCGAAACAAAACTTTTCGCGGTGGTGGGGGTAAAATTGGCACATCATTTTGTTCGTTTTCGAAGCTCACGAGTCGTTTGAGGCCTTGAAAATTGAACTGAAGATTCATTAAGAAATTATCTTTCGAATGAGCCCAAATTTAGTACGATCGGTGACGTAAATGCTGAGAAAAAACTTTGCACGGGCTCAAAATCACGCAAAAGTCACCTACACATTCAAGAATCAGACGTGTCTGTATACAACACCAAAGCCGGCTGAAAGTGTCTCTCGAGTTTCTGATTGGTTCATTCTGACGACACCCATATATATATAACACTATCAAAGGCCTAATGTCCTCGCGGCTAACTTCACGGCGCTGTCGCAGACCGACGTCACATGAGACTTCCTCCACCTCGTCGCTATATATATATATACCGAACCGCGGAAAGTTTGACAGGTCGAGTGTTGTTATTATCTCTGAATAAAACGATTCACCGTGGTGGGAGTAAAAACTGAAATTCATTTTCTTTAATTACGAAGCTCAGGAGGCATATAATGATTTGAAAATTGAACTGGAGATTTATTACGAAAAAATACTTCGATTGAGCCTTAAATCAGCACGATTAATGCCGTATTTGCTGAGAAAAAACTTTGCACAGGCTCAAGATTATGCTGACATCGATGTATTGGCATGTCTGTATACGACACAATGAAAGGCCTCTTGACGCCTTCCGAGCTTGTGATTGGCCATTCCGTTTCATCTTTCTCTACCTATACCACGCAAAGTCTGAACGGAGTTTTCGAAGTGAGAATGAGTGCTTATACGCGAGACGTGTTTGTGGATAAATTCGGGAAAAAAATTATTTCGCGATCTGTGAATAAATAAATAGTTCGAAGTACCCATACCGCGGAAAGTCTGAACGGAGTTTTCGAAGTGAGAAGTTCTTATGCGGGACGTGTTGTGGATAAATTCGGGGAAAAAAAATTATTTCGCGATCTATAAATAAATTTATTCACAAATCGCGAAATAATTTTGGATCGTACGCGTACGATCCAAAAATGATTTCTTTAATATAAATTCAATGACAGCAATTTAGAGTTTCATTCAAATTCACGTACTTTTTATTTTTTTCCCCCTTTCGATCGCGACTAATTAGAATCTCGTGGCTTAAACAGTATTGAAAATATTAATCTTTTTTCACGAACATTTGTGAGGTTATAAATATCGAGGTTAGGTTCAATCGACTCTTGGTTACAGCAATAATAAGAAAGTGATGGTGTGAAAATAGTGAAGTGCTTTTAATCAACTTTCGAACAGTGCTGAAATGAATATACATTCTTTTATTATTGTTAACCCTGCAGTTTTTATTTTCCACACTTAACTCTTCGACGGAATTTCTCTTTCGCGATTAAATGTTCCTCGTATAAGATTTCTTGAGAAATCGTTCTTTTCGTTTCTTTGATAAATATGAAATAGTGTACGTTGAACTGTTAATCATGATTGGTGTGAATCGATGTAAATTTGGAAAAGGAACTCTATAAAACTAATAATGAGTGTAAAAAAAATGTATATGGCAAAGTTTGTTATTATCATGCCGAGTTTTGAGCAGTGTTTAATAAAAATTTTTTTTTAACTGTACACCATTGACAATTTATTTTATTGGTCCCTTTCCTCTTTATTATAAAATGTTCCTCGCTGGCCATAATAAGATTTGTACATCATAAAATGTTCCTTGCATGATAATTGTTGGTCCATTCCAAAAGATTTTCGACGTCGTTTTTCTATCCAAAATATGGTGTAGAATCATCTCGCGTTTGATGTATTAATAGACAAATACACTGTCAACCTGCATTTGGATATATATGGATGCATCTGGATGATAACCGTAGTAAGTAATGATATATCTTTATGTCAAAATGGCTCGTATAATATATCTTTATGTCAAAAGACTATGGCGGTATATACTCCATATCCTATCAAAATTTGTATCTTTGGATTGCAACGAATGCCTATAGACTCTGGAAATTCTGTGAAGCGACAAATGTACCAAGCATTTCCACTTTTTGGCTCCGATCGTAGCATTATGAATTGAACATTTTGTTATGAAAATTCTTCGGTTGCTCATTTGTCAATGGGATCAAAAATATTGTCTTCGGAACACCGTGGATATATGCAAAATTTCAGAATTTTGTTTGGTTCAATATGCTCTATATTTTTTCACATCCCCGCTTTAATTGTAGCATAATGAATTTTAAAAAATTGTTTCAGAAAGTATTCCGATGTGTTTTTTCTGACATTATCAAAATTTATATATTTGGATTGCAACGAATGCCTACAAACTTCGGAAATTGTGTGAAGCGACAAATGTACCAAGTATTTCTACTTTTTGCCTCCGATTTTAGCATTATGAATTGAACTTTTGTTATGAAAATTCTTCGGTTGCTCATTTGTCAATGGGATCAAAATTATTGTCTTCGGAACGCCATGAATATATGCAAAATTTTAGAATTTTCTATGGCTCAATATGCGCTCTATTTTTTCACTTCACCACTTTAGTTGTAACGTTATGAATTTTGAAAAATTGTTTCAGGAAGTCTTCCGATGTCCTTTAACTGATATTATCAAAATTTGTATAATTGAATTGCAATGGATACCTACAGCCTTTGAAAATTCTGTAAAGCGACAGATGTGCCAAGTATTTTCCCTTTTGCTCATTTGTCGATGGATTAAGAATTGCTGCCTTCAGAATGTCATGCATACATGCAAAATTTCAGAATTTTGTTGGGCCCAATGTGCGCTACATTTTTTCAATTCCCTAATTTAGTTGTAGTATAATGAATTTTGAAAAATTGTTTCAGGAAGTCTTCTGATATTTTTTTACTGATATTATCAAAATTTGTATCATTGGATTGCAACGGATACCTACAGACGTTGGGAATTCTGTAAAGCAACAAATGTACCAAGTATTTCCACTTTTTGGCTCCGATTGTGGCATTAAGTATTAAAAATTTTGTTATGAAAATTCTGCGGTTGCTCATTTGTCAATGGAATCAAAATTATTGTCTTCGGAACGCCATGAATATATGCAAAATTTCAGAATTTCATTCGGCTCTATTGAGCTATATTTTTTCACTTCCTCACTTTAGTTGTAGCATAATAAATTTTGAAAAATTGTTTTAGGAAGTCTTCTGATGTGTTTTTACTGATATTATCAAAATTTGTATCATTGAATTGCATCAGATACGTACAGACTTTGAAATACTTGTGAAGTAACAAGTGTGCCCAATATTGCCACTTTTTTGCTGGAATAGTGGCATTATTAGGACTTGAAAATTTTATTATGAAAATTATTCGCTTGCTCATTTTTGGATGGGATTAAAATTTGGCTTCGAAAAGTAATGGCTATATGCAAAATTCATAAACTTTATTGAGCCCGATGTGCGGTATGCTTGAGTTGTGGCATGATTAATTCAAAAAATTGTCAGAAAGTCTTTGGTTCCTTTTTTCTGGAAGTATAAAAATTTGTTTCATTGAAACGCAACGTATACTTACAAACTTTGGAAATTTCCTGGAGCAACATGTGTGCTCAGTATTTCTACTTTTTGGCTCCTATTGTGGCATAACGAATTGAAAAATATTTTCAAAAAGATTTGCTCTACGGATGCTCTGGTTGTGATGGTACGAAAATTTGCACGAAGATAATGCAACTGGTACAACTCAACTCGATCCATTTTCTTGGGCACAGTACTGATCTAAGTTTGCTCGCTTTGTTGAATTTATTGTTTTAAAATATCCATAACATACTTTCTGAACTTTTCGAAATTCAAAGATAATATTAAAATACCTGTAAGTTCTAGTTTTGATGCTTTCACGGCCATTATTGTTATAAATATCAAAATTTGCATCAAAATTTGTATCATGGGAATTCTCTTCTGCTGATAGTATCAAAATTTGTATCATTGGAATGTAGCCGATATCTACAAACTTTGAACATTTTGTGAAGAGGAGACATGTGTGTTAAGTATTTCCACTATTTAGCTCTGATTATGGCATAATAAATTGAAAAAAATTTATTCCAAAGGCTTTCCTCTACAGTCGCTCTGGGTTTGATGGTATCAAAATTTGCTCAAAGCTAATGTGACTAATACAACTAAATTCATTTCATTCTCTTGGGTACGATCCTGGTCTGAATTTGTCCGCTTTGTTCAATATATTGTTTTGGAGTTACCATAACATACTATTTGAACTATATTCAATGAGAATATTGAAATAGTTGTAACTTTTTATTTTCATGGTAGTAACTTCTTCAATGGTATTGACAAATAATCATGATTCCACCTTGTTAACAAAAATAAGAATGAAAAAATGCGTGAACTTTTTTCACAATAGATTCGATATGTTTTCTCTAAACATACGTGAAACTGGTTTTTTATTTTATCATTAATCAAAAATGAAAAATTTCGAAAAAAATCGCCCCATTTTTATCAACAAGCTGAAATAAGCGTAATATTTTTTACCACAAATCTACAAATATAACAAGGAGATACTGCTATTTAATATGTTTATTTGATAAACACAAATTCAAATAGCTACAAATTCTATGGAAAAGTTCTGACTCTTCTAATCTTGCTCTCAAAAGCTTTGTAAATTTTTGTATCAGACTCCCAGTTCCCGACTTATTTTAGCCTGATTCCAGAAAGGTAAATCGAAATGTCAAAAAAATTTGACTGGCTCGAGAATAAAAAAAATGCCAAATTGAAAATTCCAAAATACGTGCCCTTTTATTTCATGGGGAAAAAACCTGACTCGAAGTAGAAGGGGTCAGGGTTTGGAAATGAAAAGGCGATAATTTCCCAATATAACCTTTTTCTAATCTATATAAAGCGAGATGTTTCAAAAGAAAGAGAAAAAACGCATCATATCACGCATAAAAACCCCCTCGCGGAAAAAACCTGGACAAGTACGTTTGTTGACCGCCGTTCCCATATTTTTCCACTAATATACATACACTGCAAAAACCTGTTCTCGCAAAAATCCCTAAGAAAATCAAATCCTATCAAAAAGTAAGAAAAGTGACCACTCTCAAAAAATGTATCAAATAAATTCAAATCACACAAAACAAAATGAGTTAATCCTCACGAAAAGCTAAGGTTGGGTTTCGTAAAAAGTTATAAAATAAATTGAGCTATACTAAAATAGATGTGGCCAAGTACGGGAGGCTTTATCGTGTGATAAAATCTTCAAATAATGTTGAATGTTGATAGAGAAAAGAATCATGTTCGAAAATGCAGTTGTTTTACCAACCAGAATGAAAATAAAAACTCTGTATCAATAAGGGTCCGAAGCAAAAAAAGATTCCAAACGAAAAAAAATTAGATGAAAAAGAATTTCGGCCGAAGTACTTGGCGAGGTTGTCACCATGACCGATACATTATGTAAATTAAGTGAAAAAACATTCGTCAAGTACTTCGGCCGAATTCTTTTTCAATCAAATTTTTTTCTATGTTTTATAAAACAATTTGTAAATCAAGGATGATGCATCATATTCTTCCGTCATTTCATCTTTGAAAGAATAATAATTCTGAGGCTCCTGACAGTAAAGTTAAATATAATTATCTATTTATAGCTTAGACCGAAATTGCTAATATCCTCGCTGCCTTTTCGCCCCTGAATGCCTTATTCTAATACACAACTTGAAAGCTAATGATAAAGTATTTAATTTTCTGAATTTTCGCCTCGGGGAAAAATTGGTACTTGACGTCTCTTCTATAACACCTTCCTGCCAAGCTATAATCGAATAATAACCTATCAACGAATTACTAATATCTCGAAAATACTTCGAGTCTGTAGTTAACTCTTTTGAAAACATTATAACTTTTTTTCTTATCACAGGAACGAAACGCTCCTATATTTAAACAATCTCAATAACAAGGAATTTATGGTAGAAAATCTGTATCATTCTCTTATGTCGAATTAGTAGTGTGAGCAATGCTGATTCCTGACATTGAAATAAATCGATCATGTAATGATGCAGACACGTTGTAAGTTTTTTTTGTTATATACAGGCTCTATTGGAGTTTATATAAAACGAAATATGAAAATACTATAGAAAAAAGAAGTGATATCAAATAGCAAAAATCCCCTCCCGGGGAAAAAAACCTGGACAAGTACATTGGTGGTCCTTCGTTTCCCTATGATATCACAAAAAGTCCAAAACCCCACTTAATTTTTTTTTTTTTAATGTTTACTAATTTTATTCATATCCCGGAGGGAAACCAACCATATAGATCACGAAATATCCGGCCAAAAAACCAGACTTCACAATAAATGTTACTTTGAATTTATTTCCACAGAACAACACAAGAATCAAAACATTAAAAAATCAGCATTATCAAGATGAGAAAAATGCCACTTATAATTGGTGTGTAAGAAGTATCAAAAGTCTAAAAAAAAATGAAAAAAGATGGACATCTAAGTTACGTGCAGCAGTAAAATTTTTGATATCGGTACTAGGACAAGTATTTCTTTGGTGACTGAGAAGATATCAATATGGAAGTACCGGCAACGTAGGGCATGCAGTTGGTGCATTGCTTCTAGGATCTCCTAAGTCGAGTAGCTACTTTTGTTTTGGCTATGGCGCGACCAATGTTGCCAAATAGTATTTACTTATATGACCTAGTGAAACAACATTGCCTGCGCCGTGGCTAAAACAACGAAGAACATTCAGAAACCAGTCGAAAACTCGACACACAAACGCAGGAACAGGAAGTTTCGCATAAGATCCCGTACTTTTGTAATGTTAAAAAAAGGCTTTAATTTATGTTCGTACATGATAGCACAGTTTTGTTTGATTGGTAATAATTTGATGAACGTTCACCACCGTACGTTGAGCGTATATGCACAGAGTACTTGTCCGGTCCATAACTTTTTATTTGATTTTTACTTGAATGAGCAATTTTAATAAAACGTTATGGGCCGGACAAGTACTTTGTGCGTATACGCTCAACGTACGGTGGTGAACGTTCATCAAATTATTACCAATCAAACAAAACTGTGCTATCATGTACGAACATAAATTAAAGCCTTTTTTTAACATTACAAAAGTACGGGATCTTATGCGAAACTTCCTGTTCCTGCGTTTGTGTGTCGAGTTTTCGACTGGTTTCTGAATGTTTTTCGTTGTTTTAGCCACGGCGCAGGCAATGTTATTTCATTAGGTCATATAAGTAAATACTATTTGGTAACATCGGTCGCGCCATAGCCAAAACAAAAGTAGCTACTCGACTTAGGAGATCCCAGAAGCAATGCACCAACTGTATGCCCTACGTTGCCGGTACGTCCATATTGATATCTTCTCAGTCACCAAAGAAATACTTGTCC
The DNA here is from genome assembly GCA_963989365.1 of Rhimphoctona megacephalus. Lineage (NCBI taxonomy): Eukaryota > Metazoa > Arthropoda > Insecta > Hymenoptera > Ichneumonidae > Rhimphoctona > Rhimphoctona megacephalus. Next base: position 71,916 of record OZ022415.1, on the reverse strand, counting down.
TAGTACTGATATCATATATTTTACTGCTGCACGTAACTTAGATGTCGACCTTTTTTCATTTTTTTCTAGACTATTGATACTTCTTACAGACCAATTATAAGTGGTATTTTTCTCATCTTGATAACGCTGATTTTTGAATGTTTTGATTCTTGTTTTGTTCTGTGGAAATAAATTCAAAGTAACATTTATTGTGAAGTCTGGCTTTTTGGCCGGATATTTTGTGATCTATATGGTTGGTTTCCCTCCGGGATATGAATAAAATTAGTAAAGATTAAAAAAAAAAATTTAAGTGGGGTTTTGGATTTTTTGTGATATCATAGGGAAACGAGGGACCACCAATGTACTTGTCCAGGTTTTTTTTCCCCGGGAGGGGATTTTTGCTATTTGATATCACTTCTTTTTTCTATAGTATTTTCATATATTTCGCTTTATATAGACTCCAATAGAGTATGTATATAACAAAAAAACTTACAAGGTGTTTGCATCATTACATCATCGATTTATTTCAATGTCAGGAATCAGTACTGCTCACACTACTAATTCGACATAAGAGAATGAGACAGATTTTCTACCATAAATTCATTGTTATTGAGGTTGTTTAAATATAGCAGCGTTTCGTTCCTGTGATAAGAAAAAAGTTATAATGCTTTCAAACGAGTTAACTACAGACTCGAAGTATTTTCGAGATGTTAGTAATTCGTTGATAGGTTATTATTCGATTATAGCTTAGCAGGAAAGTATTATAGAAAAGACCTCAAGTACCAGTTTTTCCCCAAGGCAAAATTTCAGAAAATTAAATACTTTATCATTAGCTTTCAAGTTGTATATTAGAATAAGGCATTTATGGGTGAAAAGGCAGCGAGGATATTAGCAATTTCGGTCTAAGCTATAAATAGATAATTATATCAAGAGACTCGGTAGAGTCTCGGGACAAGTACATTGACAGCTCTGCCGTCTGCTGGCCCGAGGCTCGCCGAGACTATATTTTCTCCTAACAAAACTTTTCGCGGTGGTGGGGGTAAAATCGGAATGTCATTTCGTTTATTTACGAAGCTCATGAGTTATTTGAGGCCTTGAAAATTGAACTGGAGATTAATGAACAAATTATGTTTCGAATGAGCCCGAAATCAGCATGATTCGTGGCGTAATTTCTGAGAAAAAACTTTGCACGGGCTTGAGATTATGCAAAAGTTACTAACACATTTAGGAACTTGACATATCTGTATACGCGTACTGACCGCTACATTAAGTACACCTTTGTATTTAACGTGCTGTCTCCGCCTATTGGCTACAACACGGCACCCAAGTGCGTGGGGCAGAGATCACGCCCTGCCAGCGCACTATCGTTCAACAGCTCCCAATTTACACCTGGCTGCCCCGGGTGAACCCTTGGTCCGGGCTTGACTTTCTAGCCCACGCCCCTGAGAGACCGTCTCCAGTTGAGGGGGCACGAGTGGCAAGTTCGTGGGGCTCCCCCTCCCCTCAGTACTCGTTATTAGCAAAGCTACCTCTGCAACCGCGACGAGTCACGGTCGAGGACACTTTCGCGTTACCTCTACCACATCTCTCTACTCGTCAGTCGCTACTTTGCTCTAACTCTAGAGGTCATAGACGAATCTGATAACCATGCGAGTTTTATGGGTAGCCGCCATGTGGTCTACCCTCTGCAAGACTCGGATACTAGTACCTCACCCGTAGGTGGCCCGTCATCTCAAACGTCTTACAGACCGACTACCCCATACTGTAGCGGCTTACTGACCGCTACAGACATAGGCTTCTTGTCCTCCATGATCACCAATCCCCAGTGAGAGAATTCTTGTTCCAGTCAATGAACGATGAGAAAATTCCTGGGCTAATTACATTAAAGCTACGAAATAACTTGCGCGACGTTCTTTAAAACGCGTTAAGTGCGGAAGGATTTGAACAGAATATTTGTTTGATATATCTATATATATAATAATTGTACAACCATCTATCAAGTCAGTTTTTGGTGCTATAAACAAACAGAGCTTCGACATTACGAAGTGCGGGATAAATAAAAAAAACGTGCTGGTATTATAATCTTAATATCAAGAGTGAAATATCAAGAGTGACAATTTTATCGTTTGCTGGACCGAGTCTTATCGAGTGTATATATACTTTTACCGCGGAAGAGTGCGAGACGTACGATGCAAAAATGATTTCTTTATATAAATTTATAAATTCAATGACAGCAATTTAGAGTTTCATTCAAATTCACGTATTTTTTATTTTTTTCCCCCTTTCGATCACGACTAATTAGAACTCGTGGCTTAAACAGTATTGAAAATATTAATGTTTTTTCACGAAGAGTTGTGAGGTTATAAATATCGTGGTTAGGTTCGATCGACTCTTGGTTACAGTAATAATAAGAAAGTGATGGTGTGAAAATAGTGAAGTGCTTTTAATCAACTTTCGAACAGTGCTGAAATGAATATGTATTTTTTTATTATTGTTAACCCTGCAGTTTTTATTTTCCACACTTAACTCTACGACGGAAACGAAAGCGATCTCTTTTCTCTTTCGCGATTAAATGTTCTTCGTATAAGATTTCTTGAGAAATCATTTTTTTCGTTTCTTTGATAACTATGAAATGGTGTACGTTGAACTGTTAATCATGATTGGTGTGAATCGATGTAAATTTGGAAAAGAAACTCTATAAAACTAATAATGAGTGTCAAAAAAATGTATATGGCAAAGTGTGTTATTATCATGTCGAGTTTATAGCAGTGTCTAATAAATATTTTTTTTAACTCTACACCGTTGACAATTTACTTTATTGGTCCCTTTCCTCTTTATTATAAAATGTTCCTCGCTTGCTATAATAAGATTTGTACATCATAAAATGTTCCTTGCATGATAATTTTTGGTCCATTTCAAAAGATTTTCGACGTCGTTTTTCTATCTAAAATATGATGTAGAATCATCTCGTGTTTGATGAATTAATAGACAAATACACTGTCAACTTGCATCTGGATATATATAGATACATCTGGATGATAACCGTAGTAAGTAATGATATATCTTTATGTGAAAATGGCTCATATAATATATCTTTATGTCAAAAGACTATGGCGGTATACACTCCATATCCTGGTATTATCAAAATTTGTATCTTTGGATTGCAACGAATACCTATAGACTCTGGAAATTCTGTGAAGCGACAAATGTACCAAGTATTTCCACTTTTTGGCTCCGATTGTAGCATTATGAATTGAACATTTTGTTATGAAAATTCTTCGGTTGCTCATTTGTCAATAGGATTAAAAATATTGTCTTCGGAACACCATGGATATATGCAAAATTTCAGAATTTTGTCTGGCTCAATATGCTCTATAATATGACTCTGAAGTTTGCAACGTTGGAGTCCAACGAAATGATCTAAAAAAACTCCAATAAGTCCAGTAATTCTCCAATTTTGTTCCCTGCCGAATTTGCAATTCGTAGTTTTTCAACCTACACGAATAATTCGTGAAATAAAAAATTGGTGAATTACAAACATTTTTTTTTCGTTCATTTCGTTGGACTCCAACGTTGCAAACTTCAGCGTCGTTCTATATTTTTTCACATCCCCACTTTAGTTGTAGCATAATGAATTTTAAAACATTGTTTCAGAAAGTCTTCTGATGTGTATTTTCTGACATTATCAAAATTTATATCTTTGGATTGCAACGAATGCCTACAGACTTTGGAAATTGGGTAAAGCGACAAATGTACCAAGTATTTCTACTTTTTGCCTCTGATTTTAGCATTATGAATTGAAAATTTTGTTATGAAAATTCTTTGATTGCTCATTTGTCGATGGGATCAAAATTATTGTCTTCGAAACGCCATGAATATATGCAAAATTTCAGAATTTTGTTTGGCTCAATATGCGCTATATTTTTTCGTTTTCCCACTTTAGTTGTAACATTATGAATTTATCCTGGTATTATCAAAATTTGTATCTTTGGATTGCAAAGAATACCTATAGACTCTGGAAATTCTGTGAAGCGACAAATGTACCAAGTATTTCCACTTTTTGGCTCCGATTGTAGCATTATGAATTGAACATTTTGTTATAAAAATTCTCCGGTTGCTCATTTGTCAATGGGGTCAAAAATATTGTCTTCCGAACACCATGGATATATGCAAAATTTCAGAATTTTGTTTGGCTCAATATGCTCTATATTTTTTCACATCTCCGCTTTAGTTGTAGCATTATGAATTTTCAAAAATTGTTTCAGAAAGTCTTCCGATGTGTTTTTTCTGACATTATCAAAATTTATATCTTTGGATTGCAACGAATGCCTACAGACTTTGGAAATTGTGTGAAGCGACAAATGTACCAAGTATTTATACTTTTTGCCTCCGATTTTAGCATTATGAATTGAAAATTTTGTTATGAAAATTCTTCGGTTGCTCATTTGTCGATGGGATCAAAATTATTGTCTTCGGAACGCCATGAATATATGCAAAATTTCAGAATTTTGTTTGGGTCAATATGCGCTATATTTTTTCACTTCCTCACTTTAGTTGTAACATTATGAATTTTGAAAAATTGTTTCAGGAAGTCTTCCGATGTGTTTTTACTCACATTATCAAAATTTGTATAATTGAATTGCAATGGATACCTACAGACTTTGAAAATTCTGTGAAGCGACAGATGTGCCAAGTATTTTCTCTTTTGGGTTTCAATTATGGCATTAGGAATTGAAAATTTTATTATGAAAATTCTTCGATTGCTCATTTTTCGATGGGTTAAGAATTGCTGGCTTAGGAATGCCATGCATACATGCAAAATTTCAGAATTTTGGTGGGCCCAATGTGCGCTACATTTTTTCATTTCCCTAATTTAGTTGTAGCATAATGAATTTTGAAAAATTGTTTCAGGAAGTCTTCTTATGTTTTTTTACTGATATCAAAATTTGTATCAATGGATTGCAACGGATACCTACAGACTTTGGAAATTCTGTAAAGCAACAAATGTACCAAGTATTTCCACTTTTTGGCTCCGATTGTGGCATTATGAATTAAAAATTTTGTTTTGAAAATTCTGCGGTTGCTCATTTGTCAATGGGATCAAAATTATTGTCTCCCCAACACCATGAATATATGCAAAAGTTCAGAATTTCATTCGGCTCAAATGAGCTATTTTTTTTCACTTCTTCACATTAGTTGAAGCATAATAAATTTTGAAAAATTGTTTCAGGAAGTCTTCTGATGTGTTTTTACTGTGTTGTGCCTGGCAACAGGCCAGCACAGTAACAAATTGTCAGTATATAAAAATGTTTGAAATAAAATGCTTAATACACTAAAATACGAAATAACGCGATTCTCGATCACTGCAATCGCCGCATAAGGCTATCGACCCCAAGCTGACGAGGCATTACGCCATCGATCGACCGAGAACATTCGAGAATAAATTAATTATAAGAAGGGGTAATACCGATAGGGTGTGGGGGAAATTCACCGAATTATTAAAAGTCACAACAAGCCCAAATTCGGCAGTCTGACGACAAAACTCTGAACGATTGGTCTCGAGGCAAATAAACCTCGACTTTGTAACTTTTCTCAATAAACTTATTGTTAACTTGTTTTTAAGTATTGAGTTGGAGTTTTGGCTCAATTATTGGCAATAATCCCCAAAATACCCGTCCTCGATAACTCGTCCCCACGTGACGGTCTTCGCGGGCACAACAACTGATATTATCAAAATTTGTATCATTGAATTGCAACAGATACGTACAGATTTTGAAATATCTGTGAAGTGACAATTATGCCCAATATTTCCACTTTTTGGCTCGAATAGTGGCATTATTAGGACTTGAAAATTTTATTATGAAAATTCTTCGGTTGCTCATTTTTGGATGGGATTAAAATTTGGCTTCGAAAAGCAATGGCTACATGCAAAATTCATAAACTTTATTGAGCCCAATGTGTGGTATGCTTGAGTTGTGGCATGATTAATTCGAAAAATTGTCAGAAAGTCTTTGGTTCCTTTTTTTGTGGAAGTATAAAAATTTGTTTTATTGGAACGCAACGTGTACTTACAAACTTTGGAAATTTCCTGAAGCAACATGTGTACTCAGTATTTCTACTTTTTGGCTCCTATTGTGGCATAACGAATTGAAAAATATTTTCAAAAAGATTTGCTCTACAGATGCTCTGGTTTTGATGGTACGAAAATTTACACGAAGATAATGCTACTGGTACAACTCAACTCGATCTATTTTCTTGGGCATAGTACTGATCTATGTTTGCCCGCTTTGTTGAATTTATTATTTTAAAATATCCATAACATACTTTCTGAACTTTTCAAAATTCAAAGATAATATTAAAATATCTGTAAGTTCTAGTTTTGAGGCTTTCACGGCTATTATTGTTATAAATATTTGAGACTTCCGGAAGCCTCAAACATTTATATCTGTAAATTCTTATTCTAAATGGTATTTGCAAATATCATAATTTCACCTTGTTGATAAAAATAAGAATGAAGAAATACATAAACTTTTTTTTTACAATGGATTCGATATGTTTTTTGTCCAATTACGTAAAACTGGTTTTTTGATGTTTCATTTATCTAAAGCGAAAAATTTCGGAAAAAATCAATAACAAAGTGGATTAGTAATATTTTTTACCACAAACACAACACAATGAGAAGAAATTACTTGAAAAGTTCGTGCATTCAATTGGTTTTTTGAAAACTAATTTGCTTTGAATATTTTTTTTATCAGACGTCCAATTTCTGACTAATATAATAACTTTAAACGATGAATGAAAATAAATGAAAAATAAATCATGTTTGAATGAATCAAAATTGAATTTTATTCGAAATTTCGAAATATTTTTTTGATGCGTTGATATTATCCGGAAATAATCTGTTTTTTTTTTTTCAGATTCGCTGTACGATGCGCTAAATTCTTACGATCCGGGTTTTTTCGTCGCGGGTGGTATGATTGGAATAAGTGGAGCAATGTTATTTTTAATGGCGGGGTAACGTTAATTCGTGCAAAAAAAGGCACATATTTGTGAATTTTTTTTGACGACACAGTTAAAATCTATTTATTAAAATCAATGGTACATTAAAGTATAACATTCGAAGAATATTGTGTAAAATTTTCATGAAGAAATATTAAAAAATACGGCAATGGCAGCAATTATTCGGAAGCGTCTCGGAAAAAAGTAGAATTGCGGTGCCCCTCATAACTCGGTGCTGGATCATTTGAAATAAAAAAATCAAAGTTCTTTCGTTAGATAATCGCTTTCCCCAGGTAACGCCGGGAGGGTTTTTCGAAATTTCACTTTTTGGGAACACTTTGAAGTGAAAAACGCGATTTTTGCGAAAAAAATCGGCTAATTTGTTATTGTAAAATAAAAAATATTAACAAATTTGAAAAAAAACTCTCCAGCGTTACCTCGTAAATTATGTACAGAAATAGTGTTCAAAATTTCAAAAGGATCGGAGCAGTAGTTTTGAAGTTATGAGGGGCACCGACTTTGAAAACGTAAGTTGTGGGAAAAACGCGGGCAGGTGTTTTCTGATGCGCTGAGTCATGTATGAGGCGCGGTTGCCTAAACCGCAGTATCTTCGTTAGTTTTGCTCCGATTCATCTCAAATTTTCACACAATATTCTTGAAAGGTTCTCCATTCAGAAAATCAAATAAAAAAATGCAAAAAAAAGTTTAAAAATGTTATCCCGCCCTTAATTCCACCGAAACAAAAAAGATTGCAGAAAAAAGCGAACAGAGAGGACAGACTAAAGAGGATAGATGTTATGTCTTAGCGAAAAATAAACATGCATAAAAATCCCCCTCGGGGAAAAAACCTGGACAAGTACATTTGTTGACCGCCGTTCCCATATTTTTCCACGAATATACATACACTGCAAAAACCTTTTCTCGCAAAAATCCCTGAGAAAATCAAATCCTATCAGAAAGTAAGAAAAGTGACCACTCTCAAAAAATGTATCAAATAAATTCAAATCACACAAAACAAAATGAGTTAATCCTCGCGAAAAGCTAACGTTGGGTTTCGCAAAAAGTTATAAAATAAATTGAGCTATACTAAAATATATGTGGCTAAGTACGGGAGGCTTTATCGTGTGACATAAAATCTTCAAATAATGTTGAATGTTGATAGAGAAAAGAATCAAGTTCGAAAATGCAGTAGATTTACCAACCAGAATGAAAATACAAACTCTGTATCAATAAGAGTCCGAAGCAAAAAAATATTGCAAACGAAAAAAAATACATGAAAAAAAATTTCGGCCGATGTACTTGGCGAGGTTGTCACCATGACCGATACATTATGTAAATTAAGTGAAAAAACATTCGTCAAGTACTTCGCCCCGAATTTTTTTTTAATCTAATTTTTTTCTATGTTTTATAAAACAATTTGTAAGTCAAGGACGATGCATCATATTCTTCCGTCATTTCATCTTTGAAAGAATAATAATTCTGAGGCTCCTGACAGTAAAGTTAAATATAATTATCTATTTATAGCTTAGACCGAAATTGCTAATATACTCGCTGCCTTTTCGCCCCTGAATGATTTATTCTAATACACAACTTGAAAGGTAATGATAAAGTATTTAATTTTCTGAATTTTTGCCTTGGGGAAAAAACTGGTACTTGAGGTCTCTTCTATAACACCTTCCTGCCAAACTATAATCGAATAATAACCTATCAACGAATTACTAACATCTCGAAAATACTTCGAGTCTGTAGTTAACTCTTTTGAAAACATTATAACTTTTTTTCTTATCACAGGAACGAAACGCTCCTATATTTAAACAACCTCAATAACAATGAATTTATGGTAGAAAATCTGTCTCATTCTCTTATGTTGAATTAGTAGTGTGAGCAGTACTGATTCCTGTCATTGAAATAAATCGATGATGTAATGATGCAAACACGTTGTAAGCTTTTTGTTATATACAGACTCTATTGGAGCCTATATAAAGCGAAATATATGAAAGTACTATAGAAAAAAGAAGTGATATCAAATAGCAAAAATCCCCTCCCGGGGAAAAAAACCTGGACAAGTATATTGGTGGTCCCTCGTTTCAATATGATATAACAAAAATTCCAAAACCCCACTTAAATTTTTTTTTTTAATATTTACTAATTTTATTCATATCCCGGAAGGAAACCAACCATATAGATCACGAAATATCCGGCCAAAAATCCAGACTTCACAATAAATGTTACTTTGAATTTATTTCCACAGAACAAAACAGGAATCAAAACATTAAAAAATCAGCGTTATCAAGATGAGAAAAATACCACTTATAATTGGTGTGTAAGAAGTATCAATAGTCTAGAAAAAAAATGAAAAAAGGTCACCATCCAAGTTATGTGCAGCAGTAAAATTTATGATATCAGTACTAGGACAAGCATTTCTTTGGTGACTGAGAAAATATCAATATGGACGTACTGGCAACGTAGGGCATGCAGTTGGTGCATTGCTTCTGGCATCTCCTAAGTCGAGTAGCTACTTTTGTTTTGGCTATGGCGCGACCAATGTTGCCAAATAGTATTTACTTATGTGACCTAATGAAACAACATTGCCTGCGCCGTGGTTAAAATAACGAAAAGCAAGCAGGAACAGGAAGTTTCGCATAAGAACCCGTGCTTTTCTAATGTTAAAAAAAAACTTTAATTTATGTCCGTACATGATAGCACAGTTTTGTTTGATTGGTAATAATTTGATGAACGTTCACCACCGTACGTTGAGCGTATACGCACAGAGTACTTGTCCGGCCCATAACTTTTTATTAAAATTGCTCATTCAAGTGAAAATCAGGGATCTCTCTCAAATATCAAAGGTCATAAATATGCATTGTTGAGCAATTTTAATAAAAAGTTATGGGCCGGACAAGTACTCTGTGCGTATACGCTCAACGTACGGTGGTGAACGTTCATCAAATTATTACCAATCAAACAAAACTGTGCTATCATGTACGGACATAAATTAAAGTTTTTTTTTAACATTAGAAAAGCACGGGTTCTTATGCGAAACTTCCTGTTCCTGCTTGCTTTTCGTTATTTTAATCACGGCGCAGGCAATGTTGTTTCATTAGGTCATATAAGTAAATACTATTTGGCAACATTGGTCGCGCCATAGCCAAAACAAAAGTAGCTACTCAACTTAGGAGATCCCAGAAGCAATGCACCAACTGCATGCCCTACGTTGCCGGTACGTCCATATTGATATTTTCTCAGTCACCAAAGAAATGCTTGTCCTAGTACTGATATCATAAATTTTACTGCTGCACATAACTTGGATGGTGACCTTTTTTCATTTTTTTTCTAGACTATTGATACTTCTTACACACCAATTATAAGTGGTATTTTTCTCATCTTGATAACGCTGATTTTTTAATGTTTTGATTCCTGTTTTGTTCTGTGGAAATAAATTCAAAGTAACATTTATTGTGAAGTCTGGATTTTTGGCCGGATATTTCGTGATCTATATGGTTGGTTTCCTTCCGGGATATGAATAAAATTAGTAAATATTTTTAAAAAAATTTAAGTGGGGTTTTGCAATTTTTGTTATATCATATTGAAACGAGGGACCACCAATGTACTTGTCCAGGTTTTTTTCCCCGGGAGGGGATTTTTGCTATTTGATTTAACTTTACTGTCAGGAGCCTCAGAATTATTATTCTTTCAAAGATGAAATGACGGAAGAATATGATGCATCATCCTTGACTTACAAATTGTTTTATAAAACATAGAAAAAAATTAGATTAAAAAAAAATTCGGCCAAAGTACTTGACGAATGTTTTTTCACTTAATTTACATAATGTATCGGTCATGGTGACAACCTCGCCAAGTACTTCGGCCGAAATTCTTTTTCATCTATTTTTTTTTCATTTGCAATCTTTTTTTTTGCTTCGGACTCTTATTGATACAGAGTTTTTATTTTCATTCTGGTTGGTAAAACAACTGCATTTTCGAACTTGATTCCTTTCTCTATCAACATTTGACATTATTTGAAGATTTTATGTCACACGATAAAGCCTTCCGTACTTGGTCACATATATTTTAGTATAGCTCAATTTATATTATTACTTTTTGCGAAACCCAACCTTAGCTTTTCGCGAGGATTAACTCATTTTGTTTTGTGTGATTTGAATTTATTTGATACATTTTTTGAGAGTGGTCTCTTTTCTTACTTTTTGATAGGATTTGATTTTCTCAGGGATTTTTGCGAGAAAAGGTTTTTGCAGTGTATGCATGTTCGTGGAAAAATATGGGAACGGCGGTCAACTAATGTACTTGTCCACGTTTTTTCCGCGAGGGGGATTTTTATGCATGATATGATTCGTTTTTTCTCGTTCTTTTCGAACATCTCGCTTTATATAGATTAGAAAAAGGTTATATTCGGAAATTATCGCTTTTTCATTTCCAAACCCTGACCCCTTCTACTTCGAGTCTGCTTTTTTCCCCATGAAATAAAGGGACACGTGTTTTGGAATTTTCAATTTGGAATTTTTTTTATTCTCGAGCCAGTCAAATTGTTTTGACATTTCGATTTACCTTTCTGGAATCAGGCTAAAATAAGTCGGGAACTGAGAGTCCGATACAAAAATTTACAAAGCTTTTGAGGGCAAGATTAGAGCAGTCAGAACTCTTCCATAGAATTTGTAGCAATTTGAATTTGTGTTTATCAAAGAAACATATTAAATAGCAGTATATCCTTGTTATATTTGTATGAAAAGTGAAAAAATATACTGCACTTTAAGCCTAACCAAGTTCAAAAAATTTGGATGTATCTATTGCGTTCTGAGGATAGAAATTTTAATCCCATCCAAAAATGAGCAGCAGAAGACTTTTGGTAATAAATTTTTCAATTCATAATTCCACAATCGGAGACAGAATGTGGAAATACTTGGGGCACATGTCGCTTCACAAAATGTTAAAAGTTTGTAGGTATCGGCTACATTCCCATGATACAAATTTTGATACAAATTTTGATATTTATAACAATAATGGCCGTGAAAGCCTCAAAACAAGAACTTACAGATATTTTAATATTATCTTTGAATATTGAAAAGTTCAGAAAGTATGTTATGGATATTTTAAAACAATAAATTCAACAAAGCGGGCAAACTTAGATCAGTATTATGCCCAAGAAAATGGATCGAGTTGACTTGTACCAGTAGCATTATCTTCTTGCAAATTTTCGTACCATCACAACCAGAGCATCCGTAGAGCAAATCTTTTTGAAAATATTTTTCAATTCGTTATGCCACAATAGGAGCCAAAAAGTAGAAATACTGAGCACACATGTTGCTTTAGGAAATTTCCAAAGGTTGTAAGTATACGTTGCGTTCCAATGAAACAAATTTTTATACTTTCAGAAAAAAAGGAACCAAAGACTTTCTGACATTTTTTTGAATTAATCATGCCACAACTCAAGCATACCACACATTGGGCTCAACAAAGTTTATGAATTTTGCATGTAGCTTTTACTTTTCGAAGCCAAATTTTAATCCCATCCAAAAATGAGCAACCGAAGAATTTTCATAATAAAATGTTCAAGTCCTAATAATGCCACTATTCGAGCCAAAAAGTGGAAATATTGGGCACACTTGTCACTTCACAGATATTTCAAAGTCTGTACGTATCTGTTGCAATTCAATGATACAAATTTTAATAATATCAGTAAAAACACATCCTTCCTGAAACTTCCTGAAACAATTTTTCTAAATTTATTATGCTACACACTGAGAAAAGAAATTTGTTGATTCAACAAAATTTTTGTTGATTTAACAAATCCTGCGGTCACCGGCGGCGAACAAAACATTTTGTCCGTGCTACACCATAATTCTGTTGTTTCAACAGCAAAAATATAGTCAATCGAACTGAATATCTTGTTGGACCAATAAAAACTGACATTGTGTGAATATGAAAACTGTTCTAGTTGAACAAATTCCTTGTTGTTTAGACTACTTATGAAATTGTTTCAACCGAATAGATACCTGACTCAAAGATGTATTCATTCATATCAAACAAATGCGTAGTTCTTACAGCAATATATTAGTTCATCAGGAACGAATGTTTAGTTCTTCTAACAGCATATCCTATCATTACAAACGAATATATAGTTTGAACAGTAATATATTCGTTCATCAGAAACAAATATTCAGCTCTTCTGATAGCAGATTCGTTCATTACAAACAAATATATTGTTCGTACAGCAATATATTGGTTCATCAGAAATAAATATTTAGTTCTTTTAACAGCATATTCGTTTTTTATACATGAATATATAGTTCTCATAGCAGTATATTGGTTCAACAGAGATGAGTATTTTGCTCTTCTAGCAGCAGATTTGTTTTTTACAAACGAATATTTAGTTGTTACAGCGGTATATTGGTTTATCAGAAATGAATATTTCGTGATTCTAACAGCAGATTCGTTTTTTACAAACGAATATATAGTTCTTACAGCAGTATATTCGTTCATTAGAAACAAATATTTCATTCTTCTCGTACCATATTCGATCATCACAAACGAATATATAACTCTTACAGCAACTTATTCGTTCACTACAAACGAATTTACGGTTCTTACAAGAATACATTTCTACATCGTTATCAAATATTTAGTTCTTGTAGCGACATATTCTGATATGCAGCTTATTAATTATATTGAATTTGGGTGTCGTGCAATCAGTCATGTGTACATATATTACAATATATTATGACGATTCATTAAATCTAATTGACTCATTCTTTTACGTTGAATTCAATATCGAATCGCCTGAAATGTTCGATTCACAATCATTTTTTATTTTTTTTAATTTGTTGATCTAAAAATTTCTTAATGTTAATCGAATTGAATAGTCGATAATACCAATACAACCAATACTATTTTATGCTGAATATTCTAAATAACAGGATATGTAAAATAAAAAAAATGCACATTTCCATTAATTTTTTTTTATTTTTTTTATGAAGATACACTTTTGATAGTAGGATATGTTTATAATGTATTCATAGCGACATAAAAGTTATGAAAACGAAAAATTCAAAACGCAGAATAAAAAAAAAGATTCCCGATAATACGGTTTAACAAATGCTTTCAAGAAAAAAAATTATCCATCAATGCTTTTTAACTTTTGGAAATAAAATGAAAATTACTTGACGGTGGCAAAAAACTTTTGATGAAAAAAATTCAGAACGTAAAATAAAAATAATCATGGCCTCTAAATGTAGGCCTAAAATTCCGCCACAACGTATTTTCTATCGTTACAAACAGTTTGAAGCGTTTGGGCTTTACGGTTTAACAAATGTTGTTGAGAAATAAAAATATATCCGTTAGTATCGGAGACTTCAAATGCGTGCAAGTGCAACAAACATTCTACTGTTTATAAAATCTTGGAAACAAAATAAATCTTAATTAACGGTGGTGAAGAAATTTTCATGAAAAAAAAAATCAAGAACGCAAAATAAAAATAATGGCGACCCCTAATGTAGGTCTAAAATGCCGACACAACGTATTTTCGACCGTTAGCAACAGTTTGAACTGCTTGGACTTTATGGTTTAATAAATGCTTTTGAGAAATAAAAATATATCGATCAGTTTCGGAAACTTCAAATGCGTGCATGTGCGAGGAATATTCGACAGTTTTCAAACTTTTACATATAAAATAAACCTCAGATTCGTTGGCGATCAATATAAAAACTATTTTAGCAAAATGTGTACATAAGCCCTTAACTTCAGTCATGATAGCAACATCATTTTTATAAGTAGTACCATTAACTGTTAAAAAGCGTGTAACAATAGAGTTAGTGGTTGATACTTGGTCAGGAATGATATTTTTGAAGTTGTCAAAATTGTCCAGTTCGGTCAAATTATTAGTTATTATTTTTCCTTTAGAAAGTCGTATGTGAAAACCGCGACCATTAAGTAATCTGCAATTAAATTGCAGTTGATGATGCATCGCCAGGGTATACGCAGGGTTGTTGCGCGATGTTATTGATTTAGCAATTGTTTTCAAGGATCGGTGTTTAGCTTCGAAACGCATACAAGATGCTTGTTTAAGCGGTCCTATTTTTTCTAACAATCGTGGATAATGTATTAAAAAGTGATGTTTTGCCTTCAATGGCTCTTTAAAAAGATCTAAGTAAAGGGAATGATGAGTGGATATCAAATTTTGCAGTTGTTTACTGCTATTTTTCGTCACAGCTGGTGCCATAACTATATCGATAATACCAGCGAGAGTTTTATATAGTTCCCAAGCTTTATTGCCTTCTGGAACGAGATCCCCCACTATGAGTCCTAAAAAAATGACCAAACAATACATTTCGGAAGCCGAGAGCAACAAGCATCCTCTTTGCAAAGATTCTTTCGTGATAGTAGGAGGAGTGTTTCTTGTTATTTGTGAATCGATTGGGAAATATTTTAATCTATTGTTGAAGATTGAGAGGGAAAACAATTTATCAATGAATATTAAATAATACAATATTTTTGCAATATCATATCGACATACTCCTTCAAAAATATCATGCATTGGGTCAAAACAAAAATTTTCGATAATATGGAAGTTCGGAATTGTATTGAAGCAACATTCCTCTTCGATCCCGTGAGTTTTATCTGTCACATCCATGTTATAGTTTTCTACAGTTCGCAAAATTTCAGGGTCTTCCGTTATTAGAGTGTCGCGAGTTTTTTTATCAGCTACGCATACTCTGCAGCATATTGATGCTCGAAATCCTTTCGTAAATCCGCATATAGAGTTTAACCCTAAGTTATCACCGGTAATCAGAACTACTACAAAAAATATTTTTGTTTCAACTCCTTGAAAGTTAATTGTAATACCTTTTGTTCCCAAATCGGTAATTTGACGGATTACATTAGAAAAAATAATTTTGTTACCAAATTGAGTGTAATCTTTAGTGTTACAGAGCTGAACCACAAATATATTCTCCAAAAGGCTTACGTATTCGGGAGGTAATGATGGAATTGAACAGTACATTGCACTGATTTTATGAATACCGCGATGTGTCCCTAATGGATTATTAATCTCAAAATCGTCGAAATATAGTACTAACGGCAGAACAATTTGGTTAGAAAATCGCTGTTCGATTTTTTTCCAACCATCACATTGAACGATAGATAATATACTATCGTTTCGACGTATAACTTCCATGTATGACAGTATCGCATTTAAAACATTTGGTAATTCCAGAAACTTTTGGAGAATCAATTTTATAGGAAGTGCTTGTATCGTTACGCGATTTGCAACCATTTTTCGTAAACCATTAACGCGTTTAGGACCGATCAAGCTACCGATAATAAGTGATTCCGGGCGAATGAAGGTCCCCAATGAAGAGAAGTACGAAAAAGACACAAATTCAGATTTGAAGTTACTAAAACTGTCTCTCAAAATACTAAACACGTTATCCATTTTGGGGTGGTCAGAAATATGTAATTTTTCTAAAACTTCGAGATATGAATCAAGCAATTTTTTTGTTTTCGAGATAAGATCATTCACAATAGTTCGCGGTATAATGGCATTTGCGTAGAGTTTGGAAACATAAACCGCAGTTCGATGATGTACTTCACTCGTTAAACGTTTGAAAGTTTTATTGTCAATTGGGGTGGTAGCTTGATCAACTAAGCTGAGTGGCTCTATAATATCTTCAAAGTTCGGAAATTTTAAGATTTTTGAAGCTCGCATTTTCTCTGGTTTTGAAGTTATAGTCTCTCCTTTATGTTGACTAATAAGATGTTTTTCGTACGAATAACATGATGTAAAATCGCGCAAACACCCCTCCTTTTTACACCGATAGATAGCACTAAAAGATGGCATGTGCTTCCATTTTACATGAGTCCGTAAATTGAGAATGTTAGAATTTTGGTAGTCGCAAAACGCGCAGGGAAACATATTGCTATAATTTTTATATTGATCGCTTCGGAATAACAAAACACTTGTATTTATACGCTCGACGCGAGGATTTCCATAACGTATGAATTTTTTTTATCGAATTGAGTGGTAAAATCATATAAGCCACGTTGGAGCAAATACCAAATATGCTCACTGGCACAAGGGTATTCGGCGTCCAACACGTGAAACGCTTTGAAACAGATATCTAGTGCTTTTAAAGTGGAAGACGCTTCGTATAATATTGAATCAATGCATACGAAATAAGATTTAATATCATCGAGTATTTCTCCAATGACCACAATGTATGGTTGTACGGTAAGTCCGAGTCGACGCATTGCTTCAATTCTCTGTTCACGAAGCTCCTCGACATTCCCAGGGATCTGGAAAAATAATTTTTCATAAAAAATGCGGTTGCCAACAGTCATAAAAATATAATGTTATATTTTTTGAACAAACCTTTGCGTGAACAATGATGCTGTCCCGACATTCAATTATAGTTGGCTTCCACTGAGTTCTTTTTCCCCTTACTCTGCCTTTTGGTGGGAAAAGGAAAGCCAAAAAAGAAATTTGAGCAGGTAATTTTTTTTCTGCAAATACATGAAAAATAACAATCAAATATATTACCAAAATTCAGTTGAACTACCATTTAAAATTACTGAAAATTTACAAAAATTAAAATATATAGTAATACCATCACTTAAATCTTCGAGTTCCAAAATTCTGATCAGTTCGGTGGCAACGTCGCTTTTGAAATGTTTGCTTTTACTACGACTGTAAAGTTTTTCGAAAAATTCTCTCCAATCATCATTCCCAATCGACTTCTGTGTTAAATTGAGAAACGCGAAATCTTCTTGAATCAATACATGACCGTTCGGATTTCGTAAAATAGGCCAGGCCTCAATTATTGCGTTCACATTCTTGTCTCGAATTTCACGAATTTGACCGTGCCGAAATTTTGCCGTTTTTTTCCAATGAGTTAAAACCAGCTCCCATGGAGCCTGGTTCTGATTGAGCCACGTGACGCTTTCCTTTATTGCTGCCTTTTCATCTACACAATAATTATAATATTGTAACAAACTATAAAATATGTAATCATATGATATTGTAACTAATTTTTTTGTTTACAGAAACATATTTCATTAATTAGTACAACGACATTAATTGTACTCGAATCTGATAATTTGTCTCCTTTATTTATCGTATTCCGTCACCATAGAGAACTTGGACCACGTTTTTTGTGCAATAACAGAACAAAATGATGACCGAATAAAAAATACAAATAAGGAATTATAAATTTGTTCGCGAAAAATATTAGAGGACTTGTATACATGAGGTCGTGAATAATTACGATGATAAAAAATAATTTAAAAAACCTCCCTAGTGCACACAAAAATATACCGAGTGGCCATTGATAAAAATACGCGCATCGTACCTGCATTCAGCTTGTTTGTTTCTGCTTCGGACTCATCAGAGTTCAAACTAGTTATGCGTCTATAATATCGGGTTTTGTTGCGGTATTTGTCTACCAGCTTTCCCCGTGCCGATACTGACTTTTTATGACGGGACAACTCCTTCCGCACGGGTGGGATATAGTAAGTGTCCACCGATTCAGTGGGAAAGACTTTGACGATATCACTCGATAAAAAATCAAAGTCGTCGTTGTACAAACGTCTGTGGGATTAATACTGGGAATGAGCAATTTAAGACATATACAATAAATTTTCTTGATAACCAATAAAAATTGGTTGATTTATCGATAAAATTTTAATTTTTTAATATTTTTTATGCCGAAAGTTCGTCATATTTATAATATCCCCCAGAAAATAAATAAATTGCGTCTTATTTGGCTGTCCAATTGGAATTTCTGAATCTTAGTTGTCAAGTATTTATTTATTGAGTTTTAATCTTTGAAGTAAATTTATTTATTTATTTAAAAAGAAAATAGAATTTGTCTTATGTGCAAAAACTAATTGGAGAAGTTCAATAATGATAAAAATACGCTGAAACTCTACACGACATCCATCTGGAAGCCATAAACTATTGTCACAATAATGGCCGTGAAAGCCTCAAATCTAGAATGGTAAAAATCGTCTAGACTGGATTGTTGAAGTTTATTTGCTTGATAGAATTGCATAATAAATGTTAAATAATAATTCACCCGTCGTATTCTTCCAACGTCTCTGTGACGACAATGTCGACGAGAGAGTTTCTGAGTTGTCTCGTAAGGTTTTTTATCTTGTCATACGATTGTAGAATAAAACGTCCTTGAATGCTTCTGTTCAGAATGGTTTTGACGTTATCCCGTTGAATTTTGCGAAATGATTTTTGTCCTATGAAAGCATCTTGCCTCCTTAGTTCGCGTCCATTAATTGAATCATCTTTCGGGTGTTGCACGTCGCACGAACTGACTGAATCAGTATCTTCTAACTCGTTATTCTACGTTATTGAGGATGTAATGTGATAGAAATTATTTTTTGCATAACACGTAACACGAATAAGAAGTGCAATTGAAAAATATCAGACGAGAAAAGTTTAAGGGGACCGTATGGTCTAGAAATTTGAAAAAATCGATTTTTTTTTTTTTCGATATGTCGAAAGTATAGTATCTCAAGAATATACTGTGAAATTTTCATGCGGAAATTCTCAATATTACAGCTTCTACAGCCCATAACGCAGGTAGAGAGCGGTCCGCGACACGAAAACGTTCAAAGCCTTATTGGACACAAAGCCTTACGGGGATGATTTTTTAGTTTGCAAAAAAGAATGTGTTTTGCATGTTAAAAAACGTTTGTACAAACGTGCTGTTGATGCGAAAAAAAAACATGCACAAATAAAGAAAGCAACAAAGAAATTGACAGAAAAAGAAGAGGGAAAAAAGACACAGCGGAAATCGATAAATAAAACACCGAAGCGTCAACAATTGACGAATAAATTATTGCAAGAGCTGTCAAGTTATTACGGTCTAGCAATTAGACGTAATTCAGATTCGACTGAAGGGATGAGAAGTGAAATATGGGCAGCATATTATCACAAAATTTCAACAGATGAAAATCCGCAACACTCGTACTGTCCTCCAGGTTCCGAATCGTGGTGCAAGTGGCGTCAAAGTGAGGCTGCAGGTACTTTAGACACCTACGAGCACCCACCTGCTCTGTGCGATGAAGCACAAGAGATATTAAAACCAATTTATGAAGAATTGACAGCAGAGACTTTATTGGAAAGGTGTATTGGCAGTAATACGCAGAACAATAA
Organism: Rhimphoctona megacephalus; assembly: GCA_963989365.1. Classification (NCBI taxonomy): domain Eukaryota; kingdom Metazoa; phylum Arthropoda; class Insecta; order Hymenoptera; family Ichneumonidae; genus Rhimphoctona; species Rhimphoctona megacephalus. The sequence goes on along the minus strand of OZ022415.1, from coordinate 51,761 downwards.
CGAAAGTTTCAATGCTTGCGTGTGGCACCTTGCGCCGAAACATCTGTTTGCCGGAAAAAAAATCATTGATATTGCCACTCACATTTCCGCTTGCATATTCAATGAAGGATTTGCATCCCTATTGAAAATAATGGAGACCATGGGCATAACAATCGGGCCACAAGCGGAGCAACTAGCGCAAAACCGAGACGAGCTGCGAGTATCGAGCGCCAACCGTAGGAGCACGGACAACTCCAAAGAGGCTCGGACAGCTCGAAGAAATGAAAGGAGTGAGGAAATCTTGAATTATGAACGTTCCGAAGGAATCCTATATGGTGCCGGAATCGCGGATTAACTGTAAGTATTCAAAATTTGCTCAATTTTTGAAAATATCTGTACCTCAAACTTTAAACTCATTTATCTCGAAACGACTTTTTTCGGCACTGCGCAGGTGAAAACAAAAAAACTATTCAACCGAATCACTTGAAATTTGGATATGTTGTTCACAACATGTATGGCTATCGTCGGAACTACAATCATAATTTTATTTAAATAATTTCTTATTGTTTATACTAAAAAACTAGTGAAAAAAAAACCCGATTTTACGAATTTTTTTTCAAAAGCGCGCCATTTTGTCAATTTTTAATTTTTTCGATTTGTTCTAGTCCCGACCATAACTGCACTCTTTCTGATTAAGAATCTTCTTGAATTTTGTGTTTCAGATGAGTAGAAGTCTCGGATCGATCTTCACCGTCCGGGTCGGATTTTTCGAGAGGGTCGTCTTCAATGCCAATTATATGATAATAAACACTGTTTTTAAAATTAAAAAAAAATTTTTTTGTATACTTAATAAAGGTAGTAATAAACCCGAAAAGTTAAAACATCGATTTTTAAATTTTTTAAGGCAAAAAAAAAATCGTGAAAATAGGTGAAATTTTCGTGCTCTAGACCATACGGTCCCCTTAAAAAAAATTTAAAGATGAATTACAGATATTCTCGCAGCTAAAAATATTTATTAGATGAGAGTTTCGATACTTCGGAATTGGACAAACATTTAAAAAATATTCAGCAATCTTTGAAATATTACAAACCCCTATTTTCAATGATAATAGTTATAAAAAGTTATTCACATAATGTTTAAACAATAAAATCTTCGGAAGAAAATCAAACAATTTGTTTTTCTTCGGTAAAATAAATTCGGTAATTTTTCGAGTAGCTTTTAAAAAAACTGATATGAAATCATGAATTGTGCACGTTTTTATAAAACGATTCAATACCACAAATACGAAATTTTTAAGACTTCGAAGGAATATTTTTTATACGGCCGCCTCCAAAGAAAATCGAAATAAAAAAAATCTGGAAAAATTCTAAAATATTCTATAAAATCAACAGATTCATTGTAAATAACAAAAAAATTGTGTCATTATTTGTTCAACAATTATTGTGTAAGGAATTTGTTAATATTTTTTCGTAATTTCTTTGTCGCATATTCGTTCCTAACATGTTGAAGATCACTAATTTTTTCCAAATCGTTTACGAATCGTTAAGTACTGTAATTTTATGGAATAAAATGCTTGGCATAAATATGTGTACAATTCATTCTTAAGAGAAACACAATTAATAAAACGGTAGAAAACTGTAAAATACCACAAGTACTTCTTGCGTGCTCGATGTGTTCATTGAGACCTGTTCTGCAGATTTGTCAACGAAGTTCGCCCAATTTTTCAAAAAAATCGCACGGAGTCCAATCTCTGGGACAAGCTCTGTTATTAAGTTGGGCGTTAACGTTGGCAGAACGTTTTCGTCAATTTTGTTCTCTAAACAAGTAATATACGAACAGGAAAATCTCAAGCAAAAAAATTACAAAATTAAAATATTGACCGATTTGGAATGCTCTAAATAAATATTTAATTGAAATCTGTACTTTGTTTTATTGTTACTATATATTCAGTCGAAATACATATTTTATTATTCAATTGAACTTTATATTTCTTGGAATGTTATTTCTTTTTTTTTAAATATAAATTATTCTATTTTCCATAACAAATGTTAACGTAAAGATAGTGAAATCTGCGGGCTATGGAAATCATTGTTCCTTTTCTTCTTCACGCATAATTTTTTGAAATGCATTATTTATTGAAGGGTCCACTTTATTGCTAAAAAATTGTAACTACTTTATTCGACCAAAAAAATTGATACATTTCAACAAAATAATATACATACCTTGAAAACGATCGAGCAACTGCGGCAGCCCCCACTGCTGTAACAACTCGCTGCACTTGTTCATTATTATATTCACTTTATCATCTCTTGGAAAATATCAATCAGAAAATAAATTATCAAAAGAATAAGCCTCTTATTAGTGAAAAACTGAATTTTCGTTATAGTCAAATACACCGTCAGTTAACAATTATTTTATTTCCGTTTTCGGCGTGACCGATCAACATAACCGCGGTCTTCAACTGCTCGGTTAGCACTGAACTGAGTAACTGAGCCTTTGTTTTTATATTTTTTGTTGTCGAGGAATGGATACGAAAAATATCGACGAACGATTCGAAAGATATTCAAAAATCTATATACACATACTCGCCGCATACAACAAAGTATCACCGGTTTGAAGAATATATCTATATATTCATGTACGCAAAATTGTTACCATCAAGCATAGCGTCGTCTCCACGATGCTTAAGGGCGAAATTCAGGGTAGGGGTAAGGGGCGACGCTGTAAGGAAGCAGCGACGAAAACAACATGCACGTGTTATGAAAATGTATTGGGTCTTTGTTTACGACGAAAACAAAGGTCTAAAGACGTTTGATTCTATACTTTCCTCTTTTTTCGCTTTGCAACACGAACGCGTGTAAAAATATTCCAAAATACTCACCAAGAATAAAATCGTCAACGAATCTTTTTCATAATAATAATTATAACAATAAAAATGTTCATTCTCATGTTGCTTTAGATCTTACAATAAATTTGATTTTTTGAATAAATATTTATTTATTTTATTTAGATGTTTACAATATATATTCAATTTTTATATTGTTTATTATATATAGCATACTCGATTCAACTAAATTTCGCATTAAAACAATTGCGTACTGCTTCAATGCAATTAACGATCCGATCATGATTTCAACCAATTGTTCAGTTAATGAAAATGAATCACTCAATTGAATCAACTAAAATTTTGATGACACGAATCGTACGGTTGTTTTTTCATGTTTATTAGCTTAACTAAATGTTTAGTTAACCTGATATTGATTTAGTTCTTTCGACAACACATTTATTCATGATAATGGCGTAGCATGTTCACGCAACAAAACGTAGTTTGTTGGAATAGTTAGTATCTTCAACCAATTATTCTGTCCATGAGACTATATGAATCAGTTCATACAACTAAAAATTTAGTTGAACGGGACGTACGGATGTTTTTTTTTAATCTGTTGAATCAATCATATATTTAGTTGACCAAATCGCGATTTAGTTGTTTCGACAGATTTATTTAGTTAAGACCATATTATAGTGTGTTGACGCAACTAAACGGATTGAACAAAATAATCTGATTGTTCCAACCACTTAATTTGTCGGTTGAACTACATATGCGCTTACCATGACATTATTTTTGTTGAATCAACAAAATTGTAGCGAACAAAATGAATTTTGTTGATTCAACAAATTTCTTTTCTCAGTGCAACTAAAGTGGGGAAGTGATAAAATAAAGCTCAATAGAGCAAAATGAAATTCTGAAATTTTCTATATATTCATAGCGTTCCGAAGACAATAATTTTGATCCCATTGACAAATGAGCAATCGCAGAATTTTCATAACAAAATTTTTAATTCATAATCCAACAATCGGAGCCAAAATGTGGAAATACTTGATACATTTGTTACTTTACAGAATTCTCAAAATCTATAGGTATCTGTTGCAATCCAATGATACAAATTTTGATAATATCAGTAAAAAAACATCAGAAGACTTCCTGAAACAATTTTTGAAAATTCATTATGCTACAACTAAATTAGGGAATTGAAAAAATGTAGCGCACATTGGGCCCAACAAAATTCTGAAATTTTGCATGTATGCGTGGCATTCTGAAGCCAGCAATTCTTAACTCATCGACAAATGAATAGTAGAAGAATTTTCATAACAAAGTTTTCAATTCCTAATGCCATAATCGAAACCAAAAAGGGAAAATTCTGGGCACATCTGTCGCTTCACAGAATTTTCAAAGTCTGTAGGTATTCATTACAATTCAATTATACAAATTTTGATAACATCGATAAAAACACATCGGAAGAGTTCCTGAAACAATTTTTCAAAATTCATAATACAACTAAAGTGGGGACGTGAAAAAATAGAGCGCATATTCAGCCAAACAAAATTATGAAATTTTGCATATATTCATGGCATTCCAAAGACAATAATTTTGATCTCATCGACAAATGAGCAACCGAAGAATTTTCATAACAAAATTTTCAATTCATAATGCTAAAATCGGAGGCAAAAAGTAGAAATACTTGGTACATTTGTCGTTTCACACAATATCCAAAGTCTGTAGGCATTCGTTGCAATCCAAAGATATAAATTTTGATAATGTCAGAAAGAACACATCGGAAGACTTTCTGAAATAATTTTTTAAAATTCATTATGCTACAACTAAAGCGGGGATGTGAAAAAATATAGAGCATATTGAGCCAAACAAAATTCTGAAATATTGCATATATCCATGGTGTTCCAAAGACAATATTTTTGATCCCATTGACAAATGAGCAACCGAAGAATTTTTATAACAAAATGTTCAATTCATAATGCTACAATTGGAGCAAAGAAGTGGAAATACTTGGTACATTTGTCGCTTCATAGAATTTTTAGAGTCTATAGGTATTCGTTGCAATCCGAAGATACAAATTTTGATAATACCAGAATATGGAGTATATACCGCCATAGTCTTTTGATATAAAGATATATTATACAAGCCATTTTCACATAAAGCTATATCATTACTTACTACGGTTATCATCCAGAGGCATCCATATATATCCAGATGCAGGTTGACAGTGTATTTGTCTATTAATTCATCAAACGCCAGATGATTTTACACCATATTTTGGATAGAAAAACGACGTCGAAAATCTTTTGAAACGGACCAACAATTATCATGCAAGGAACATTTTATGATATACAAATCTTTATTATGGCAAGCGAGGAACATTTTATAATAAAGAGGAAAGGGACCAATAAAATAAATTGTCAACGGTGTAGAGTTAAAAAAAAATATTCATTAGACACTGCTCAAAACTCGGCATGATAATAACAAATTTTGCCATATACATTTTTTGACACTCATTATTAGTTTTATAGTTTCTTTTCCAAATTTACATCGATTCACGCCAATCATGATTAACAGTTTAACGTACACCATTTCATAGTTATCAAAGAAACGAAATGAATGATTTCTTAAGAAATCTCATACGAGGAACATTTAATCGCGAAAGAGAAAAGAGATCGCTTTCGTTTCCATCGTAGAGTTAAGTATGGGAAATAAAAACTGCAGATCTAACGAGAAAGATCTAATGGAATGGCCAATCACAAGCTCGGAAGGCGTCAAGAGGCCTTTCATTGCGTCGTATACAGACATGCCAATACTTCGATGTTAGCATAATCTTGAGCCTGTGCAAAGTTTTTTCTCAGCAAATACGGCATCAATCGTGCTGATTTAATGCTCAATCGAAGTATTTTTTCGTAAGAAATCTCCAGTTCAATTTTCAAATCATCATATGCCCCCTGAACTTCGTAATTAAAGAAAATGAATTTCAGTTTTTACCCCCACCACGGCGAATCGTTTTATTCAGAGATAATATACTCGGGCTAGCCTCGGGCCTGCAGACGACAGAGCTGTCAATGTACTTGTCGCGAGACTCTACCGAGTCTCTTGATAAAAGAACCACGAACAAGTATCAAAACTTTAATTTTTTTTGATTTTGTAAAAAAATTTGAAAAAATATTACACTGAAATATCCATTCCAACAAATCAACGGATCGGAAAATATTCTATAAAATTTACACCGAGAAATTAGTCCAATATTATCAGAATGCACCGAAAATTTTTCAATAAAAGTAATCATAACGAAACGAGATTTTGAAACAAAAAAATCGTCCAAGTGCAAGACAGACTCGCGCACAAAGGGTTCCGTACCATTATCTATAAAAACGGCAAAAAATCACGTTTGTTGTATGGGAGCCCCCTTAAATATTTATTTTATTCTATTTTTTAGTATTTGTTGTTATAGCGGCAACAGAAATACATCATCTGTGAAAATTTCAAGTGTCTAACTATCACGGTTCATGAGATACAGCCTGTTGACAGACGGACAGACAGACAGACGGACGGATAGCGGAGTCTTAGTAATAGGGTCCCGTTTTACCCTTTGGGTACGGAACCCTAAAACGTATGCACACCAAATTTCCAGAGCAAACGTGTGATTGGAAAAAAGAATTTCGGTCGAAGTGCCACATGAGTTTTTCTTTTATAACGTTTATTGATCACAAATTATATCTCATGAGCAATAGGGAAAACAAAATTGGTAAAGTACTTATGAATTTTTTTTTCTCAAATCAAATATCGTTTCGCTCAAAATTATTTCGCGTCACTTGATTCCATTTTGGGTTGCAAGTGCAAATAGTATTTTCATGTATTTAACCACTCTAGGGTGGTTTAAAACTATGTATAATTCAAACCTAGAGTGACATCATACACCATTCTCTCGGTTATATAAAAAACGTAGAGAATAGTTTCCAAATAATCCTTATTATTGCATGCAAGGGACATTTTATGGTAACACAGAAGAGGCACCGTTTTTGACTCCATTGTAGAGTTTACATTCGGAAAATTAGAATATTGAGGCTAGGGTTAAAAAAAATTATTTATTTAGGCACTGTTCTAAAGATTATTTATTGAATTACACTTTATTTTTGCACTCTATCACTCTTCTATCTACATATTCAAATCACTTTAACCTAAAGTTTCACTTTAACCAAATAAAACTGACCGCGATCTTTATAACCTAACGACTGTTCAAAGATATTAATTATTCACCGAATACGAGTTTATCATACACCATTCCCTTATATAGTTATAAAAAAAAGATAATGGTTTCTAAATAAACCTTGTTATTGCATCCGAGGAACATTTTATGGTAAAAGAGAAGAGGCCCTGCTTTCAACTCCGTTCTAGAGTTTACGTTCGGAAAAATGAATTGTTGGAACTAGGGTTAATAAAAAAAAATATTTACTTAGACACCATTCAAAATTTTATTTATTGAATCACACTTCATTTTTGCACTATTACTCTTCCATCGGTAATATGATAAAAGTCATTTTAATCAAAAGTTGAAACTGACCGCGATCTTTATAACCTCCCAACAAAGATATTAAGTATTTACCAAATACGCGTTTATCATACACCTTTCTCTTAGTTATCAAAAAAAAAAACAAAGAGAATGGTTTCGAAATAAACCTTATTTTTGCATCCGAGGAACATTTTATGGTAAAAGTAAAAAGGCACCGTTTTCGACTCCGTTCGAGAGTTTACGTTCAGAAAAATGGATTGTTGGGTCTAGGGTTAATAAAAAAATATATTTAGTTAGACACTGTCCCAAAGTTTATTTATTGAATCACACGTTATTTTTGCACTATCACTCTTCTATCTATAATAAAAGTCTCTTTAAGCGAAAGTTGAAACTGGCTGCGATCTTTATAAACTCACGACAAAGATATTAAATATTCACCGAATACGAGTTCATCATACACCATTCTCTTGGTTAACAGAAAAAACGAAGAGAATGGTTTCTAAATAAACCTTGTTATTGCATTCGTGGAACATTTTGATGGTAAAAGAGAAAAGGGATCATTTTCGATTCCGTTGTAGCAGAGCTTACGTTAGGAAAAAAATTGTAGGGGCTAGGTTTAATTAAAAAAAGATTTATTTAGACACTGTTCAATGGTTCATTATTACACTTTATTTTCCCACCATCACTCTTCTATCTATATAAAAGTCACTCTTTACTCGTCTATCTATAAACACCACTCTAACCAAAAGTTGAAATTGACCGCGATCTTTATAACCTCATGACTGTTATAAAAAAGATATTGGTCTGCTGTCATATGGACGATCGATCGAATATCACCACACTGAACCATGAAATGATTTTTTTAATAAATTTATCGATATAATTGCTCACACGTCCCGCACTTCGTTATGTCAAAAGAACGTTCAAACTTTATGTTGGCTCCGTACAGAGGAAAGACGAGTCGTCGTGACCAATCGCAACTCGTTGCTTCCGTTGCCGGAGACCGGCTTTTATGGAAATGGGTTTTGATGGGCATCAAAACGCCTTTGATTGTATCGTCGGAGCGCATATATAGACAAGGCAAATTCTTGAATGTAGTAGAATAGAGCATAATCCTAAGCCTGTGCAAAGTTTTTTCTCAGCAATTACGCAACCAATCGTGCTGATTTTAGGCTCAATCGAAAGAGCATCGCTCAATTAGTCAAAAGTTCGCTTTTCAAGCCGCCAAATGACTCCTAGGCTCTACAATTAGCGAAAACGTCATAAAATTTTTACCCCCACCACCACGAATCGTCTTGTTTAGAGATAATATAGACTCGGCGAGCCTCGGGACAGCAGACGACAGAGCTGTCAATGTACTTGTCCCGAGACTCTACCGAGTCTCTTGATATCATGGGAATGTAGCCGATACCTACAATCTTTTAACATTTTGTGAAGCGACATGTGCACCAAGTATTTCCATTTTCTATCTCTGTGCATTAGGAATTGAAAAATTTATTACAAAAAGTCTTCGGCTGCTCATTTTTGGATTGGATTAAAATTTCTGTCCTCGGAACGCAATAGATACATCCAAATTTTCTGAACTTTGTTGGGCTTAAAGTGCACTATATTTTTTCACATTTCCACTTTAGTTGTGGCATAATAAATTTAAAAAGTTGTTTCAGAAAGTCTTCGGGTGCTCTTCTTCTTCTGATAGTATCAAAATTTGTATTATTGGAATGTAGCCGATATCTACAAACTTTGAACATTTTGTGAAGAGGAGACATGTGTACTAAGTATTTCCACTTTTTAGCCCTGATTATGGCATAATAAATTGAAAAAATTTTATTCCAAAGGCTTTCCTCTACAGTCGCTCTGGTTTTGATGGTATCAAAATTTGCTCAAAGCTAATGTGACTAAATTCATTTCATTCTCTTGAGTACGATCCTGGTCTGAGTTTGTCCGCTTTGTTCAATATATTGGTTTGGAGTTCCCATAACATACTATTTGAACTTTTTTATATTCAATGAGAATATTGATTCCACCTTGTTAATAAAAATAAGAATGAAAATATGCGTAAACTTTTTTCACAATAGATTCAATATGTTTTCTCTAAACATACGTGAAACTGGCTTTTTATTTTATCATTAATCAAAAATGAAAAATTTCGAAAAAAGTCGCTCCATTTTTATCAACAAGCTGAAATAAGCGTAATATTTTTTACCACAAATCTACAAATATAACAAGGAGATACTGTTATTTAATATGTTTCTTTGATAAACACAAATTCAAATAGCTACAAATTGTATGGAAAAGTTCTGACTGCTCTAATCTAGCCCTCAAAAGCTTTGTAAATTTTTGTATCAGACTCCAAGTTCCCGACTTATTTTAGCCTGATTCCAGAAAGGTAAAGCGAAATGTCAAAACAATTTGACTGGCTCGAGAATAAAAAAATGCCAAATTGAAAATTCCAAAACATGTATCCCTTTATTTCATGGGGAAAAAACCTGACTCAAAGTAGAAGGGGTCAGGGTTTGGAAACGAAAAAGCGATAATTTCCCTATATAACCTTGTTCTAATCTATATAAAGCGAGATGTTCGAAAAGAACAAGAAAAAACGAATCATATCATGCATAAAAATCCCCTCGCGGAAAAAACCCGGGCAAGTACATTTGTTGACCGCCGTTCCCATATTTTTCCACGAATATACATACACTACAAAAACATTTCTCGCAAAAATCCCTGAGAAAATCAAATCCTATCAAAAAGTAAGAAAAGTGACCACTCTCAAAAATGTATCAAATAAATTCAAATCACACAAAACAAAATGAGTTAATCCTCGCGAAAAGCTAAGGTTGGGTTTCGCAAAAAGTAATAAAATAAATGGAGCTATACTAAAATATATGTGGCCAAGTACGAGAGGCTTTATCGTGTGACATAAAATCTTCAAATAATGTTGAATGTTGATAGAGAAAAGATTCAAGTTCGAGAATGCAGTTGTTTTACCAACCAGAATGAAAATAAAAACTCTGTATCAATAAGAGTCCGAAGCAAAAAAAAGATTGCAAATGAAAAAAAATTAGATGAAAAAGAATTTCGGCCGAAGTACTTGGCGAGGTTGTCACCATGACCGATACATTATATAAATTAAGTGAAAAAATATTCGTCAAGTACTTCGGCCGAATTTTTTTTTAATCTAATTTTTTTCTATGTTTTATAAAACAATTTGTAAGTCAAGGATGATGCATGATATTCTTCCGTCATTTCATCTTTGAAAGAATAATAATTCTGAGGCTCCTGACAGTAAAGTTAAATATAATTATCTATTTATAGATTAGACCGAAATTGCTAATATCCTCGCTGCCATTTCGCCCCTGAATGCCTTATTCTAATACACAACTTGAAAGCTAATGATAAAGTATTTAATTTTCTGAATTGTTTCCTTGGGGGAAAACTGGTACTTTAGGTCTCTTCTATAACACCTTCCTGCCAAGCTATAATCGAATAATAACCTATCAACGAATTACTAACATCTCGAAAATACTTCGAGTATGTAGTTAACTCTTTTGAAAACATTATAACTTTTTTCTTATCAGTGAAACGAAACGCTCCTATATTTAAACAACCTCAATAACAATGAATTTATGGTAGAAAATCTGTCTCATTCTCTTTTATGTCGAATTAGTAGTGTGAGCAGTACTGATTCCTGACATTGTAATAAATCGATGATGTAATGATGCAAACACGTTGTAAGTTTTTTTGTTATATACAGACTCTGTTAGAGTCTATATAAAGCGAAATATATGAAAATACTATAGAAAAACGAAGTGATATCAAATAGCAAAAATCCCCTCCCGGGGAAAAAAAACCTGGACATTGGTGGTCCCTCGTTTCCCTATGATATCACAGAAAATCAAAACCCCACTTAAATTTTTTTTTTTTGATGTTTACTAATTTTATTCATATCCCGGAGGGAAACCAACTATATAGATCACGAAATATCCGGCCAAAAAACCAGACTTCATAATAAATGTTACTTTGAATTTATTTCCACAGAACAAAACAAGAATCAAAACATTAAAAAATCAGCGTTATCAAGATGAGAAAAATACCTCTTATAATTGGTGTGTAAGAAGTATCAATAGTCTAGAAAAAAATGAAAAAAGGTTGACATCTAAGTTACGTGCAGCAGTAAAGTTTATGATATCAGTACTAGGACAAGTATTTCTTTGGTGACTGAGAAGATATCAATATGCACGTACCGGCAACGTATGGCATGCAGTTGATGCATTGCTTCTGGGATCTCCTAAGTCGAGTAACTACTTTTGTTTTGGCTATGACGCGACCAATGTTGCCAAATAGTATTTACTTATATGACCTAATGAAAGAACATTGCCTGCGCTGTGGCTAAAATAACGAAAAGCAAGCAAGAACAGGAAGTTTCGCATAAGATCCCGTGCTTTTGTAATGTTGAAAAAAAATATTAATTTATGTCTGTACATGATAGCACAGTTTTGTTTGATTGGTAATAATTTGATGAACGTTCACCACCGTACGTTGAGTGTATACGCACAGAGTACTTGCCCGGCCCATAACTTTTTATTACATATTATAAATATTTTATTATATTATTATAAATTTCTGACGGCGAAAAGCAACGCATGCAACGAAAAGCACCTTCAATTGAATTTTCACTTGAGTGAGCAATTTTAATAAAAAGTTATGGGCCGTACAAGTACTCTGTGCGTATACACTCAACGTACGGTGGTGAACGTTCATCAAATTATTACCAATCAAACAAAACTGTGCTATCATGTACAGACATAAATTAATGTTTTTTTTCAACATTACAAAAGCACGGGATCTTATGCGAAACTTCCTGTTCTTGCTTGTTTTTCGTTATTTTAGCCACGGCGCAGGCAATGTTGTTTCATTAGGTCATACAAGTAAATACTATTTGGCAACATTGGTCGCGCCATAGCCAAAACAAAAGTAGGTACTCGACTTAGGAGATCCCAGAAGCAATGCATCAACTGCATGCCATACGTTGCCGGTACGTCCATATTGATATCTTTTCAGTCACCAAAGAAATACTTGTCCTAGTACTGATATCATAAATTTTACTGCTGCATGTAACTTAGACGGTGACCTTTTTTCATTTTTTTCTAGACTATTGATACTTCTTACACACCAATTATAAGAGGTATTTTTCTCATCTTGATAACGCTGATTTTTTAATGTTTTGATTCTTGTTTTGTTCTGTGGAAATAAATTCAAAGTAACATTTATTATGAAGTCTGGTTTTTTGGCCGGATATTTCGTGATCTATATAGTTGGTTTCCCTCCAGGATATGAATAAAATTAGTAAACATCAAAAAAAAAAAATTTAAGTGGGGTTTTGATTTTCTGTGATATCATAGGGAAACGAGGGACCACCAATGTCCAGGTTTTTTTTCCCCGGGAGGGGATTTTTGCTATTTGATATCACTTCTTTTTTCTATAGTATTTTCATATATTTCGCTTTATATAGACTCTAATAGAGTCTGTATATAACAAAAAAACTTACAACGTGTTTGCATCATTACATCATCGATTTATTACAATGTCAGGAATCAGTACTGCTCACACTACTAATTCGACATAAAAGAGAATGAGACAGATTTTCTACCATAAATTCATTATTATTGAGGTTGTTTAAATATAGGAGCGTTTCGTTTCACTGATAAGAAAAAAGTTGTAATGTTTTCAAAAGAGTTAACTACATACTCGAAGTATTTTCGAGATGTTAGTAATTCGTTGATAGGTTATTATTCGATTATAGCTTGGCTGGAAGGTGTTATAGAAGAGACCTAAAGTACCAGTTTTCCCCCAAGGAAAAAATTCAGAAAATTAAATACTTTATCATTAGCTTTCAAGTTGTGTATTAGAATAAGGCATTCAGGGGCGAAATGGCAGCGAGGATATTAGCAATTTCGGTCTAATCTATAAATAGATAATTATATTTAACTTTACTGTCAGGAGCCTCAGAATTATTATTCTTTCAAAGATGAAATAACGGAAGAATATCATGCATCATCCTTGACTTACAAATTGTTTTATAAAACATAGAAAAAAATTAGATTAAAAAAAAATTCGGCCGAAGTACTTGACGAATGTTTTTTCACTTAATTTATATAATGTATCGGTCATGGTGACAACCTCGCCAAGTACTTCGGCCGAAATTCTTTTTCATCTAATTTTTTTTCATTTGCAATCTTTTTTTTGCTTCGGACTCTTATTGATACAGAGTTTTTATTTTCATTCTGGTTGGTAAAACAACTGCATTTTCGAACTTGATTCTTTTCTCTATCAACATTCAACATTATTTGAAGATTTTATGTCACACGATAAAGCCTCTCGTACTTGGCCACATATATTTTAGTATAGCTCCATTTATTTTATTACTTTTTGCGAAACCCAACCTTAGCTTTTCGCGAGGATTAACTCATTTTGTTTTGTGTTATTTGAATTTATTTGATACATTTTTGAGAGTGGTCACTTTTCTTACTTTTTGATAGGATTTGATTTTCTCAGGGATTTTTGCGAGAAATGTTTTTGTAGTGTATGTATATTCGTGGAAAAATATGGGAACGGCGGTCAACAAATGTACTTGCCCGGGTTTTTTCCGCGAGGGGGATTTTTATGCATGATATGATTCGTTTTTTCTTGTTCTTTTCAAACATCTCGCTTTATATAGATTAGAACAAGGTTATATTGGGAAATTATCGCTTTTTCGTTTCCAAACCCTGACCCCTTCTACTTTGAGTCAGGTTTTTCCCCATGAAATAAAGGGATACATGTTTTGGAATTTTCAATTTGGCATTTTTTTTATTCTCGAGCCAGTCAAATTGTTTTGACATTTCGCTTTACCTTTCTGGAATCAGGCTAAAATAAGTCGGGAACTTGGAGTCTGATACAAAAATTTACAAAGCTTTTGAGGGCTAGATTAGAGCAGTCAGAACTTTTCCATACAATTTGTAGCTATTTGAATTTGTGTTTATCAAAGAAACATATTAAATAACAGTATCTCCTTGTTATATTTGTAGATTTGTGGTAAAAAATATTACGCTTATTTCAGCTTGTTGATAAAAATGGAGCGACTTTTTTCGAAATTTTTCATTTTTGATTAATGATAAAATAAAAAGCCAGTTTCACGTATATGTTTAGAGAAAACATATTGAATCTATTGTGAAAAAAGTTTACGCATATTTTCATTCTTATTTTTATTAACAAGGTGGAATCAATATTCTCATTGAATATAGAAAAGTTCAAATAGTATGTTATGGGAACTCCAAACCAATATATTGAACAAAGCGGACAAACTCAGACCAGGATCGTACCCAAGAGAATGAAATGAATTTAGTTGTATTAGTCACATTAGCTTTGAGCAAATTTTGATACCATCAAAACCAGAGCGACTGTAGAGGAAAGCCTTTGGAATAAAATTTTTTCAATTTATTATGCCATAATCAGAGCTAAAAAGTGGAAATACTTAGTACACATGTCTCCTCTTCACAAAATGTTCAAAGTTTGTAGATATCGGCTACATTCCAATGATACAAATTTTGATACTATTAGAAGAAGAAGAGCACCCGAAGACTTTCTGAAACAACTTTTTAAATGTATTATGCCACAACTAAAGTGGAAATGTGAAAAAACATAGTGCACTTTAAGCCCAACAAAGTTCAGAAAATTTGGATGTATCTATTGCGTTCCGAGGACAGAAATTTTAATCCAATCCAAAAATGAGCAGCCGAAGACTTTTTGTAATAAATTTTTCAATTCCTAATGCACAGAGATAGAAAATGGAAATACTTGGTGCACATGTCGCTTCACAAAATGTTAAAAGTTTGTAGGTATCGGCTACATTCCCATGATACATTTTGATATTTCTAACAATAATGGCCGTGAAAGCCTCAAAACTAGAACTTACAGATATTTTAATATTATCTTTGAATTTTGAAAAGTTTAGAAAGTATGTTATGGATATTTTAAAACAATAAATTGAACAAAGCGGGCAAACTTAGATCAGTACTATGCCCAAGAAAATGGATCGAGTTGAGTTGTACCAGTAGCA
The DNA here is from genome assembly GCA_963989365.1 of Rhimphoctona megacephalus. Classification (NCBI taxonomy): domain Eukaryota; kingdom Metazoa; phylum Arthropoda; class Insecta; order Hymenoptera; family Ichneumonidae; genus Rhimphoctona; species Rhimphoctona megacephalus. The sequence continues at coordinate 36,334 of OZ022415.1, read as the reverse complement.
TTATCTTCGTGCAAATTTTCGTACCATCACAACCGGAGCATCCGTAGAGCAAATCTTTTCAAAAATATTTTTCAATTCATTATGCCACAATAGGAGCCAAAAAGTAGAAATACTGAGCACACATGTTGCTCCAGGAAATTTCCAAAGTTTGTAAGTATACATTGCGTTCCAATGAAACAAATTTTTATACTTCCAGAAAAATAGGAACCAAAGACTTTCTGACAATTGTTTGAATTAGTCATGCTACAACTCAAGCATACCACACATTGGACTCAATAAAGTTTATGAATTTTGCATGTAGCCATTACTTTTCGAAGCCAAATTTTAATCCCATCCAAAAATGAGCAACTGAAGAATTTTCATAATAAAATTTTCAAGTCCTAATAATGCCACTATTCGAGCCAAAAAGTGGAAATATTGGGCGCACTTGTCACTTCACAGATATTTCAAAGTCTGTACGTATCTGTTGCAATTCAATGATACAAATTTTGATAATATCAGTAAAAACACATCAAAAGGCTTTCTGAAACAATTTTTCAAAATTTGTTATGCTACAACTAAAGTGGGGAAGTGAAAAAATATAGCTCAATAGAGCCGAATGAAATTCTGAAATTTTGCATATATTCATGGCGTTCCGAAGACAATAATTTTGATCCCATTGACAAATGAGTAACCGCAGAATTTTCATAACAAAATTTTTAATTCATAATGCCACAATCGGAGCCAAAAAGTGGAAATACTTGGTACATTTGTTGCTTCACAGATTTTCCAAAGTCTATAGGTATCCAATGCAATCCAATGATACAAATTTTCATAATATCAGTAAAAAAACATAAGAAGACTTCCTGAAACAATTTTTCAAAATTCATTATGCTACAACTAAATTAGGGAATTGAAAAAATGTAGCCCACATTGGGCCCAACAAAATTCTGAAATTTTACATGTATGCATGGCATTCTGAAACCAGCAATTCTTAACCCATCGACAAATGAGCAATCAAAGAATTTTCATAACAAAATTTTCAATTCCTAACGCCATAATCGAAACCAAAAAGGGAAAATACTTGGCACATCTGTCGCTTCACAGAATTTTCAAAGTCTGTCGGTATCCATTGCAATTTAATTATACAAATTTTGATAATATCAGTAAAAACACATCGGAAGACTTTCTGAAACAATTGTTTAAAATTCATTATGCTACAACTAAAGCGGGGATGTGAGAAAATATAGAGCATATTGAGCCAAACAAAATTCTGAAAGTTTGCTTATATCCATGATGTTCCGAAGACAATATTTTTGATCCCATTGACAAATGAGCAACCGAAGAATTTTCATAACAAAATTTTCAATTCATAATGCTAAAATCGGAGGCAAAAAGTAGAAATACTTGGTACATTTGTCGCTTCACACAATTTCCAAAGTCTGTAGGCATTCGTTGCAATTCAAAGATATAAATTTTGATAATGTTAGAAAAAACACATCGGAAGGCTGTCTGAAATAATTTTTTAAAATACATTATGCTACAACTAAAGCGGGGATGTGAAAAAATATAGAGCATATTGAGCCAAACAAAATTCTGAAATTTTGCATATATCCATGGTGTTCCGAAGACAATATTTTTGATCCCATTGACAAATAAGCAACCAAAGAATTTTCAGAACAAAATGTTCAATTCATAATGCTACAATCGGAGCCAAAAAGTGGAAATACTTGGTACATTTGTCACTTCACAGAATTTCCAGAGTCTATAGGTATTCGTTGCAATCCAAAGATACAAATTTTGCTAATACCAGGATATGGAGTATATACCGCCATAGTCTTTTGACATAAAGATATATTATACGAGCCATTTTGACATAAAGATATATCGTTACTACGATTATCATCCAGATGCATCCATATATATCAAGATGCATGTTGACAGTGTGTTGGTCTATTCATTCATCAAACGCGAGATGATTCTATACCATATTTTGGATAGAAAAACGACGTCGAAAATCTTTTGAAATGGACCAACAATTATCATGCAAGGAATATTTTATGATGTACAAAGCGAGGAACATTTTATAATAAAGAGGAAAGGAACCAATAAAATAAATTGTCAACGGTGTAGAGTTAAAAAAAATATTTATTAGACACTGCTCAAAACTTGGCATGCTAATAACAAACTTTGCCATATACATTTTTTTGACACTCTTATTAGTTTTATAGAGTTTCTTTTCCAAATTTACATCGATTCACACCAATCATGATTAACAGTTCAACGTACACCATTTCATAGTTACCAAAGAACCGAAAAGAATGATTTCTCAAGAAATCTTATACGAGAAACATTTAATCGCGAAAGAGAAAAGAGATCGCTTTCGTTTCCGTCGTAGAGTTGAGTGTGGAAAATAAAAACTGCAGGGTTAACAATAATAAAAAAATACATATTGATTTCAGCACTGTTCGAAAGTTGATTAAAAGCACTTCACTATTTTCACACCATCACTTTCTTATTATTACTGTAACCAAGAGTCGATCGAACCTAACCACGATATTTATAACCTCACAACTGTTCGTGAAAAAACATTAATATTTTCAATACTGTTTAAGCCACGAGATTCTAATTAGTCGCGATCGAAAGGGGAAAAAAAAATAATATATCTTTCTACAACCAAAGTTCCAAATTTATAATGGATATCACACATTTTTTCTAGCCTGACACAAACGAAGAATAATAGACAAGTGGCGAATGAACACGTAAAAACGTTTCAATGATTATAAGTATTATTTAACCAAACTCACACATCCCGCACTGTTTTTACGAAACTCCGATTAAACTTTAATATCGCTGACGACGACTTTCCAATAATTTCGACACTTAGTCCAAGTGCCCGTGAAATGGTTAACTAAACTCACACATCCCACACTGTTTTTACGAAACTTCGATCAAACTTTCAAACCTCAAAAAACATCTTAACAAATACTATTGTCACTTATCACTTATCCCGTTTGATTTTTTCGAATTTTGTCACTGATTCCCGATTTTACGACGAATGCACGTTAAAACGGTTATTTATTATTGTTTATAACCAAACTCTTCCACACGTCCTGCACTGTTTTCATCATTTATTTTTTGAATTCCGTTTCACACAGATTCACACATTGCGCATGACTCGTTTCATTGCGCAGTTGCGTGTTGCGCATCATTATGCGCATGCGCACTTGTTCACATCAAAATGATGAGGAGACCCAACGAACGAACACGACCACAGATCACATACCTTTAAGGAAGTAACGCAGGAAATAGAATTGATGGACAGACAAATACCAAACTTGGCAGAATGTTCGATTATAATATAAAAGAAACTCATACAAATTTTTAAGGTCCGAGGTGGGTTTTTACGCGAGATATTTATAATTTTGTTTATCTCTTTGCAAGCCAATTCAACATGGCCTCTTATGAGAAATCACGGAGTTAGCGCTACATTATTCCTCATATCTCCGTAATTGATGGATAGATTAAGACGAAATTTAAACAGCAGAGAGATGAAATACTTAGAATCATTTATCTGGCTTAAAAATATTGAAAGGTGACTTATGACAGGAATAATAAGAACAATAAAAAGTACTCATAGCAAATTTTCGGACCTTAGCTCGAAGTGCTGCAACGTCGCATATTCGAGGTTATGAGCGCGCATTTTGAAATTTCAGCGTATGTAAAAGTTCGTGCCGGTTGACTGCTACATATTTTTATAATTTTGTGTTTTTTGTTTACATGGCATATTATATTTAATATCAATAGAATAAATAAATAAATTACATATTCAAAAACAATTTTATTTTTCATACGTATTATCTTACATATACGTAGAATATTTTTTAACTCAACTAATATTCGTAATATTAACACAGTCTCAATTACTTTTCAAATAATTGAGATACATATACACTTGAAATCTTTTTGTTATCACGCAATGATGTGCTCCGAACGTTTCTGCCTGCTTCATGCTGATTAATTCTAGCCCGGTACACCTTTTCGGTAACTATTTTACCTTTCCAGTAAAATCTCGGCTTTTTTACACGCTTTATATTAGCTTCACTTGTATGTTTGTTTGTTTGTCTGTCAGTTTGTCAGTTTGTCTGTAACTCTCCTTTTTTTAACCCTTTGTTTCTTTTTTCTTTTATTTCTTTTAGTCCAATCGACTTGAAATTTGGTACTCGGGGGTTTTCGGGGCCGCTGATTACGATTCCACCCTCAAAATTTCAAAATTCAAAATGGCGGATCCAATATGGCGTACCGAAAATGCAAAAATTCATTCAAACCGCATGATATTTGGTACTTGGGGGTTTTCGGGGTCGCTGATTACGATTCCACCCTCAAAATTTTTAAATTCAAAATGGCGGATCCAATATGGCGGACCAAAAATGCAAAAATTCATTCGAATCGCTTGATATTTGGCACTCGGGGGTTTCCGGGGTCGCTGATTACGATTCCACCCTCAAAAATTTTAAATTCAAAATGGCGGATCCAATATGGCGGACCAAAAATGCAAAAATTCATTTAATCGCTTGATATTTGGCACCCGGGGGTTTCCGGGGTCGCTGATTACGATTCCACCCTCAAAATTCCAAAATTCAAAATGGCGCATGCAATATGGCGGCCAAAAATGCAAAAATTCATTCAAACCGCATGATCTTTGGTACTCGGGGGTTTTCGGGGTCGCTGATTACGATTCCATCCTCAAAATTTTCAAATTCAAAATGGCGGATCTAATATGGCGGACCAAAAATGCAAAAGATCATTCGAATTGCTTGATATTTAGTACTCAGGGGTTTCCGAGGTCGCTGATTACGATTCTGCCCTCAAAAATTCAAAATTCAAAATGGCGGATCCAATGTGGCGGACCAAAACTTTCTGCGCATCTACGTTCTGCGCTCAAGTCGCTAGTGGCAACTCGCTATAGTCGACTACGGAAGAGTCCACTCCGCAGAAATCTATAGTACTAGACCTCCTCACACTAAATGTCGGCGTCGTTGGCCGTATATATAAGAAGGCATCATGACTCAGCTCCAGCCAAGGGTTAAGCAACGGTTTTAAAGAATGTTGAACTAAAAAGTTAAAAATAAATATAGTTTAAAAAAAACTAAAAAAACACGCTTTTAAAAAATATCGAACTAAAAAGTTTAAAATAATTTTAAAAATAAAATTATGACAATAGTACATAAAAAATACTAGTATAATTGAGGGAAAAGCGTGGGGCGCTTGATATACGATAATTATAGCACAAAGCGCCCCACGCTTTTCCCTCAATTATACTAGTATTTTTTATGTACTATTGTCATAATTTTATTTTTAAAATTATTTTAAACTTTTTAGTTCGATATTTTTTAAAAGCGTGTTTTTTTAGTTTTTTTAAACTATATTTTTTCTTTTGGCATAACGAACGCGCGATTAAATTAACCCATTAACGCCGAAGAAACGTGTTTTTTTTCCTCATTTTCAAGCTAGATTCTTATCATCGAAAAAAAATCATTTGCAAATAAAAAATATGTTCCCTTGTACTTTCGAGTGTCCCCTTTCCGAATCCGGAGTCAAAATTGAGTTTTGTCCATTAGAAAAAAAATATGGCCGTTTTTAAACAAAAAAAACCGAAAAAATCGAAGACATTTTTTTTTCAATATTTTTTTTCTCATTGAAGACGCGCGAGGACCCCCCTTTTTCTTCAACCATGAGTGCACAAAATAGTTGTAGTTTAAGAATATATTTTTTTAATTTGTCGACATTGACATTTTCACCCCCAAAATGGCGCTTTTCATCCCTTCAGCAAGAAGACAATTTTCACTCTCGGTGCCCGACAAAAAAAATATTCAAATCTTAACGAAAATTGGTATCCCGGGGTTTTCAAAGTCGCTGATTACGATTCCGCCCTCAAAATTCGAAAATTCAGAATGGCGGATCCAATATGGCGGACCCAAATTCAAAAACTTACTTGAATCGGATGAAATGTGGCACTCGGGGGTTTTCGAGGTCGCTGATTACAAATCTGCCCTCAAAATTCGAAAATTCAAAATGGCGGATCCAATATGGCGGACCCGAATTCAAAAACTTACTTGAATCGGATGAAATGTGGCACTCGGGGGTTTTCGAGGTCCTTGATAACGAATCTGGCATCATCATTTCAAAATTCAAAATGGCGGATGCAATATGGCGGACACCTTCCCGTTAACACCCAGTTATTATCTAACGTTTATTGAAGAATTGACAACTTTATATATTGACAAATTGACAAATTTATAGAAATTCATCACTCCGCATTACTCAACGGATAAACTTATAATTCCTTATTCTACTTAAGAGTATTACCCAGAGAATTACTTAAGAGCATTACCCAGAGAAAACGACATGGACGTGGTAGAAATCCTTTCTCCTTTGGGGTGCTTGATTTGAGTGAGTCCCCTTGCCTCTCACTTTTTGGGGTGCTTGATTCGAGTGAGTCCCCTTGCCTCTCACTTTTTGGGGTGCTTGATTCGAGTGAGTCCCCTTGCCTCTCACTTTTTGGGGTGCTTGATTCGAGTGAGTCCCCTTGCCTCTCACTTTTTGGGGTGCTTGATTCGAGTGAGTCCCCTTGCCTCTCACTTTTTGGGGTGCTTGATTCGAGTGAGTCCCCTTGCCTCTCACTTTTTGGGGTGCTTGATTCGAGTGAGTCCCCTTGCCTCTCACTTTTTGGGGTGCTTGATTCGAGTGAGTCCCCTTGCCTCTCACTTTTTGGGGTGCTTGATTCGAGTGAGTCCCCTTGCCTCTCACTTTTTGGGGTGCTTGATTCGAGTGAGTCCCCTTGCCTCTCACTTTTTGGGGTGCTTGATTCGAGTGAGTCCCCTTGCCACTCACTTTTTGGGGTGCTTGGTTGTAAATGCGCCCTTTGCTTATCCCCGAAGCCTGATTACGTGTTTCGCTTTCATACAAGCACTACAGAAGTAAGCATTACAGTCCTTACAGTACGTATATGTTCTTATTGGACAGATTGAACAACGAGCTTGTTTGCTGTGACGGAAAGTATCGTGTGCTTTGTTCCGTTTTAGTTTTCCCCTCTCTAAGTAATATTTAGCAATCGAAATTGCGAATTGCTTTGAACCAATTTTTTTTGTTTTATCTCCAGTTGCGTTGAAAATCACGACTGAGTTCACAATGGCGGCCTGTATAAATCTAATAAAGACGACCCATGTCCATTTTTTTGAACGGATACTTGGAAGCAAGTTGTTGCAATGTCCATCGTGAACGTCTACTCCGCCCATGAATTTATCGTAGAGATGAAATGCTTGTGGAAACGGAATCTCAATTTTTGAATGTGCACTCGAGCTAAATCTCTTAGACGGTAATAGAGGAGTCACCCCTGCAGCGGTAGAAGCGATTGAAACTGGTTTCGAGTCTACGATAGTTATGTAGTTTATTCCGCTGTTTTGATCATGCTTTACAACATACGTACCTCGTGGAGACTTTTTGTCGATTACATTTTTTTCTCTGACTCGATTTTCTCTTATAGTTCCTGTACATTGTAAACCTAACTTTTTCAAATGTACTAGGAGATCGAAATTCGTAAAAAAATTATCGCAGTAAAGATGGAACTGAGATATCTTCTTAGGAGGGATAGATTTGAGAAATGGATCCAATAATTGCATCACTACACGAGAACCTAGAGCACATTTACCCAATTTATCTCCAATTGATGAATTTTTTCCACAATATAAATCGAGATTCAACAGGTATCCATCGGCGGTGCAAAGACCCCAAAATTTTAGTCCGAATCGTATGGGTTTTCCCCGGATAAACTGTTTTAGCGATGTTCTTGCATATGATTTGGCCATCATTTCGTCAACAGATAACGCAGTCTTCCACAAGCCAAACTGACGAATATTTCTCTGAAATAATTGTAGTAATTTACGAACGCGCCATGCCTTATCACTGGGATCATTGTCTTTAGGCATCGAATACTTTAATTCTGATTTGATTTTCTCAAATGTATCGCGTTGCATTGCAGAAGAAACCACCTCACATAATAAGAAAGGATCAGATGACCAATAGTCTCTTTGAGATTTTCTTTTATTGAACGAGCTTACAATGATGATGCCAATGAAAGTATTCAAATCATCCAACTGCAATTCAAACCCATTCTCTTTACATGAGTCAATAATGTATGTTTTCATTTCCATGCAGAAAAACTTTTCAAACAGTTGTATCGGCTCACTTTTTTGAATACTTTTTTTTACACCGTCAGTTAGTAATAATTTGTCTTCAGTCTCATTCGGGTAGCTCTTTTCACCAACCATCCACTTATATTGGTGATCTCCTTCCAATTTACATTGATTATCTGTGTAATTTTCCGATGCTTGTTTATAAGTGATACTCGAAAGGTGATCGTTTGATTCAAAATCAGAATCGGAATCACTAGAACAACCAGAATTGTCTGGATTCGGAATCGCGACGAGCTCGTCACAATTATCGTCAGAAGTATCCATTTCAAACTCTACATGAGAAGGAATAGATTGCCTTGGTCGTTTTCGAGACATAATGGTAATATTGTCAATATGCTCACGCTGCCGATGAGATAAAAATTATCGAAGAAGTGAATTCACTCAGGAGCAATAAAGATGATAAAACAATATTTTATGAATAAATTTTGTTGAGGTACTGAGCTGAAATTTAGGTATATAAGTGAGTTCGATTTAGTCTCAAGACAAGTTCTACGAAAATAGAAACCAAATTATTCAGATAAGGAATATTGGCAGACCTAAAATGAACACAAAAATTCTGAGCTAATATTTTTTACAGAAAATAAAATATCATTAGCAATGTGAACGATCCGCACTCCACAAACGTGAAAAATTGAAAAAAGATGTGATAGGCATATACAAAACTGATTTGCAGACAGAAATATTCATGGATAATAAATATATTTGTATCAGGGATAATATTCAATGATGACCCGTATAAACAAAAACAAGATGAAATGTAAGAAAATCGGAGATTTCTTAGCCTCTGCAACGTCAATTTTTATTCGACACATGAAAAATATAATATATGATCATAAAATGTGAATCAATTGAATGATTATTATTTACATTTATATAAAGTTGTCAATTCTTCAATAAACGTTAGATAATAACTGGGCGTTAATGGGAAGGTGTCCGCCATATTGCATCCGCAATTTTGAATTTTGAAATGATGATGCCAGATTCGTTATCAAGGACCTCGAAAACCCCCGAGTGCCACATTTCATCCGATTCAAGTAAGTTTTTGAATTCGGGTCCGCCATATTGGATCCGCCATTTTGAATTTTAGAATTTTGAGGGCAGATTTGTAATCAGCGACCTCGAAAACCCCCGAGTGCCACATTTCATCCGATTCAAGTAAGTTTTTGAATTTGGGTCCGCCATATTGGATCCGCCATTCTGAATTTTCGAATTTTGAGGGCGGAATCGTAATCAGCGACCTTGAAAACCCCGGGATACCAATTTTCGTTAAGATTTGAATATTTTTTTTGTCGGGCACCGAGAGTGAAAATTGTCTTCCTGCTGAAGGGATGAAAAGCGCCATTTTGGGGGTGAAAATGTCAATGTCGACAAATTAAAAAAATATATTCTTAAACTACAACTATTTTGTGCACTCATGGTTGAAGAAAAAGGGGGGTCCTCGCGCGTCTTCAATGAGAAAAAAAATATTGAAAAAAAATGTCTTCGATTTTTTCGGTTTTTTTTGTTTAAAAACGGCCATATTTTTTTTCTAATGGACAAAACTCAATTTTAACTCCGGATTCGGAAAGGGGACACTCGAAAGTACAAGGGAACATATTTTTTATTTGCAAATGATTTCTTTTCGATGATAAGAATCCAGCTTGAAAATGAGAAAAAAAAACACGATTCTTCGGCGTTAATGGGTTAAACGAAAATTCACTGACACAGCCCATAACTTTTATTATACATTATACATATTTTATTATATTATTATAAATTTCTGACGGCGAAAAGCAACGCATGCAACGAAAAGCACCTCCAATTTGATTTTCACTTGAATGAGCAATTTTTATAAAAAATTATGGACCGGACAAGTACTCTGTGCGTATATGCTCAACGTACGGTGGTAAACGTTCATCAAATTATTACCAATCAAACAAAACTGTGCTATCATGTACAGACATAAATTAAAGTTTTTTTTTTACACTACAAAAGCACGGGATCTTATGTGAAACTTCCTGTTCCTGCTTGTTTTTCGTTATTTTAGCCACGGCACAGGCAATGTTGTTTCATTAGGTCATATAAGTAAATGCTATTTGGCAACATTGGTCGCGCCATAGCCAAAACAAAAGTAGCTACTTGACTTAGGAGATCCCAGAAGCAATGCATCAACTGCATGCCATACTTTGCCGGTACGTCCATATTGATATCTCCTCAGTCACCAAAGAAATACTTGTCCTAGTACTGATATCATAAATTTTACTGCTGCACGTAACTTAGATGTCGACCTTTTTTCATTTTTTTCTAGACTATTGATACTTCTTACACACCAATTATAAGAGGTATTTTTCTCATCTTGATAACGCTGATTTTTTAATGTTTTGATTCTTGTTTTGTTCTGTGGAAATAAATTCAAAGTAACATTTATTATGAAGTCTGGTTTTTTGGCCGGATATTTCGTGACCTATATAGTTGGTTTCCGTCCGGGATATGAATAAAATTAGTAAACATAAAAAAAAAAAAATTAAGTGGGGTTTTGATTTTTTGTGATATCATAGGGAAACGAGGGACCACCAATGTACTTGTCCAGGTTTTTTTTCCCCCGGGAGGGGATTTTTGCTATTTGATATCACTTCTTTTTTCTATAGTATTTTCATATATTTCGCTTTATATAGACTCTAATAGAGTCTGTATTTAACAAAAAAAGTTACAACGTGTTTGCATCATTACATCATCGATTTATTTCAATGTCAGGAATCAGTACTGCTCACACTACTAATTCGACATAAAAGAGAATGAGACAGATTTTCTACCATAAATTAATTGTTACTGAGGTTATTTAAATATAGGAGCATTTCGTTTCTCTGATAAGAAAAAAAGTTATAATGTTTTCGAAAGAGTTAACTACACACTCGAAGTATTTTCGAGATGTTAGTAATTCGTTGATAGGTTATTATTTGATTATAGCTTGGCAGGAAGGTGTTATAGAAGAGACCTCAAAGTACCAGTTTTTCCCCAAGGAAAAAATTCAGAAAATTAAATACTTTATCATTAGCTTTCAAGTTGTGTATTAGAATAACGCATTCAGGGGCGAAATGGCAGCGAGGATATTAGCAATTTCGGTCTAAGCTATAAATAGATAATTATAGAACTATACTGTCAGGAGCCTCAGAATTATTATTCTTTCAAAGATGAAATGACGGAAGAATATGATGCATCATCCTTGACTTACAAATTGTTTTATAAAACATAGAAAAAAATTAGATTAAAAAAAAATTCGGCCGAAGTACTTGACGAATGTTTTTTCACTTAATTTATATGATGTATCGGTCATGGTGACAACCTCGCCAAGTACTTCGGCCGAAATTCTTTTTCATCTAATTTTTTTTCATTTGCAATCTTTTTTTGCTTCGGACTCTTATTGATACAGAGTTTTTATTTTCATTCTGGTTGGTTAAACAACTGCATTTTCGAACTTGATTCTTTTCTCTATCAACATTCAACATTATTTGAAGATTTTATGTCACACAATATCGCCTCCCGTACTTGGCCACATATATTTTAGTATAGCTCAATTTATTTTATTACTTTTTGCGAAACCCAACCTTAGCTTTTCGCGAGGATTAACTCATTTTGTTTTGTGTGATTTGAATTTATTTGATACATTTTTTGAGAGTGGTCACTTTTCTTACTTTTTGATAGGATTTGATTTTCTCAGGGATTTTTGCGAGAAATGTGTTTGCAGTGTATGTATATTCGTGGAAAAATATGGGAACGGCGGTCAACAAATGTACTTGTCCAGGTTTTTCCCGCGAGGGGGATTTTTATGCATGATATGATTCGTTTTTTCTCTTTCTTTTCAAACATCTCGCTTTGTATAGATTAGAAAAAGGTTATATCGGGAAATTATCGCTTTTTCATTTCCAAACCCTGACCCCTTCTACCTCGAGTCAGGTTTTTTCCCCATGAAATAAAGGGACACGTGTTTTGGAATTTTCAATTTGGCATTTTTTTTATTCTCGAGCCAGTCAAATTTTTTTGACATTTCGCTTTACCTTTCTGGAATCAGGCTAAAATAAGTCGGGAACTTGGAGTCTGATACAAAAATTTACAAAGCTTTTGAGGGCAAGATTAGAGCAGTCAGAACTTTTCCATAGAATTTGTAGCTATTTAAATTTGTGTTTATCAAAGAAACATATTAAACAGCAGTATCTCCTTGTTATATTTGTAGATTGGTGGTAAAAAATATTACGCTTATTTCAGCTTGTTGATAAAAATGGAGCGACTTTTTTCGAAATTTTTCATTTTTGATTAATGATAAAATAAAAAACCAGTTTGATGTATGTTTAGAGAAAACATATTGAATCTATTGTGAAAAAAATTCACGCATTTTTTCATTCTTATTTTTATTAACAAGGTGGAATCAATATTCTCATTGAATATAGAAAAGTTCAAATAGTATGTTATGGGAACTCCAAAACAATATATTGAACAAAGCGGACAAACTCAGATCAGGATCGTACCCAAAAGAATGAAATGAAGCTTTGAGCAAATTTTGATACCATCAAAACCAGAGCGACTGTAGAGGAAAGCCTTTGGAATAAAATTTTTTCAATTTATTATGCCATAATCGGAGCTAGGAAGTGGAAATACTTAGCACACATGTCTCCTCTTCACAAAATGTTCAAAGTTTGTAGATATCGGCTACATTCCAATGATACAAATTTTGATATTATCAAAAGAAGAAGAGCACCCGAAGACTTTCTAAAACAACTTTTTAAATTTATTATGCCACAACTAAAGTGGAAATGTGAAAAAACATAGTGCACTTTAAGCCCAATAAAGTTCAGAAAATTTGGATGTATCTATTGCGTTCCGAGGACAGAAATTTTAATCCCATCCAAAAATGAACAACCGAAGACTTTTGTAATAAATTTTTCAATTCATAATGCACAATCAGAGACAGAAAGTGGAAATACTTGGTGCACATGTCGCTTCACAAAATGTTAAAAGTTTGTAGGTATCGGCTACATTCCCATGATACAAATTTTGATATTTCTAACAATAATGGCCGTGAAAGCTTCAAAACTAGAACTTACAGATATTTTAATATTATCTTTGAATTTTGAAAAGTTCAGAAAGTATGTTATGGATATTTTAAAACAATAAATTCAACAAAGCGGGCAATCTTATATCAGTACTATGCCCAAGAAAATGGATCGAGTTGAGTTGTACCTGTTGCATCCATAGAGCAAATCTTTTTGAAAATATTTTTCAATTCGTTATGCCACAATAGAAGCCAAAAAGTAGAAATACTGAGCACACATGTTGCTCCAGGAAATTTCCAAAGTTTGTAAGTATACGTTGCGTTCCAATGAAACAAATTTTTATACTTCCAGAAAAAAAGGAACCAGACTTTCTGACAATTTTTTGGATTAATCATGCTACAAATCAAACATTGGGCTCAATAAAGTTTATGAATTTTGCATGTAGCCATTACTTTTCGAAGCCAAATTTAAATCCCATCCAAAAATGAGCAACTGAAGAATTTTCATAATAAAATTTTCAAGTCCTAATAATGCCACTATTCGAACCAAAAAGTGGAAATATTGGGCACACTTGTCACTTCACAGATATTTCAAAGTCTGTACGTATCTGTTGCAATTCAATGATACAAATGTTGATAATATCAGTAAAAACACATAAGAAGACTTTCTGAAACAATTTTTCAAAATTTATTATGCTACAACTAAAGTGGGGAAGTGAAAAAATATAGCTCAAAAGAGCCGAATGAAATTCTAAAATTTTGCATATATTCATGGTGTTCCGAAGACAATAATTTTGATCCCGTTGACAAATGAGCAACCGCAGAATTTTCATAACAAAATTTTTAATTCATAATACCACAATCGGAGCCAAAAAGTGGAAATACTTGGGACATTTGTTGCTTTACAGAATTTCCAAAGTCTGTAGGTATCCGTTGCAATCCAATGATACAAATTTTGATATTAGTAAAAAAACATAAGAAGATTTCCTGAAACAATTTTTCAAAATTCATTATGCTACAACTAAATTAGGTAATTGAAAAAATGTAGTGCACATTGGGTCCAACAAAATTCTGAAATTTTACATGTATGCATGGCATTCTGAAGCCAGCAATTCTTAACCCAACGACAAATGAGCAAACGAAGAATTTTCATAACAAAATTTTCAATTCCTAATGCCATAATCAAAACCAAAAAGAGAAAATACTTAGCACATCTGTCGCTTCACAGAATTTTCAAAGTCTATAGGTATCCATTGCAATTCAGTTATACAAACTTTGTTAATATCAGTAAAAACACATCGGAAGGCTTCCTGGAACAATTGTTTAAAATTCATTATGCTACAACTAAAGCGGGGATGTGAGAAAATATAGAGCATATTGAGCCAAACAAAATTCTGAAAGTTTGCATATATCCATGGTGTTCCGAAGACAATATTTTTGATCCCATTGACAAATGAGAAACCGAAGAATTTTCATAACAAAATTTTCAATTTATAATACTAAAATCGGAGGCAAAAAGTAGAAATACTTGGTATATTTGTCGCTTCACACAATTTCCAAAGTCTGTAGGCATTCGTTGCAATCCAAAGTTATAAATTTTGATAATGTCAGAAAAAACACATCGGAAGACTTTCTGAAATAATTTTTTAAAATACATTATGCTACAACTAAAGCGGGGATGTGAAAAAATATAGAGCATATTGAGCCAAACAAAATTCTGAAATTTTGCATATATCCATGGTGTTCCGAAGACAATATTTTTGAGATCCCATTGACGAATGAGCAACCGAAGAATTTTCATAACAAAATGTTCAATTCATAATGCTACAATCAGAGCCAAAAAGTGGAAATACTTGGTACATTTGTCGCTTCACAGAATTTCCAGAGTCTATAGGTATTCGTTGCATTCCAAAGATACAAATTTTGATAATACCAGGATATGGAGTATATACCGCCATAGTCTTTTGACATAAAGATATATTATACGAGCCATTTTGATATAAAGATATATCGTTACTTACTACGGTTATCATCCAGATGCATCCATATATATCCAGATGCAGGTTGACAGTGTATTTGTCTATTAATTCATCAAACGCGAGATGATTCTAGACCATATTTTGGATAGAAAAACGACGTCGAAAATCTTTTGAAATGGACCAACAATTATCATGCAAGGAACATTTTATGATGTACAAATCTTATTATGGCAAGCGAGGAACATTTTATAATAAAGAGGAAAGGAACCAATAAAATAAATTGTCAACGGTGTAGAGTTAAAAAAAATATTTATTAGACACTGCTCAAAACTCGGCATGATAATAACAAACTTTGCCATATACATTATTTTGACACTCATTATTAGTTTTATAGAGTTTCTTTTCCAAATTTACATCAATTCACACCAATCATGATTAACAGTTCAATGTACACCATTTCATAGTTATCAAAGAAACGAAAAGAATAATTTCTCAAGAAATCTTATACGAGGAACATTTAATCACGAAAGAGAAAAGAGATCGCTTTCGTTTCCGTCGTAGAGTTAAGTGTGGAAAATAAAAACTGCAGGGTTAACAATAATAAAAAATACATATTCATTTCGGCACTGTTCGAAAGTTGATTAAAAGCACTTCACTACTTTCACACCATCACTTTCTTATTATTACTGTAACCAAGAGTCGATCGAACCTAACCACGATATTTATAACCTCACAACTGTTCGTGAAAAAACATTAATATTTTCAATACTGTTTAAGCCACGAGATTCCAATTAGTCGCGATCGAAAGGGGGGAAAAAAAATATATCTTTCTTCAACCAAAGTTCCAAATTTATAATGGATATCACACATTTTTTCTAGCCTGACACAAACGAAGAATAATAGACAAGTGGCGATTAAACACGTAAAAACGTTTCAACGATTATAAGTATTATTTAACCAAACTCACACATCCCACACTGTTTTTACGAAACTTCGATCAAACTTTCAAACCTCAAAAAACAATTTAATAAATACTATATTGTCACTTATCACTTATCCCGATTGATTTTTCTGAATTTTGTCACTGATTCCCGATTTTACGACGAATGCGCGTTAAAACGGTTATTTATTACTGTTTATAACCAAACTGTTCCACATGTCCTGGACTGTTTTCATCATTTATTTTTTGAATTCCGTTTCACACAGATTCACACATTGCGCATGACTCGTTTCATTGCGCAGTTGCGTGTTGCGCATCATTATGCGCATGCGCACTTGTTCACATCAAAATGAGACCCAACGAACACGACCACAGATCACACACCTTTAATTGTATTATCACAGATACAGACACCAACCAATCAGAAACTCGAGAGGCTTCAAGAGGTCTTTGATGGTGTTATCACAGATACAGACACCAACCAATCAGAAACTCGAGAGGCTTCAAGAGGCCTTTGATGGTGTTGTATACAGACACGTCAAAAATCCTTCACACAATGATAGAAAAATGGGTAATTTTGACCTGTGCAAAGTTTTTTCTCAGCAATTACGCCACCAATCATGCTAATCTTAGGCTCAATCGATAGAGAATTTCAAAATTAGTCTCCAGTTCAATTTTCAAAGCATCAAATGGCTCCTGAGCTTCGTAATTAAACGAAAACGCATGTCAATTTTACCCTCACCACCGCGAATCGTTTTATTCAGAGAAAGTATAGACTCGGCGAGCTCGGGCCAGCAGACGACAGAGCTGTCAATGTACTTGTCCCGAGACTCTACCGAGTCTCTTGATTTATAATGATTTTCGTATATCCGAACGAATAATCGTACAGAATTCATCCGGGTATATAATGAATTACGTATCGACGAACGATTTCCAAGGGTTCTAATATGTATCCGGATGACTAATCGTACGTAATTCATCCGGATATATGATGAATAAAGGTATTTGCATGTATCCGAACGAATAATCGCACGTAAGTCGTCCGGATATACAATTTATGACAGTTGTTATAAGAGTTGGACATGAGGAAATAGTAGGGTGGGTTTGGGTCATCTTGCGGTTGCTTTTTGAATAGTTGGACATGAAGAAATAGTAGGGTGGGTTTGGGTCATCTTGCGGTTGTTTTTTGAATAGTTGGACATGTGGAAATAGTAGGGTGGGTTTGGGTCATCTTGCCGTTGTTTTTTGAATAGTTGGACATGAGAAAATAGTAGGGTGGGTTTAGGTCATCCTGCGGTTGTTTTTTGAATAGTTGGACATGAGGAAATAGTAGGGTGGGTGTGGGTCATCATGCGATTTTTTGAATAGTTGGACATGAGGAAATAGTAGGGTGGGTTTGGGTCATCTTGCGGTTGTTTTTTAAATAGTTGGACATGTGGAAATAATAGGGTGGGTTTGAGTCATCTTGCGGTTGTTTTTTGAATAGTTGGACATGTGGAAATAGTAGGGTGGGTTTGGGTCATCTTGCGGTTGTTTTTTGAATAGTTGGACATGAGGAAATAGTAGGGTGAGTTTGGGTCATCTTGCGGTTGTTTTTTGAATAGTTGGGCATATGGAAATAGTAGAGTGGGTTTAGGTCATCTTGCGGTTGTTTTTTGAATAGTTGGGCATGTGGAAATAGTAGGGTGGGTTTGGGTCATCTTGCCGTTGTTTTTTGAATAGTTGGACATGAGAAAATAGTAGGGTGGGTTTGGGTCATCTTGCGGTTGTTTTTTGAACAGTTGGACATGAGAAAATAGTAGGGTGGGTTTGGGTCATCTTGCGATTTTTTGAATAATTGGACATGTGGAAATAGTAGGGTGGGTTTGGGTCATCTTGCGGTTGTTTCTTGAATAGTTGGACACGTGGAAATAGCAGGGTGGGTATGGGTCATCTTGCGGTTGTTTTTTAAATAGTTGGACATGAGAAAACAGTAGGGTGGGTTTGGGTCATCTTGCGGCTGTTTTTTGAATAGTTGGACATGAGGAAATAGTAGGGTGGGTTTGGGTCATCTTACGGTTGTTTTTTGAATAGTTGGGCATGTGGAAATAGTAGGGTGGGTTTGGGTCATCTTGCGGTTGTTTTTTGAATAGTTGGACATGTGGAAATAGTATTTTTATCCAACTATTCAAATACATGTTCAACTATTCAAAAAACAATCGCAAGATGACCCAAACCCACCCTACTATTTCCTCATATCCAACTATTCAAAAAACAACCGCAAGATGACCCATACCCACCCTACTATTTCCACGTGTCCAACTATTCAAGAAACAACCGCAAGATGACCCAAACCCACCCTACTATTTCCTCATGTCCAACTATCCAAAAAATAACCGCAAGATGACCCAAACCCACCCTACTATTTCCTCATGTCCAACTATTCAAAAAACAACCGCAAAATGACCCAAACTCACCCTATTATTTCCACATGTCCAACTATTCAAAAAACAACCGCAAGATGACCCAAACCCACCCTACTGTTTCCACATGCCCAACTATTCAAAAAACAACCGCAAGATGACCCCAACCCACCCTACTATTTTCTCATGTCCAACTATTACAACAACTATCATAAAATGTATATCCGGACGAATCACGGGCGATTATTCGTTCGGATACATGCAAATACCTTTATTCATCATATATCCGGATGAATTACGTACGATTAGTTATCCGGATGCATATAACAACTATCAGAAATTGTATATTCGTATGAATTACCTGTGAGTATTCGTCCGGATATACTATACGGAAACCATTATAAATTGTATTTCCGGACGAATTACATGCGATTACTCGTCCGGATACATGCAAATACCTTTATTTCTTATGTATCCGTATGAAATACGTACGATTAGTCGTCCGGATACATATTAGAACCCTTGGAAATCGTTCGTCGATACGTAATTCATTATATACTCGGATGAATTCTGTATGATTATTCGTTCGGATATACGAAAATCATTATAAATTGTATATCCTGACGAATTACGTGCGATTATTCGTCCGGACATTTATAGCTGCCTGGTGTATTTTCGGAGGGAGTTTCAATATACCATCATACTATAAAAAAATTATTTGAAAAAAAAATAACCTCATTTTGAACAAATATCCGGACGAATACCGGACGCGTATTTGTCCGGGTGTCCGGACGACTAGACACAGCCTAATTTTAATACCAGCCTGGTAATAGAAATAATTCAATGTTTTTAAATCGAATAGATGTACACATTTTTTATACACAATCGCGATCATGATTGCTCTGAAAAGTAAACTCAACCGCTTCGGCCAATGCTCGAGGTTATATTAGAATCTAGTGTAAAAGCTACAACGATCCAATATTTTATTTATTCATTTTTTGGAAAAACAACAATCAAACAAACCTTCACGTAATATTATTTGTTTCAAACAAACGATTCCGAATCGATTGGCGTTTGAAAAAATCAAATTAGACAAAATTTCAAAAATTTGCGGCTAACTTAACGCCCTTTTTTGTTTCGTTTGTTTGATAAAAAATATGATCAAACAAACGTTTTAATTAATCAAACAATCACAAACTATCGACAAACAATCATTATAAATTTAAAAAAAATGCAAAAGTCAAAATCGAGCGGCTAATTTTATATAGCTACATTGACAGCTCTGTCGTCTGCTGGCCCGAGGCTCTCCTGAGTATATTATCTCTGAATAAAACGATTCGCCGTGGTGGGGGTAAAATTGGCATGTCATTTCTTTCAATTACGAAGCTCAGGAGCCATTTGATGCCTTGAAAATTGAACTGGAGACTAATTAAGAAATTCTCTTTCGATTGAGCACAAAATCAGCATGATCGGTGGTGTAATTGCTGAGAAAAAACTTTGCATAGGGTCAAGATTATGGAAAAAATACTAACACATCGGAAATTCGACGTGTCTGTACATAACACCATCAAAGGCTCAAAGCCGCTCGCGAGTTTCTGATTGGTTGGTTTTTTCAACGTGACTCTACATAACCCCGTCAAAGGTCTCTTGAAGCCGGAAATGACCCATTATTTTTCATGAATTTTTTTGTCGCGAATGGACATACAAATAGCAAAATTCCCCTCCCGGGGAAAAAAACCTGGACAAGTACATTGGTGGTCCCGCATTTCCCTATGATATCACAAAAAATCCAAAACCCCACTTGAATTTTTTTCTTTATGTTTACTAATTTTATTCATATCCCGAAGGGAAACCAACCATATAGATCACGAAATATCCGGCCAAAAAACTAGACTTCACAATAAATGTTACTTTGAATTTATTTCCACAGAACAAAACAGGAATCAAAACATTAAAAAATCAGCGTTATCAAGATGAGGAAAATACCACATATAATTGGTGTGTAAGAAGTATCAAGAGTCTAGAAAAAAATGAAAAAAGGTCACCGTCTAAGTTATGTGCAGCAGTACAATTTATGATATCAGTACTAGGACAAGCATTTCTTTGGTGACTGAGAAAATATCAATATGGATGTACCGGCAACGTAGGGCATGCAGTTGGTGCATTGCTTCTGGGATCTCCTAAGTTGAGTAGCTACTTTTGTTTTGGCTATGGCGCGACCAATGTTGCCAAATAGTATTTACTTATATGACCTAATGAAACAACATTGCCTGCGCCGTGGCTAAAATAACGAAAAACAAGCAGGAACATGAAGTTTCGCATAAGAACCCGTGCTTTTGTAATGTTAAAAAAAAACTTTAATTTATGTCCGTACATGATAGCACAGTTTTGTTTGATTGGTAATAATTTGATGAACGTTCACCACCGTACGTTGTGCATATACGCACAGAGTACTTGTCCGGCCCATAACTTTATTAAAATTGCTCATTCCAGCAAAAATCAGTGGTCTCTCTCAAAAGTCAAGGGTCATAAATACGTACTTTTTCATTGTTATGTTTTAAAGTCAAGGGTCATAAATACGCACTTTTTCAATCCCGCATAATGGTTTAAATTCTCTTTTTCAAAACATAAAGGGCTATTTTGATAGTTGGCGCCCAAGAACATCAAAATTGCTTATAGATGCGGAGCACAGATAAGCAGAGACTGCTTATAGATGCGGAGCACAGATGTCGCAACGGTTACTTTCGTCGATAATTCGCCTTTTACAGAATTGGTTACAGTGGTTCTCAACTAATTAGAGATATCCGAATACGAGACGTATTTTTCATGTAAGCGACGTTATTCCTTCGCAAATGATCATTTTAGAGGGCTTGTTCTTAATTTTTATTATAAAAAGGGTTATACATGGCAATAATCTGGAGCGATTGGCTTACTTTAACAATAATTAATAAATATTAATAAGTAAATGAACAGAATTAGAAAAAATGAATCTATAATTAATAATAATAATAATTATAATGATAATAATAATAATAATAATAATAATAATAATCATTGTTACTATTATTCAATATCAACAATTAATAATTGTTGTTATAAATATTTTATTTCTTTATTTATTATATTTAATACTATATTTTTGTTCGTGCGTATGACGGAACAAATGAGGTGAGGGGGAAGGGTGCACGGAATACTCAAGTATTATGTGCATGTATATATTTTTAAGATTCTTAGATCAATTTTTCAATGAATAAATAACAACAAATTGTACTGACATCTGGCTTTTGCTATTTTGTTTCAACATGCTTTATCAAAACAATAGCTGCTGGTTTTCAGCTCTCGATATCTAATAATAAAAAGATAATTATTTATTTAAAATAAAGCTGGAAAGTTGAAAACATATGTTAATATATAGATATGCAAAGTTGCTTGCCCAAAGCGGAACATTATAGAAATTTCGTGGATATCTGTTTTAATTTTGATAGCAACGCGGCTATTGTTAAATATTAAGAAAAATTTTAAACCATAGTTTTCTACTCTGTAAAACTTCAAGCAAAATGTCAAGCGGCCCTGATAAGCATCTACCATTTTTCGCTAATAATTCTCAAATACATCTGTAGCAGAATGAGTAAGAACTAGATTCACATCCCGAGGGTGGTGAGATCGATTCCACCCTCGGGCAACTTTTTTTTATAATGTAACGAATTCGAATAAATAGTAATATGCGAATAATTATTTTTCTTCAATTATTAAAGAAATGAATTATTATTAACTGATTATTATTAATTATTGATTTTTTTATGCTCCTTTCATGTAGTTAGATATGCGAATAATTGATTCTGTATTCAATTTTTTGACAAATATAAATATTCGCATAACCAACATGAAATACAATATAACGCAGAACGAAAATGAATATGTGCCTATTTTACATTGTACTAATAAATGATTATATTGTTATTAAATATTCAGAAAAATTCCACTTCTAGACTACTAAATTAATTTTAGTTAGACTAATATGCAGACTAGACTAGACCAACAAAAATTGAAAAACGTACTATATTTACAAAAAGCGTACTAAAACGTACTAAATACTTTAAAACCGTATTAGATAGAAGTACAATCTAGTATGTGTTTAAATAAATACTTATATTGTTGTTGAATATTCAGAAAAATTTAACTAATAGACTACTAGACTAATTCTAGACTAATACGCTAGATTAGTAGACTAGGCTAGACTCATAGATTTAGTACAATCAAGATCATTTTAAGGTGTTTAATACGTCGGTACGCATATTATAAATCTATTACGTTTTTTAGTTTCTATTAATCTACTTTAGTCTATTAGTCTATTAGTTAAATAGTGAAATTTTTCTTAAAATTTAACAACAATATAATCGTTTAATTCGAATAATTAAATAGAATCAATTATTCGCATATCTAACTATATGAAAGAAACACCAGAAAATAATAATTAGAAATAATAATTAATTAATTGAATTATTAAAGAAAAATAATTATTTGCACATTACTATTTGTTCACATTCGTTACTTTTTAAAAAAAAGCTGCCCGAGGGTGGAATCGATCTCTCCACCGTCAGGATATGAGTCTAGCTCTTACTCATTCTGTTGCGGATGTATTTGAAAATTATTGATAGAAAATGGTACATGCTTATCAGGGTCGCTTGATATTTCATTTGAAGTTATGCGGAGTAGAAAACTGTGGTTTAAAATTTTTCTTAATATTTAACAACAATAGCCTCGTTGCTATCAAAATTAAAACAGTCATCCACGAAATTTATATAATGTCCCGCTTCGGGTAATCAACTTTGTGCAGGGAAAAATACTCAGTCGCCTGCCATGTACCAGTATTCGGTCTCTGTCCATACTTTGTATGAGTGGGAAGAGTGCTGAAGATATCTTCCACACTCTTCCCACTCATACAAGGCCGACTACTGGTACATGGCTGGCGACTAGGTGTTTTACCCTATCTATATATTAATATATGTTTTTCAACTTTCCAGCTTTATTTTAAATTAATAATTATCTTTTTATTATTAGATATTGAAAGCTGAAACCCAGCAGTCATTGTTCTGATAAAGTATGTTGAAACAAAATAGTAAAATTCAGATGTCGCTACAATTTGCTATTATTTATTCATTGAAAAATTGATCTAAGAATCTCACAAATATATACATATACATAATACTTGAGTATTCCTTGCACCCTTCCCTCTCGCCTCATTTGTTCCGTTATACGCACGAACAAAAATATAGTATCAAATATAATAAATAAAGAAATAAAACATTTATAACAACAATTATTATAATTATTGATATTGAATAATAGTAAAATGATTATTATTATTATTATTATTATTATTCTTATTCTTAATTATAGCTCCATTTTTTCTTATTCTGTTCATTTACTTATTAATATTTATCAATTATTGTCAAAGTAAGCTAATCGCTCCAGATTATTGCTATGTATAACCCTTTTAACAATAAAAATTAAGAACAATCCCTCCAAAATGATCATTTGCGAAGGAATAACGTCGCTTACATTAAAAACAAGTCTTGTATTTGGATATCTCTATTTAGTTGAGAACCACTGTCACCAAATCTGTAAACGGCGAATTATCGACGATCTGGGGAAAAGGTAAACCACAATAAATATTCGACTCCGATAAGTATCGTTAAACTGGACTTTTATTGATTAAATAAGATTTTATTGGATTTTATCGTTTTGGAGTAAATTCTCCATGTGTGAGATGTTATCTCGACAAGACCGGCAGCGGAAGTGATGAAGATGGCCGCTACGCCTAGCCTGTGGCGTAGGAGTTTTGTCGAGGGGCTATTCACTAGTGAAATCATTCGAGCACTTCTGTTCGAAATCGATTACGAAATCGTAAAAAATCGCCTGAAATCGCGAAGCGTCTTATTGAATCGGTGTTATTTGAATTTAGGTGTAATCGCTTGAAATCAATTTGAAAATTTTCAAAGTCGTCTGAAATCAGCATGAAATCACTTGATTCAGGAAGTCGCTAAAAATCATGGTTCACTCGACACCGAGTCGAAAGAAACAAATTTCCAGGAAATTTTGTTGTGATTTTTTGTCGCTTTGTTTACTATTTAGTTCGTGCGCTCGAGCAGTCAGTCTACGGCTCGACGCCAGTATATGCAGAAGGGCTCGCAGAAAGGTGACTGCTCGGAAAAAGAAATATTTTTATACGCTTTTTTAACACGTGCATCGCATAAATTAGTGACTCGTAGTGCCTAGAACGGTTCGAAATCCTGTCTACAAATTTTTTGTTCAAGGTATATATAATTTTCGACTGATTTCCACAGTGTAGTTAAATTTTCCAAATTTAAATTTAATAATATCGACGGTTAAAAGAAACTCAAGGCGATCATTAGAAGACATCTAATCTAGTAAGAAAAAAGGAACTTATTTACAATCTAATTATCATTCATTTTTTATTTCTGCATACGTACGGGAAATCGTATGATATGAATATCAATAAATAATTTGTTCTCGTTATTCAATATCAACTAAATACATTGTAAATCGAACATGAGATTAGAAAAAAATTTTAATGTACAAAATATTGTTATTAGATCGTAGTATGCATATTATAAAATCAATAACATTAAAACAAAGGATACAGCATACTGACGAGAAGAATTTTTTTTCTTAATGCATCTGACTATTCAGTTCATTACAGTAAATCAAGAATGGAGGACGAAGACTCAAAAGGGAAAGGAAAGGAGTCAAGCCATTTCTGGCTTTTACTAGAGAAAGAGTCAGGAGTTAACGTACCTGTGTACATAAAGAATATATTAAAATTCAATAATTTTGATAATCCTTTATCGTTTCGTCACATAACGCCGGCGACAATCAAAGAATTAGAAGAGTTCTCACGTCACACGATGAAGGATCTCTTGGAGCCTGAAACCGATTTGTATCAATTTTATGGTCGATTCCATAAATAACCGCAAAAGTTCTAATTCATGATCGGTGACCGCCATTTTATTGAGGAACTGGTGATTTATGTAAAATCAAAAACTCCTGACTTTTGGAAATCACCCTTCATCGGGAAACTAACTGATCAAAACACAAAAAGAAACCCAGGGGTACGATTGAACCGGGTAACAACCGATGAGAGGAGACTTAAAAACTCCGCACAACTGAATATCTCTTATATACCGGACATGAATATCGAAGAAGAACGAAAAAAATTGACAAAAATAATAATATCGCTTCTTCAGAAAGAGAACGCGGAAAAAGCGAAAACAGCGATCCAATGTCCATGAAATTTCCTGAGCGGAATCTTGACATCACTATTTCGGTCGTCGAATTGTACAACGGTGAAGATTTGCCACAATCATACACTTACTCCGCCAAAATCAAATGTGTGATATGTGCAAATTCTGTGGCAATAACGAAGTGTGGTCATATAGGTGACATCAAAGCAAGGTGACATCAAAGCAATCGAACTTTTTATTGAACCTGTTCCGTAGTGTACATGACAAATGTAGTGAGACAAAAAAGTAGGGAATAGATATAACGATGCCCTTAAACTTTTTAGCACGTACCTTTTTACAATAGGTGGAAGAATGCTTTATGAAACTTGAGTATTATAAGTCGTGTAATTGGTAACTCTGGCTGTGCTATCAAGGAAGGCGTATGTCGAGCCAAAGAACTAAAAGAATTTCTAGCCGGACGAAATTTACCTCTCACTGTTATGATCAGTGAAGATGCAACACGCATTACCGGTCGAATACAGTACGATACTCGCTCAAATCAACTAGTTGGTTTTGTATTACCGCTCGATAAAAAAGGAATGCCCGTGTGTGGTACGTATCCGGCTACGTCAGCTTCTAAAATTGCCGAAAACTTTGAAACGGGTAAGGTTGCTAGTTTAGCGTACGTAATAATTGCTCAGCCTCTGATCGAAAATGCTCCATCATTTTGCTTGTGCATTTTCGGCACAGACAATAAATTTTACGTGACCGATGTTCTGAACCGGTGGGAATATATTATTTCGTGTTTGAAAAACGAGGGAATAACTGTCTTCGGAATTTCTTCGGATGGAGATCCAAGATTATTGAAAGCAATGCGTGTTCGATCTGAGCTGGGCACGAATTCGGCCGTTGCTGCTGGAAGTTGTCCAACTCGCTTTCCGTATTTTCATGCGAGTTGGGAACCGGAAATAATTTTCATTCAGGACACGATTCATATTGGTGCGAAACTGCGAACCAGGCTCTTAAAGTCGTCAATAATTCTTCCCATGGGAAATTTTATAATTACAGTCAGTCACCTCAAAATTCTTATGGACAAGGTATCAAAAGACAAACACTGTCTCAATCAAAAGGACTTATCATCAAAAGATAAAATGAATTACGCTTCGGTCGAAAAAATCAGTAACCCAAAAATTATTGATCTTTTGAAACACATCATTCCCGGAAGTGAAGCTACCACGGTTTATTTACAAATTACCCATCTTTTTATGGATGCTTTCCTCAAGAAGGATATGAAGCCTTTAGACCGTGTTTATAATTGCTGGTTCTCCATTTTTTTACTCCGAATGTGGAGAGCATGGTTAAACACTGTTCCACAGTATTCAGTTTCCGATAATTTTCTATCCCTTAACACATACTTGTGCATGGAAATGAATGCCCATGGCTTGGTCAATTCTATTATGAAATTGAAAAAATACGTTCCATCACCACAAACCCCTTCAGAAATGTTTTTGCCGTGGCAATTCAGTAGCCAGCCATGTGAAAGTTTTTTTTGTCTCCTAAGATCCATGAGCACAACCTATTCAACAATAGTAAACAGCACACTTCTAGAGATTATTTATAGGGTTAAAAGAATTCAGCTTCAGGACGACATTGCCTCAGGAAATTTGCATGATAAAAGCGCTCAATTTAATTATCTACGTGCAAAAGTAACCGGGCGATCAACAGTAGAGCAGTGCTCACTTCCGGATGCGAATGATATTTTTGAAATGATCGAACAGGCAAAAAAGACGCTTTGACGAAAGTACAATCGTTAGGAATGAACATCGGCATACTAGAATGCGACATGGTTCCTATGCAATATAAAGAAACAGGAAATATTTACGAAAAAAAAGATAATGAACAGGATATGGAGGAAATGGAATCTGTTGGCGAGTCAAATATTAAGGTTCCATCCGAGGTTTCATCGGTATAATGCACTTCGGTATCAAGTACGAAAAACAATAGTGACAATGACGGAGAACCTCAGCTTGAATTATTGCAAGATTTGTCCGTTCTTTCCAATGCTCAAGGCAGTTTACTGTTGAAAAATTATGATCATTGCGAAATAAAACTCCAGCCTGATAGTCCTTTCGTCATTGTAAAAGATAATCATAACAAAGAATTAGTTGTAAGGAAATCGTCGATATGTTGGCTCCTTCAAAACAATTCATCGAATTTAAGCAGTGATCGACTGCAGCGCGTAAGAGAGTCTGAATTGAATACATTTGTGAAAAAAGGTCGAAATAAACGAGATGACAAATGTTTCACAAAAAAAAATGACGAAATTCACATTG
This sequence comes from Rhimphoctona megacephalus, assembly GCA_963989365.1. Lineage (NCBI taxonomy): Eukaryota > Metazoa > Arthropoda > Insecta > Hymenoptera > Ichneumonidae > Rhimphoctona > Rhimphoctona megacephalus. The sequence goes on along the minus strand of OZ022415.1, from coordinate 8,176 downwards.
GTGACTGGTGCTTATTTAAGAAAAAGAAGACTGGAAAAGGTTCACCAAAATGTCTTATCGGTTTAGTTCTAAATTTCGCGTATACAGATGGTACGACGAAAAAAAGTCAAGAGTATTCAAGTAATTACGCACGCGTAAAAGAAAACACCAAAGAAATTGGTGTCCTGTGTAATTGGTACGAGATCGTACCAAAGTCACCCGATTTAGTACCGGTACCAATGGATGTATACGGATTTATTAGTATTAAGCAATACTGTTTAACTATTTCATCGCCTGGTATGTCCGAAAGAGGGCTCCATATTGACATGGCTTTATATAAAAAAATTAAACATTTTTTTTAGTATTAATATCTGTTTATTTTTCATATCCCGTTCCTATTTTCTTCAGTTTAATAATTACTCATCGAAAATTATCATTTAAGAGCTTTTTCTTCATTCCAGTGATTTTAGCAATCACTTAAAATTGCGTTAATGAATTCGAATGAAATCAGCTGAAATAATCTGAAATTAAGTGAAAGATACGTGAAATCATATATTTTTCAGAACCACTTGAATCATTTATGAAATCACGAAAATAATATGAAATCGACTTCACTCGGAAATCTCTTGAGCACCTCGCTCGATAGTGAATAGCCCCTCGAGTTTTGTAGAGAGAGGCAACTCGAATATTTATGAGTTCCATGTGTGACCAGTCGGTTAGGTCGGACGCTGTGTAGCGACGGTCACCATAGTATTCCCCCCAAGTACTTCAACTCCTTTATTGAAGGACGATATTGACTCTTTTTTTGGCAGTATAGGTTTTCAGCTGTCCCCAAGGGCTTATAGGAGCAGCTTGGCGTAGGTGGGGCGCCGGCTGCTGAATCGGCATCGGAGCAGGTTGAACAGGCTGTTGAATTGGTTGATGCATCGGCAATGGGGCAGGCCGAGCGGGTTGTTGAACTGGCTGCTGTACCGAGGATGGGGGAGGCTGAACAGGCACGTGGGAAGAAGTATTCTCGTGGGGAGTTACTTCTAAGAAAGCTGGTTTTAGTCTCTCTGTACTAATTGTTGTTGGAACTCCCTTGACGTTGACCTTGAAAACGAAATCCGTTATTCGTTCGAGGATCTCATAAGGACCCTCGTATGGCTGTTCTAGTGGTTTCTTTACGCTGTCGACCCTGACGAATACGTGCGTACACGTATAAAACGTCTTGTGAAAGAAAACTTTACTTTTGTTATGATGCGCAGAAGGCGCGGAACGGATATTTCGCATAGCTTCTCTGAAATGTTCGATAAAAATTTGAGGATCAGTAGAAGGCTCCTCGTCGATGAAAAACTCTCCAGGCAGCCGCAAATTTGTTCCGTAAACCATCTCCGCGGCTGTAGCTTTTAGGTCTTCTTTGTAGCTCGTACGTAATCCAAGTAAAACAACAGGAAGAACTTCGGTCTCATTTCTTGTGGCGTGGCAACTGAGTGCTGTTTTTAAAGAGCGGTGCCACCTTTCAATTAAACCGTTGGACGCCGGGTGATAAGCGGTAGTTCTTGTACGTTTGCTGCCGACGAGGTTGGTAAGGGCTCGAAAGAGTTGCGATTCGAATTGAGCACCCCTGTCAGTGGTGACAATAGAAGGAGCTTCGAACCTCGCAATCCAACCTGAGAAAAATGCTTTTACGACTGTGTCGGCAGTGACATCGGTGATTGGAACTGCTTCTGGCCAACGTGTAAAACGGTCAATCATCGTTAACAGATATCTGTAACCGTTTGAAGGAGGTAGAGGTCCGACGATGTCCAAATGTATTTGATGGAAACGAGAATCTGGAATTGCAATGTGTTGAGGTAAATTTTTGACATGTCTACTTATTTTACTTCGTTGGCAGGACAGGCACGTCCGCGACCATTCCAAAATGTCACGATTCATTCGTGGCCAAACGAAACGTTCTGAAATTAACTTTTTCGTTGTACGTCCGCTGGGGTGTGACAAATTGTGTGTAGCGTCGAAAATTCGTTTTCGGAGAGTTATGGGGACATAAGGTCGAACTTCCGTGCCTGAAACATCGCAAAACACGACCGTTTCTGTATTGTCCACTCTTAACTTACGCAAGGTGAGCGACGAAGACGATCTGTTCTCGATCAGTGACTGTAACTCTTCATCGGATCGTTGGTGATCAGCGAGCTCTTCGGTACTGATAATAACTGGCATGTCAAATGCCTCAAGACGGGAAAAGGCGTCGGCGACTGTGTTCGTTTCGCCGGAAACGTATTGAATATCCGTCGTGTATTGCGCTATGAAATCCAGTTGTCGCTGCTGCCTCGGAGATGCTTGGCTGGACTTCTGGGAGAAGGCGAAAATGAGTGGTTTGTGATCCGTTCGAATCGTTAAATGGCAACCTTCGACGAGAAACAAAAAAAATTTTAGACTAGAAAACACGGTTTGTAACTCTCGGTCGTAAGTAGAATATCTCGTTTGAGCTGGGCTCAATTTTTTTTAAAAGAAACCCAAAGGCTCCCAACGATCGTCATGAAATTGTTCGAGGACGGCTCCGATCGCAGTATCGGAGGCGTCGGTTTGTAAACGCAACGGTGCGTTTAAACAAGGGTGACTGAGAAGTGATGCTTTAGCCAACTGGTTTTTACACTTTTCGAACGCTGATTCTGTCTCCGTTGTCCAATGAATCGGACGTTTGTCTTTTTTCTTTGCACCGATTAACAGTGTGTGTAAGGGTGCTTGCACTGTAGTCGCGTTGCGTAAAAACCGTCTGTAAAAATTAATTACTCCGAGAAATCGCCGTAGCTCGGTAATGTTTTTGGGTTTAGTATAGTTTTTATCGTGGCGACGCGTTCCTCTAGGGGCTTAATTCCATGTTTGGAAATGTTATACCCCAGATACTTCACCTCGCCGGCACCGAAAACACACTTCGAGACATTAATTGATAAGCCGAACTCTCGAAAACGCTCGAAAATTTGTCGTAGGTGTTTTTCGTGCTGCATAGCATCCGTTGAGGCTACGACAACGTCGTCCATGTAACAATGGCAGAAGTCCAGCCCTCGAAGGACGATGTCCATCAGGCGTTGAAAAGTTTGAGCGGCGTTGCGTAAACCAAACATCATTACGTTGAATTCAAAAAGCCCAAATGGAGTTATAACTGCTGTCTTCGGACGATCCTCTGGTGCTACTGGAATTTGGTGATAGGCCCGTACCAAGTCGAGTGTGGAAAATATCGTACATCCCTCGAGCGCGTGAGTAAAATCGTGGAGATGCGGAATGGGGTATTTATCGGGAACGGTAACCTTATTTAACCGTCGATAATCCCCGCAAGGTCTCCAATCACCGTTCTTTTTCGGCACGCGGTGAAGAGGACTGGCCCAGGGACTACTGGAGGGGTAACAAATCCCTTTTTCGAGCATGTACTCAAACTCTTTGCGTGCTGCTTTAAGTCGTTGACCGGTAAGTCTTCTCGCACGTTCAGCCACAGGGCGTCCCGATGTCACGATATGATGCTGGATACTATGCGATGGTGTTTTACTTCGATTGGTCGGTACAGTGATATCAACAAACTCGCTGACGAGTTGTGTGTATTGACTATTTGGATCGATAGTGGAGACTGTAGACTGTTTCGCCTTGCTGACTTCGGTTTTTGCGCTGAGAGAAGTTATGTTATCGATGAGTCTTCGATTTCGAATATCCATAAGGAGACTGTAATTGTAAATAAAATCAGCTCCAAGAATAGGGTGCGAAACGGCAGCGAGAATGAAAATCCAGGGAAATGAACGGCGAAGTCCCAAGTCAACATGAATCAAAATTTCACCGAAAGTATCGATGAGTGAGCCGTTCGTAGCAAATAATTTAAAATCATTATTTTTAGAAATATTACCTCGAGCGAAAGACTTTGGTAGGACTGAGATATCTGCGCCAGTGTCGATGAGATATTTGAAATTGGACTTACGGTCCGTAATGGTGAGGCGGTATTTGCGTTGACCGTCTGCTGTCGCCAACTAACGAAACGGTTCGGTTAGTTTTCCGAATTATCCCTGGCTTTTGAACAAGGATTTTCGCACTTTCGGGCTTCATTTCCAAATCTGCGGTGATAATAACATTCACCGGTGTCGTTGGCCTCTCTTTGCGTTGAGCGGCCACGTGAAGAAGATCTCCCTCGACTGCGTGAAAAAGATCTCCCTCTGCTGCGAGAGCGTTTGTTCCAGGACTGGTGTTTAAGCGCTGCAACTTCTTGTGTTAAGCCTTGAAAAAGCTGCCGTAACTCAGCTAGCGATGAATCGTCGCTGCCCTGAGTTGGAATATTTTGAGTGTGCGAAGCGATTGCTGAAATACTCGGTTTTGACATTTCAACAATTTTGTCCGCCCGTAAAGCAAGTTTAGATATATCCATTACTTCGCTGATAGCTAATATGCCCTTAACATGGTCAGGCAAATGCTCTAGGAAAATTGTTCGTAATACTGAGTCGTTGCACTGTCCAGCGGCCAGGTTGCGTAGCCTCTGAAGAAAATGAGAAGGTTTCTCATCGATACACTGTTCGCCACGTAAGACTCTTCTCAATTTAGTTTCGCTTGATTCGTCAAAAGATTCTATTATCCTAGTTTTGATTGCTGTGTACTTTCCGTTAGCCGGAGGAGAAGATATTAGATCAGAGACAAAAGAAAGGACTGTATTGTCCAAGTTTAACATAATATACCTGAATTGCGTGGTATCGCTAGTTATTTGTGAGATTGCGAAAGCCGCTTCGGCCTGTGCAAACCACAAAACAGGATTGTCCTTCCAAAAAAGCGGTATTTTAATAGCTCGCGTTGCACTGTTGGTCGCGTTGTCGCCTTGTGGCGTTTGTCCTTGTCCATTGAACGACTCTGGATTGTTACTGTCCGGCATCGTCGCCTCGATTTTGTCTCCTCTTCAAGGTAATGGTAAGGAAAGAAAAAGAAAAAATAAATGTTCACACGCGAAAATCACGATTATTGTCCGAAGAATGTCTTAGAGATCGCGAAAAAAATGTTTATTGTTCGAAACTTGTATCGCGCACACGAATTAGTCACACTTGTAACGAATAAACGCGTGTGGTAATTCTAATGCTCGTGATCGCGTAGCATGTTGGCACGTTGCCGCGATTTTTCTCAATCACGTTATTAACGGTAATCGCGACGACGTCACCAGAAATATTGTGGGGAAAAGGTAAACCACAATAAATATTCGACCCCGACAAGTATCGTTAAACTACACTTTTATTGATTAAATAAGATTTTATTGGATTTTATCGTTTTGGAGTAAATTCTCCATGTGCGAGATGTTATCTCGACAAGACCGGCAACGGAAGTGATGAAGATGGCCGCTACGCCTAGCCTGTGGCGTAGGAGTTTTGTAGAGAGAGGCAACTCGAATATTTATGAGTTCCATGTGTGACCAGTCGGTTAGGTCGGACGCCGTGTATCGACGGTCACCACAACGAAAGTAACCGTTGCGACATCTGTGCTCCGCATCTGTAAGCATTTTCTCACGTTAGGCTGGGCTCTTGAGCCCTAGTCACTTTCGTACGGTCTGAACAGGGAACCTCCACTGAGTTAGCCCCCCCATATAGATTAAATTAATTTTCAATTTCACAAATCTCTTGGTGGTCGTACAGTGGTATACGGTATCGCATTTGAAACGTTGAGTGGTTTATCATTTTTTCTAAAAATTAATTTCAAAAAATACCCCCAGAGTTAGCCCCCCCATAACGACTATTTTGACTTTTTTTTTGCAAATCACTTGGTGGTCGTACAGTGGTGTACGGTGTCGCATTTAAATCGTTGAGTGGTTTTATCATTTTTTCAACAAATTAATTTAAAAAAATACCCCCAAAGTTAGCCCCCCCATAAAGACTATTTTGACTTTTTTTTTACGAGTCACTCGAAAATCGTTCAGTGGTGTATGGTATCGCATTTAAATCGTTCAGTGATTCATCATTTTTTTGACAAATAAAGTTTAAAAAATTGCATCTGCGAGCGATACCTTTTCTCAAACGTCATCGATCCATCGAATCGAATTGAACTTTGCATATCGTTTACATACGTGCGCACACTATGGCCGCCTCATGTCCGACTGCCCGCTCCCGTTTTCCATAATAATATTTCACAAATAAATGGTGGAAGTAGTTGTTCTTATTCGTGTTTACTCCGGTTCCATTCAGTTCGACGTGTGTTTTTGTTCACAAATTTGTAAAGTTGCAATGTCAAAAAGTAGCTGTTAACTTCTCCATTTCTCATTCAATGATTTGGTTAGAGACTTCTCCCGACCAAAATTGAATTCGATTACAATTATAACATTTTTTGATTTTATGTAAGTTTACATTTTTTTATCATCTTCATTCTTCGTACAATCATTCAACTTCGACAATATTTAAAATTTTATTTTTGTATGTAAAAGACTTATCCTACCGTCAATCAACATTAACCATAGGAATTGAATCTCGAGGGAGTTGTACTTAACAATTGAATGGTTTCTTATTTATCCGTATTATATTTTATCAATTTCTATTTCAGACTTTTTAAGGTTCACTATTATTTTTATTGTGAAGGAATTTTTAAATAAACCATTTTTTAGAATTTTTTTTATTCTGCCGGTTTTTTTTTCTTGTTTTCACCTTATTTCCATCAAGCTATACGATTTTTTCAAAATAATGATGAATCATTGAACGATTTAAATGCGATATCATACACCACCAGGGTTGCGAAATTTTTAACGAAAATATTTTCCATTAACTATTTAATTTAAATGGTTAATGAAAATAATATCCATTAGCCATTTAAATTAAATGGTTAATGGAAATTATTTCTATTAACGATTTAATTAAATGGTTAATGGAAATAATTTCCATTGACCATTTAATTTTAATGGCAAATGGAAACATTTTACAATAATCATTTAATTTAAGTGGTAAATGGAAATAATTTTCATTAACCATTTAATTAAATGGTTAATGGAAATCATCTCCATTAACCATTTAAATTAAATGATTAATGGAAATATTTTCCATAAACCATTTAATTTTGGCTGTGTCTAGCTGTCCAGATACCGGACGAATACAAGACTGGTATTCGTCCAGATATTTGTCGAGAATGCGATTATAATTGTTTTATTTAACTTTTCTAATTAACTTTTCTACAGTATAATGGTATATTGAAACTCCCTCGTACGTAATTTGTACGTAATCCATTCGGATATACAATTTATGATAGTTTTCATTTATATCTGGACGAATAATCGCATATAACTCGTCCGGGAAAACGATTCTCAATGGATTTTGATGGATGAAAAATGAATGAAAATTTATAACTACAACGGGGAATACTTAGTTTCCTTCAACTATAGTGGGGAATATTCAAAGTTTTTTCAAATGTAACGGAAATTTTTTTCGGTATCCGGACGACTAGACACTGCGTTTAATTTTAATGGTCAATGGAAATATTTTCCATTAATCATTTAATTTTAATGATCAATGGAAATATTTTCCATTAATCGTTTAATTTTAATGGTCAATGGAAATATTTTCCATTAATTATTTAATTTTAATGGTCAATGGAAATATTTTCCTTTAACCATTAAAATTAAATAATAGTAATCGAGGTTTCCTCGGTTACTGGTACCGGCAGTAGTTTCGACTTCGGTCAAAATGACCCGACGGTAGTAATCGAGCCTCACTCGGTTACCAGTAGCAGTACCAGTTTTGGTCTGGGTCAAAATAACCCTATGGTAGTAAACGAGGTTTTCTCGGTTACTACCATTGGGTCATTTTGACTCAGAATAAAACCGTTCCCGGTATTTATAACCGAGAAAACCACGGTTACAGCCATTGGGTCATTTTGATCCAGAATAAAACGGTTTCCACTACTAGTAACCGAGAAAACCACGATTAGTGTCATTGGGTCGTTTTGACCCAGAATGAAACCATTTCCGCTACTAGTAACCGAGAAAACCATGGTTACTGCCATTGGGTCATTTTGACCCAGAATAAAACCGTTACCGCCACTAGTTACCAAGAAAACCTCTCTCTCTCCCCCCCCCCTCTCTCTCACCCTCTCTCACAAACAAAATGCCGCGCTCGAATCATAACCCAAACAAACCCAAACAACTCCAAACAAATTGCCGCGTTCAAATCGTAACCCAAACAAAACCAAACAAAATGACGTGTTCGAATCGTAACCCAAACAAACC